>CANTUV010000071.1:3357500-3957500 GCA_947685225.1 Garcia nutans
GGAATTGGTTCTATTTTAGTTTTCCTTTAATTATTGGTTAGATTCTCTTTAACTTAAGATTTAGCCTCTCTCAAGTACTAAACTTAACATTGAACTTGTTCGTAGGCTGAGGTGGTGGTGAAGATTCTCCCAACCTTTGAGATAGTGGAGATTTATTTGATGATGGTGTAGAGATTGAAGATGCATTTTGGTTTCCCCTTGAAGAAGTGACTCCACATGTAGTACCAGCTTCCTTGCAATTGTGTTGATTTTCTTCATTATTTCAAGTAAAAATTTAATGAAAAATTGAAGAAAGGGTGCTTTTTGGGTTGGAATTTGGAGTGAGAATGCAAAATTTTTAATAGAAAAGCTTTGTTTAGGCATGCAAAGGAGAGAAGGTATAGGGGATGGCTAGGGTTTTTAAAAAAATGATAAGATAGAGAAAATAAAGTACTTTTATACTGCAGGTCAGCCACGATCGTGGGGTGAGTCCTATAGTCGTGAATTTTGATTTCTCATTTTCCCCCCGGCACCCAGTGCCTCTTTAAAGTCCACAGTCGTAGGCATTGGATCCCACAGTCATGGTCTTGAAATTCATTTTGCCTCAATCTATCAGTTGAAAGCTCAGTCTTGTCAAGTTTTGTTTTGGAGTCCGCGGCCATAGACTTGGATTACAACGATCATGGAGATGAAAGTGAATTTGACCCTTTTGCCTACTTAGCTTTGCCAATTTTCCCATATCTGCATCTATTTCCACGATCGTGGAGAATCAATCCCATGATCATAAAGTCAATTTCTCCACTGACATTTTTCCACTTCATCCTTGTTCAAGCCCTTTTAACTTATTAAAATATTTTCTAGTCTGCAAGAAGTTCAAGAACCCAAAAATACCTAAAAAGAAAATAAAATAAAATTATAAAAAGGAAAGAAAACAAATTATTGTGTTACCTCCTAACAAGTGCTAAGTTTTAATTCATCAACTTAATTTTTGAGTTAGAGTGGCTAATTGCTAAAGTAGTAGACACTTCTACGATCTGCTGGATGACCAATATAGTAGGGCTTCAAACGTTGGCCATTAATCTTGAAATTTTTCTTTGCTTTATTTTGGATATCAATTGCACCAAAAGGATACACCTTCACAACCTTAAAAGGATTAGACTAACGAGATTCGAGCATTTCAGGAAAAAGCTTTAGTCTAAAATTGTATAATAGAACATTTTTTTCTTAATGAAATTGGTGAGGTTGGATGTGCTTATCATGCTATGCATTGGTTCGTTCCTTGTAAATCTTAGCATTCTTATAAGCTTGAAATCTAATTTTCTTTAACTCACACAACTGTAAAAGCCGCTTCTGTCCAAATCTATATTCAGCTGCTTGATAGCCCAATATGCCTTGTATTCTAACTCAACCGATAAATGGCATGTCTTTCCAAAGACCAATATGTAAGGCAACATGCCAATGAGAGTTTTGAAAGCTATTCTGTAAGCCCAAAGTGTATCATCAAGCTTGAGTGACCAATCTTTCCTTGAAGTACTAACAGTCTTCTTCAAAATGCACGTGAGTTTCCTATTTGATGTCTCCACTTGGCCACTTAATTGATAGTGGTATGATATGGTCATCTTGTGGTGTGCTTCATATTTTTTGAGAAGAAAATCAATTCTTTTATTTTAAAAATCATACCACCATCACTTATTATAGTTCGAGGAACTCTAAATCTTGAGAAGATATTTTTCTTGACGAATTTAGTCATAATCCTTGAATCATTTGTCAGACCAGCAATCGCTTCCACCCTGTCGCACAATGGGGGACGGGGGAGCCATAGAGAGATATCGACTTAATTTATTTTCTTTCGGCATTATATTTAGTTGTTGTTATTTTTGTTAGGAGTCGCCACCAATTATAAGGTTTGATTGGATACCTAGTAATGATCTGCATTTCTATGTTCGGAGGGTTGATTATGTATAGAGAAGGAAAAACACCTACAATACACAAAATTAGTATTATAGTTATTGTAATGTTTTATTATCTATTTTTTTATTTGTAAGAAAAATTATATTCACTGTCTGAATATAAATTTTAATTATTTTTTATTATTTTTTTACTATTGTATCCATTGGCGGAAAACACATATTTTTTATTTTTTATTTTATTTTATTATTATTACTCTCGTAGACACATATTTTATTTTTTAGTTAATAATTTTATCCTTATATTCACTACGTGAATATAATGAATTTACTGTTATTAAATGATTTAATGTTTGTTAAGTTTAGTATTATATATTTTTTAAAATTATGTCCACTCCCTGTACATAATTATTTTAGTTTATATTTTTATTATTTTTTAATATATTTTTCAGAAATGAAGATATTTTTTTAATTAAAATGGACATGAATTTAAACTTGATTTCAAATGTCTGCGTATCTGCTTAACGGAATCAAAATTTTCGTAGTTCGAATTGATTTTATTATTATTATTATTATTATTATTATTATTATTATTATTATTATTATTATATCTACTTCATGAATATAATAAAATTTATTTTTTATTAATAATGAAAAATTATTTTCTTTATGTTGGATATGATTTTATTTTATAATATTCTCAACAACTATATTCACTTTCTGAATATAATTACTAAAGCCGTGTATTTAATATTTTGCTATATACATATATATTCATTTTTTATATATAAATTTTAATTATTGTCATTATATTCACTAACTAGAAAATAATTATTTTTATTCTCCTTATTTATCTTTAGTTTGATAATTAAGTAAATATATAAAATATTGTCTATGATTTAATCAATTAATAATAAAGCAAAAATATTAAAATTAATGATTTACATATTGAAACATATAAAGAGAAAAAAAAAATTATATACACTCTAAGTTCTAGAGATGGTGGGGACCTATTCTAAAAGTAGTAATAATATTATTGTTATCATTCTCAATTTCTAGTCCTAATCCCTTTTACTTTTATTTATTTTTTTATGATTATTATTATTTATTTAAAAGAAATATTCTTAATTCATTATTATTATTTATGTTTAAATAATTATATTCATTTCTTGAAAACCAGTATTGAATTCATTTCATTCTTTTATTTAGAAATAATATTCATCATTTATTTTAATTTTATTTTTTGACTTAGTTAAATAACCTATACAGAATGAAAATAATTTTATTATGAATGATACAAAATATATATAATAAAAATATTGGTGCTAGTGAATCTTTTTTTAAAAGAAAATTTCTATTTATTGTAATAAAAAAAATCCTAGTAATTAACTTGTTCTGACTATTTTTTTAATATTTATTTATTATTCAATTTAAAAATATATAACAAAAGAAAGAAAAAGACAAAATAAAAAAAATATGGATAGATAAAAAAACAAATCCTATAACATATATTATTATTATTTTCATGTCTTTTAGTATATATTGGTTTAGATTTGATTTCTTTTTTTTTTTTCCAAGATTGAACAAGATATATATTAAAATTGAAAGTTATATATTTCTTTTTTTAAGGTTTAACTTTTATTTTCAACTTTTTTTTATATATGTTCGATTTATTTTCATATACATTTTTTTATTTTTCTTTTTCTTTTCTAAATAAAATGAAAGAAAGTTCTTCATTAAAATATATTTATTGCTTTATATACTAATTTTTAATATATACATTTTATTTATAATTTGTATAGATAACTTTTTTATAATAATTTGTTTTTGTATATGAGTATTTGTGAATATTATAAATGATTAAGATTTATAAGTTTATATTTTATATTTGTTTTGAGATTAAAACAAATAAATAAGCAAATACAATAGATTATTTACCTGACTTGCTCCTTAATTGTTAAAAGTTTGTATGTAGATTTCTATTACTTATGTTTGGTTCTTTAAGATATTTATTAAGTACATTTTCAGTACTTAATAAATTTCAATATTTCTTGATAATTTTCTCGACCAAGAAATTATTTTGCTGAAATTCTTTCACTCTCTTTTTATTTTCTTGATTTTTTTATTACTCTCTTTTTTTAATAAAAAAGTTATATTTTTCTTTATATTTTGTTATGATTTTTATATATTCTCTCCTATGATTTTTATAGTTTTTTCTCTCCTTTTTTTCTCTCTACTCTAACTTCTTGTAAAAACTTTTTTATGTCCTCTCTCCTCCATTTCTCAATCTCTTCTCCTCCTTTTATACTAAAAAATTTTTTCCATAAAATATATTTCACTAACCATTTTTATTTTCATATTTTAGGCCATAAATTATGAAAAAAAATTATTTTATAAAATATATTCTACTAATTATTTTTATTTTTATGTTTTATGCCATGAATTATGGGCAAACTTTTTTTAATAAATAACCTTTTCTTTATCTCCATGTATTATGCCATGAATTATGGATAAAGTTTTTTTTTTAAAAATATATAACTCTTATATTTTCATATTTTATGCCATAAATTATTCTCCATGTTTTAGGCCTTAAATTATGAATTAAAGATTTTTTTTGAATTACTTTTCTTCTTTTTTTTTTAAAAAAAATAAATTATTACAGGTCTTCCCCTTTTGCATACTTTAATTAATTAAAGTTGTGTAAAAGTTTAATAAGTAGTTATTCTTGAATGCTCGACTTGAATAGTACTTAAAACTTATTTTTATGATTTTTTTTTTTAGAAAACGAAGAAAAAGGTCCTAAAGCTCGATCTTAGGATCACATAAAATTGGATCTTATGAATTTTTTTTTTTAGGAAACAAAGAAAAAAAAAACTAAGGCTTGACCTTATTAATGTTGTAAGTCCGAAATTAGTGATTTTTTTAAGAAAAAAAAAACTAAAACTTGACCTCATGAGTACCTAATGTTTGATATTAGAGGTTTTTTTTAGAAATAAAAAAAGGAAACTTAAGGTTTGACCTTAGAAGTACCTAATATTTGACATTAGAGACTTTTTTTTTATAAAAGAAAAGAAAACATAAGACTTGACCCTAAGAGCGCTTAATGTTCAATATTAGTGACTTTTTAAAAAAAAAGAAAAAAATCTAAGGCTTGACCCTAACAGTGTTTGATACTTGACATTAGAGACTTTTTTAAAAAGATGAAAGAGAATCCAAGACTTGACCTTAGGAGTGTCTAATGCTTGACATTAGGAACCTTTTAGAAAACAAAAGAAAAACCTAAGGCTTAACTCTATGAATGTCTAATGCTTGACATTTGACATTTTTTTATATAAAACAAAAGGAAAACCTAAGACTTGACCCTAGGAGTGTTTAATGCTTGGCACAAAGAACTTTTAGAAAAAGAAGGAAAAAAAATAAAAATCTAAGGCTTAACCCTAGGAGCATCTAATTCTTAACACTATATATTTTTTTTAGAAATATAAGGCTCGATCCTAGAAATACCTAAAGCTCAACTTTAGAAATTTTTGAAAAATGAAAAGAGAACTCAAGGCATTACCCTAGGTGTGTCCAATATTTGACATTAGGAACTCTCTTTCTCCTTTTTTTATGAAAAAACCAAAAAGAAATTCAGTGCTTGACTTTAGGATTACTTGAAAAGTGATTATTATATACAGATTCTTTTGATTGTACTGGAGAATTTGAAAACCTCTTTTTTCAAAAAAATTAAAAATTAAAAATTAAAACTTAAAACTTGAATGCCATGTTTGCTTGCCTATATCTAGATGCTTAGAAGAAGTGTTAATTTTCTTTTAAAATCGTCCTTTTGTATTAAGAATTTTATTTTTGAAATAAAAATATAATATTGAAACTACAATAAATCATTGATTTTGCAACAAATTTAGTACTTAACTTTAGTTACGTGATTTCTAAAATATCTTCTTGGATTCTGTTCAAGTAACAACTCTAGATCTTAGAATATTCTTATTGTAATTGCCTCTGTAAGTGCCTTATTTTTTTTCATTCCCGATTTTTTTTAGCCCCACAAACATATTAGCTTAATTTTAACCATCTCTTAGCATTGTGTTCTTTTTTCAAATATTTCAAAATTAGTTTTCAATAAAATATATGCATTGAGGCATGGGTTAGACAGGAATATTAGTTTATCAAGTTTTTCGATAATTGTTTTATCAATTTTTTCTATGGTCACTTATTTTTAAATGGTGGAAATATGTACAAGAAAAAGAAAAATTTATTAAGAAAACCCAATAAATCATACAATTCTAACAATCGAATAATCCCTAACTATGTTTATTGCATCTTCTTTTCTTATCCTCCTTGCAACGTTAAGCATAATACCTTTTCACAGCATCCAAATTCACTGAATTCGACAAAATTTCTCCATCCATATTGGTTAAAATAAGAGCTCCTCAGGAGAATGCTCTCTTTATGACATACAGACCTTCATATTTAGGAGTCTATTTTTTTCGAGAGTCTTGATGCCTAAGAATAATCTTTTAAGCACTAAATCTCCTTCCTTAAATTCTCTTACTTTCATCTTCTTTGCATGGGCCTTGATAAATCATTTTTGATATAATTGACCATGACACAAGGTCTTGATAAGTTTAACTGATCATAACAACTTTGCACCCATTCAGCATCATCAAGCTTGCCTTTTGTAATAACTCTGAGAGAAGGAATCTCAAATTTAATAGGTAATACTGCCTCCATGCCATATACTAAAGAAAATAGTGTTGCCCCAGCGGATGTCCTGACTATGATCCAATAATTGTGAAGAGCATAAGGAAACATTTAATGCCAATCCTTATATGTGATTGCCATTTTCTGAATTATCTTTTTGATATTCTAATTGGCTGCTTCAACTGCACCATTCATCTTTGGACTGTATGGGGGAGGAGTTATGGTGCTTAGTTTTAAATTTTGAGCACATCTCTATCATATCTTTATTTCTGAAATTCTTCACATTATTAGTGATGATACACTTGGAAAGGCCATATCGATATATGATATTCTATTTAATAAATTTCAAAACCACATTCTTTGTTACATTGGCATAAGAGGTTGCTTCTACCCATTTGGTGAAATAATCAATTGCTACCAAAATGAATCAATTGCCATTATAAGCTTTAGGTTCTATTAGACCAATTACATCTAGACCCTATATCGAAAAAGGCCACGGTGAAACAATCACATGCAAGGGTGCTAGAGGAGCATTAATATCATCAGCATATGTTTGACACTTATGACATTTTTGAAAATAGTTAATACAATTTGATTCCATTTTTATCCAAAAGTAATCCATTTTGAGAATTTTATGAGCCAACAGATGCCCACTCGAATGCGTACCACAGAATCTTTTGTGAATTTCTTCTATCAACATTTGAGCTTCTCTTTCATCCACACATCTAATCAATATTGTATCATAGTTTCTTTTGTATAGGACATCACCACTCAAAAAGAAATTTATTACCGGTCACTGAATTATTCTTTTATCAGTGTCTGAGGTTTTTGGAGGGTATGTCCTACTTTTGAGATACTGTTTGATATCATAAAACTATGGCTTACCATCATGTTCCTTTTCAAGGTTTGTATAGTAAGCATTGACCCATTTGGTTTCAATCTTGATGGGAGGTATCTTTCCATAAGTATCCAATCGAAATATTATAGCTAGTGTAACCAATGCATCAGCAATTTGATTCTCAATTCGGGAAACATGATCAAAGCTTATGAATTCAAAGTGTTTTATTGAATCAAGAATATATTCTTGATAAGGCACCAATTTTGGATCTCTAGTTTCCCATTCTTCTTTCAATTGGTTGAATACCAATGGTGAATCACTATACACTTCCAGTCTTTTGATCTTCATATCAATAGCGGCTTGCATTCCTAAAGCACAAGCTCTATATTCAGCCATGTTATTTGTACATTCAAAATATAATTTGGCTGTCACAGAAAAATATTTTTTCTTTGAAGAGATTAAAATCAATCTTATCCCACTTCCTAAGGCATGTAAAGCTCCATCAAATTTCATAATCCAACTTCCATTTTATTCTTGTTCTTCTTCCACTAATATGATTCCTTCATTGAAGAACTCATAACTTATTGGTTGATAGTATTCAATAGCTCGATATTTCAAATAGTCAGCTATAATCCTTCCTTTTATTGTTTTTTGATTGACATATATTATCTTGTACTCTGTCAGTAAAAACTGCCATCGAGCAATTCTCCCAATTAGAGTTAAATTTTCAAAATGTACTTAATGGGATCCATTTGAGATATGAAAAATGTGGTATAGTATACAATATAGTGCCTTAGTCAATGAGCGGCCCATGCTAATGTAGTACAAGTTTTTTCCAATAAGGAATACTTTATTTCATACTTAGTGATCTTTTTTTCTTATATAATATATAACTTTCTCCTTTCTTCCTGAGTCATCATTTTGGCTAAAAACACTACCCATTAAGCTCTCAAAAATTATCAAGTACAAGATAAGAGGCGCTCGAGTATAGGCGGTTGCATAATTTGAGGAGTCTACAAATAATGTTTAATTTTATTATAGGCTATTTGATATTTCCCATTCCATTTTTTTCGAATTATTCTTCCTCAAAAGCTTGAAGATAGCTCATATGTAGTTGTCAATTATGATATGAATCGAGCTATATAATTAAGTCTTCCCAAAAAGCTCCAAACTTCCTTTTTAGTTTTAGGGGTTTGTATGTTATCTATAGCTCTAATTTTATTAGCATCAATTTCAATTCCCCTTCTGCTGACTATAAACCCTAATAATTTCCCCAATAAAACTCTAAATATGCACTTTACAGGATTTAATCGAAGTTGATACCTCTTTAGCCGTTTAAACAACTTTCTCAAAACTGTTACATGATCTTCACCATGTTGAAATTTTGCTATCATTTTATCGACATATACTTTTATTTCTTTATGTATCATGTTATGAAACAGGGTGATCATTACTCTCTAATAAGTTACCTCTGCATTCTTCAATTCAAAAGGCATCACTTTATAATAGAATATTCCCCTGAGAGTAATAAAAGTTATTTTTTTCTTATCATTAGGATTCATTTTAATTTAATTGTACCCTGAGAATCAATCCATTAATGAGAACATATAGAATCGAGCTGCATTATCTACCAGAATATCAATATGTGGTAGAGGGAAATCATATTTCAGACTTGCTAGATTAAGATCTCGATAATCAACACACATCCTAACTTTTCCATCTTTCTTAGGGACAGGAATGATATTAGCTACTCATTCTGGATATTTAGCCACCTTTAAGAAATATGCATCAAACTACTTTTTTACTTCTTCTTTTATTTTTAACAAAACATCTGGCTTCATTTTTCTTAATTTTTATTTTAAGAGTTTACATTCTAGCTTTAATGGTAACCGATGCATAACTATGTCTGTAATTAATCCTGGCATATTCTGGTATGACCATGCAAAGACATCGATAAACTCTTTTGGCAATTTAACCATCCTTTCTTTAAGTTTCAGAGACAGAGATGAACTAATCTTTATTTCTTTCTTATTTTTTTCAGATCCCAAGTTTACTGTATCTACTACCTTTTCTAAAGGTTGTATAATTTTTTTCATCCTATTTTATCATATTAGTTATCTCATGAGAAAATTCTTCTTCATCTTGTTCATCAGATGTGATTTTAAAGATAGGGTTATCAAAATCATATCCAAACTAAATTTCAAAAAAATCTAATTCATCATTGGCATTTCTAGGTAGAATGAGTATAAAAGGCAGATAGTACCAAGGGAGATATTACTAAGGGATAAAAATTAATAGAATAAAAATAAAAAGGAGAGTCTAAGAATGGAGATGAAATATGCATTTTATTTTATTAAAAATTATTTTGAAATATTCAAAAAAAGAAAGCTCATGTTAATATTTTCTTAAGATATTAGACAGAATCATAGGAAAATAATTATTTGGATTACTTTAATTGGAATGACAATTCATAAGTTGAATATTGTTACTTTAATTGGAATGACAATTCATGAGCTGAATATTGTTTTTTTTTAGATGTTCTCTTCAATGCTTCGCTCCTTAATTTTTCCTTTTTTCATGCCTTGCTCAATCATTTTCCCAACTAGGACCAAATTTGAGAAGTTAGTAGTTATATTAGCTAGCAACATACTATAGAATAGTTGTCCCAGTATGTCCAAAAAATTAGATATCATCTCATTATCCATAAGAGGAGAACTGACTTGTGCTGCTTTATCCCTCCATATTTGAGCATGTTCTTTAAAATTTCATCATTTTTCTTTTCCATAGCTCTCAAATAATCTCTACTTTATACCATATCCATATTATATTTATATTGTTTCATAAAAGCATCTGCCAGATCCTTCCATCTTTGAACATGTATTCAATCTAAATTCATATACCGCCTCATTGTTGGTTCTGTGAGACTTTCTTGAAAAATATGAATCAGTAATTTCTTATTAGTGATATATGCTATCATTCTATTACAGAATATTGATATATGGCTTTGAGGACAAGAGAGATCATCATTTTTTTAAAATATGAAATCTTAAATTTTGCTGGTATAATCGCATCAGGTACCAAGCACAATTGGGATACATCAGTAGTCCCATATATATTAACCCATTCAATTGCCTTTAAACGTTCCTCTAATAATTCTATCTTTTCCAAAATGGGTTCAGGACTGACTCTTTTGAAACTACTTTGCACCTTTAGGTCATCAAAGTCTGGTATTACTATAGGTTCTTCAGAAACAATATGAGGTTTAGGATTGGTTTAAGGTCCACCCTCCTTAATATGGTTGAGAAGTATACATATTTTCAACTGGATGGACATTATTACATGGTCCTACTTTCACTGGCCTGTATAGTAGGATAAAACCGGTGGGTATACAGTATCTCTTATGACACCTATAAAAGGATGGGCTACTGGAGTTCCTGATCCTAAGGCATTAGGCATAGCTTCTGTGGTGTTTTTGCTTTGAGAAATTCCATGAGTTGTATAAATTGATTTCTCATTTCTAAAACCTCTTCTAACCTTCCCTTTATTTGATTGATATCTCATCTCATTTATTTTTTAGCTTGATTTTCCATGAGTCGCTTCTTGGATTGAGTCTAATAATGATGAGTTAAGTCAGATTTATTTTTCAAAAGCTGGGCTATGTTGACATTCCTGAAGTTATATTTATTTTAAAGTAGAAAACCTTTTTATTAGCCTTATTTTGTAAAATTTTGCATGAATGATATGTCATGTACATTCATGAATGCATAAAAAGATTTTAAGAATTCTTACTGAGTTTAAGATTTTAACATCTAGAAAAGGAATATACAAATATGGACACTAGTTGCCTATCAAGTGATCCTAGAAGGGTAAGAAAGAAGTTGGGATAGGCTTACCTAGAAGAGTGAATGGCTGAGTTTTATTCCTAATGGATCCACCTTATTTCACCATGTTTTGAGGTTCTCATACTGTTGATAATCTTACTACCATTCATAACTTGGACTAGCAAACTCTCTTAGCCAATATATGACTAAAAGACAGTCTGAGTGAAGATTTTTCGGAGGCCCTACCAGATTTTCTATGGAGGCAATCCTACTCCATCCTCAGAATAAGCCTATTAGGGTGAGAGGTCACTTTATGACCTTTAAATGAATATGTGATAAGAGACTTATAGGTTAAAATATATAAATAATAATATGGACGTAATTAAATATTTCAAAAAAACTAGCATTAAATAAATCTCAAAATATAATTAATAAAATAAAACATAAACATCACAATAATATATATAGCTTAACCCTTTTATCTAGTAACTAGCTTGTAGCGCCTTGAAAATTTTAACTATGATTTTTTCTATAATAAGTGTATATGTAATAAGTGAAATTTGTTTAGAGTGTTATATATTTGTTTGGAGTGTTTGTAATATATATAAAGTGGCATAGATTTTAAGACTGTTTTGAGGGAATTCTCCAAAGTGACAGAAGTTGTTTATTGCACATGGGCGTATCAATAAGAAAACACAGAGGTGTGTCTTGAATTAAATTTAGAAATTCAGTTTTGATGGTTAAGTACATGATATAAATGATATAAGTAGAAAATGATAAATGGTAGATCTTAAAATTTATTAAGGAAATTATTGTTACGGTTTACGGGACTAAAATTCGAATTAGAATCAACGGTTTAAAGTGAGGGTGTACCATATTTATTGTGAGCATGCCCTCACTTGATTAAACTATATATATATATACATGTGTGCAAGTGTGTAGAAATTTCTCACTTCTTCTTCCATTCTCCATGGCTCTCATCATCACCATCACCATCTTCTTTGTTTTCTTCTCCCTTTTGTCAAATTAATCAAGGATAAAGGGAAATCTATCTTTTGTTATAAATTTTTAAGAGAATTAGCTAGATAAAGTGAGATTATCAACAAGTAATCAAAAGAAAAAGAGAAAGAAATGGATTTTTGGAAAGAGGTATGTGCTTATATATTTTAGTTTGTAAATATTTGAATTTCTTTGAATTTAAATTTTTGTTTTAGTTGATTGAATCACTCAAAATGAGTTATTTATTAAAGTATTTGATATGGACTCTTTTCATGTAAAAAAAAATTGATTTTGATTCATTTTTATCATAGATCTTGAATATATTTATGTTTTATGGAGTTTAATGTACAAATTACACAATTTTAGGATGCCATGGGCATGGCTGTTCAGTGCCACGACCATGGGCCTTGGATCGAATCTGTTTTCTAGAAAAATTTTGAAGAAACAGTGTTGTTTTATATGCCATGGGCGTGACCCTTGGGTGCCATGACCGTGAGGGTGTCCAAATGTGTTTGACAATCTCGTTTAGTATCCCACGAGCGTGGGGGTGCTTAGGTAATATTTTTGGCTTGTATTTTATGACATATGGGCGTGGTATGAGACTTGTATGTTTGTGTTTCTTACTTTTATATTGAGGATTCATGTATATGTGTTAAAGATATGGAAAAGAGTAAAAAATGACAAGTGTGTGTTAAGTACATATAATGTTAAATGTGAAAAGTTAAGATTGGACAAAGAGTATAAAGATTGGAGGAAAGTGATTATTTATAACGTGTCAAGCAAATATATTTCTAATAGAATATGGGCTTGGAAAGTATAAGGTTTAAAAGATTTTAGAGTTAAAGGATTTGATATATTGGAAGTAAGGTTATGTTTATGATACTTAGGTTTACTGAAGTGTTAAATATTTGAGTTGGAAGTGATTGTCTTTAATAGCCAAGTGGCTATATAAAGTATACTATTTAGGAAAATTGGAATGATGAACCAATTGTTTATTAATTAAACATATATGTGGAGGTAAATGGTTAATCTACTAAAGAAAAACTTTGAGTTAAGTAAGTTATGTTTAAAGTTATGAGTAAAGTGCTTATATAATTATATGGTTAAACTATACGAAAATAAGATGATAAAGAGTATAAGGAATGAAAGTATTATTGATTGATAATCAAGACTTGAATTTAGCTATATAGTTGAAGAAAATGATATATTATTTATTTGGTTTAGTAAATATAATCTTCATGAGGAAATCAATATATGATCTTTGATGATCAGAATGTTCTTCAATGATTAAAATAAGTAAATAGTTAGAGAAAGATTAAAAGATAATTGTTTGAGATTAGTGAATTTTATAATACTTATCTAAGGGATAAGATGATTTGAGAAATAAGATATGAAGAATAATATACTAATGAATTATTATTGATTTTAAATAATTCAAAGATCAAGTTAAGGAAACTCAAGAGAAGAATAAAGTGATTAGTTGATTTATGAAAATTCATGTTGTAAAGGTATACAAGTCATTACCTTATGTATAATTGATAGCAATATCATTTGATAATTTAAGACAATTCATTGATTATATATATAAGTGTTTAGAGAGTTAAATCATAGAGATTGATAAATCACTGTTGTACCAAATGATGTGGAGAGCAAGATAAGGAAAGTAAGAAAAAATATATATAAGAGGTGATTGAGTGATGGAAATAAGAATATGAAATATACATATTGTATATTCATCATATACTTAATTGTAATATTATTTAGTGATTGAAGACAAGTTATAGAGTGTATATAGAAATGTTAAAGAATTGACAGATACTAATTAATAATAACAGAAATAAAGGAATTGATATTGTGAAAATGAAAGAATCTAGTGAGGTTCGAAAATAGCCTTCTAGTGAAATGGTATCTCAAGGATCAAGTTAGTAATATATACATATTTAAATTTATATTTAAGAAAGTAAGCATTATATTACAAGAAATTAGTAAAAAGTTGTAACATGGAAATGCAATGTTAGTGAAATGTATCTATCTATCTATATATATATATGTATATGTATCTATCGATATATGTGAGTGTGTTAAATGTAGTGCATACATTATATATATATATATATATATGTATATGTATATATCGATATATGTGAGTGTGTTAAATGTAGTGCATACATTATATATATATATATACAAATCTTAAAGTGAAATAATAGTTCATGGGTTCTTATTATGTTAAAGAAAGAACTAAATAAGTAGAAGTGGAAATCTATTTAAATATCATTATTTTAGTGGAAAAATGAAAATGAATTAAAAGACAATCATTGAGAAATAGACAATATTAACTAAATTAATTGGGTACAAATGATATGTGAATACATATGATTGTTCATAAGATATTGTGTTTGAAATAATTGTTCATAATTATTTATAATCTATAAATTTACAGTGATAAACAAATAAATAAAAGAGGAAATGTTTTATGATAATAAATATTATAATTAAATAATTAAATTGAAATGGTAATATATATAGCCCGATTATACTGATGTTAAATCCAGTTTATGGGTTGAATGGCTAGTCAGAGGATAGATAACTATAGTGACAGCGGGCACTCTGTGCCATAGAGGACACCTTTTATGTCCCAGTGATATCGGCATTTAAGCCATCAGTGGACGCTTTACGTCACAAAGGACTTTTGGTCCCCTTTTTTTTATAGTGGTTCTATATCTATATATTTACAGTGGACATCTATTTGCCATCAGTGACTCGCTATCCAGACCTAGAATTTACAGCTTAGTATATGAAGGCAAGAAAATATATTGTGAATATGAAGTTGAATATTGAAAAAAAATATGAAATAATATTATAAGTCAATTATTTAAAATTGACTTACTGTGTTTCAATGTGAAAGTGATTGATAATGTATTTAAAAATAATTTGAGTAAAATTGCTAAAGCACTGAATAGAATGGGTACATGCAAAATATTGAATTAATCAGCAATTTTCTCAGTGTTATAATAATTGAAAATGTATATAGTGATATTTGAAATAAATTGTCCCAAACTATAATACTACATCACAATGCTAAAGTAATAAAAATTGAACAAAAATATTCTATATATAAATTTAAAAAGTGAAATTTACTGAAAAATACAATAAGTGTAATATGAGCAATATTAACATATGCAAAGACAAGTCTTAAATAAAATAGTTTAATAAGAGTTAAGTTGTAATACCGAAAGCGTAGTGTAGCATGATTGATTTTATAAAGTTAAAATTATTATTTTGTGTAATCAAAATATTGCATTAGTTTGTTATTGCAAATACTTAAATTATTGAAATGTTTTGTTAAAATTGAATTTTATTACTATAGTTTTATAAATATTTTCTTTAATATTAAGTGGAAAAATATATTTATACAAGCACCACTAATTTATTGGCTTAACGTGTTAGAATATTTCTGACATGCAGGTATAATGGAACGAAAGAAGTTGAAGATTTAAAGTGAAAATGTTCGAAACTAGTGGTACTACAGTGAATAATTCTTATACATATAAATTTATTTATAGAATTGATGTATTGTTTAGTGCAATAGATAGTACTGGAATGTTGCTCAAATTTGTAAGCATAGTTAAAATATTTATATTTAGAGACTTAATAACTATAAATTCTGACCATATTTGATATATATTTTATTGTGAACTATTAAGTTTATAATAAACTCTTTAATACATGAAGAATGGAGATAAACATTATTTGGAGATGTTAGAATTGGATTGAATGTTAGAAAAAGAGAACAAATGGAATGTTATGTGACATGTTATAATATTATTTTTTAAAATTTTTGTTTAGTGACAATTTTAACGGAAACTTCATCGATAATTTGATCAAACTATTATTAATATTTCTAAATGAAAAGTTCTAAAAGGTTACAAGATAAATAATATGTTAAGTGATATTCTCTAATAGTTTTATATGAAAATTATCAGAGGATGTTACATAGCTAATCCCCCAATGGAGTCGCCAGTTGTACCACAAGGGGCGACAAGGGAGCCGACGGGAGATATCGACTTGAATTGTTTTCTTTCGGCATTGTATTTAGTTATTGTTGTTTTTATTAGGAGTCGCCACCAATCAATCTTAAGATTTGATTGGATATCTAATAATGACCAGTATTTCTAAGTTCCGGGAATTGATTACATATAGGAAAGAAAAAATGCCCTACAACACTCAAAATTAATACTATAATTATTGTGATATTTTATTATTAATTTTTTTATTTGTAAGAAGAATTATATTCACTGTCTGAATATAAATTATAATTATAATTTTATTTTTATTATTTTTTTACTATTGTATCTACTATCTGAAAATACATATTTTTTATTTTATTATTTTATTTTATTATTATTACTCTTGTGGGCACATATTTTATTTATTAGTTAATTATTTTATCCTTATATTCACTATATAAATAAAATGATTTTACTGTTATTAAATGATTTAGTATTTGTTAAATTTATTATTATATATTTTTTAAAATTATATTCACCCCTAGATATGATTGTTTTAGTTTTATATTTTTATTAAATATATATATATTTTTTATTTCTTAATATAGTTTTCACAAACGAAGATATTTTTTAATTAAAACGGACTTGAATTTGAAATTTGATTTCAAATACCTATGTATTTGCTTGACGAAAATAAAGTTCTTGTGGTTCGAATTAATTTTCTTATAATAATAATAATAATAATAATAATAATAATAATAATTATTATTATTATTATTATTATTATTATTATATCCACTTCTTGGATATAATGAAATTTATCTTTTTATTAATAATGAAAAATTATTTTCTTTATGTTGGCTATGATTTTATTTTATAATATTCTCAATAACTATATTCACTTCTTGAATATAATTACTAAAGTCGTATATTTAATATTTTTCTATATACATATATATTCATTTTTTATATATAAATTTTAATTATTGTCATTATATTCACTAATTAGAAATAATTATTTTTATTCTCCTTCTTTATCTTTGACTTGATAATTAAGTAAATATATAAAATATTGTCTATAATTTAATCAACTAATAATAAAGCTAAAATATTAAAATTAATAGATTTATATATTGAAACCTATAAAGAAAAAAATAATTTATATATACACTCTAAGTTCTATATATAGTGGGGACCTATTCTAAAAGTAGTAACGTTATTATTGTTATCATGCTCAATTTTTAATCATAATTCCTTTTACTTTTATTTATTTTTTTTATGATTATTATTATTATTTATTTAAAAGAAGTATTCTTAATTTATTATTATTATTTATCTTTAAATAATTATATTCATTTCTTGAAAACAAATATTGAATTCGTTTTATTCATTTATTTAGAAATAATATTCATTATTTATTTTAATTTTATTTTTTAACTTAGTTAAATGACCTATACATAATGAAAATAATTTTATTATGAGTGATTCAAAATATATATAATAAAAATATTGGTGCTGATGAATTTTTTTTAAAAGAAAATTTCTATTTATTGTAATAAAAAAATCTTAGTAATAACTATTTTTTTAATATTTATTTATTATTCAATTTAAAAAATATAACAAAAGAAAGAAAAGTCAAAATAAAAAAATATGGATAGATAAAAAAAAACTATAACGTTTTTTATTATTTTTTATATCTTTTAGTATATATTGTTCTAGATTTGATTTAATTTTTTATTACAAGATTAAATAAGATATGTATTAAAATTCAACGTTATATATTTTTTC
The DNA here is from genome assembly GCA_947685225.1 of Garcia nutans. Lineage (NCBI taxonomy): Eukaryota > Viridiplantae > Streptophyta > Magnoliopsida > Malpighiales > Euphorbiaceae > Garcia > Garcia nutans. The sequence goes on from CANTUV010000071.1 coordinate 3,375,544, forward strand.
AAGTTTTAATATTTTATTTTTAAAGTTTTTTTTATATATGTTAGATTTATTTTCATGTACTTCCTTTTTTTTTTCTTTGTGAATAAAATGAAAGAAAGTTCTTCATTAAAATATATTTATTGATTTATATACTATTTTTTTAATATTTACAAATTATCTATAATTTGTATAGATAATTTTTTTATAATAATTTATTTTTGTAACTAAGTATTTGTGAATATTATAAATGATTAAGATTAATTAGTTTATATTTTATATTTATTTTGAGATTAAAATAAATAAATAAATAAGCAGATACAATAGATTATTTATCTAACTTGCTCCTTAATTGTTGAAAATTTGTATATAGATTTCTATTGATTATGCTTAGTTCTTCATTATATTTATTAAGTACGCTTCATATACTTAACAAATTTCAATATTTCTTCACAATTTTTTCTACCAAGAAATTATTTTGTTGAAATTTTTTCACTCTTTTTTTTTGATTTTTTATTACTCTCTTTTTTTAAACTCTATTTTTTCTTTATATTTTGCTATGATTTTTATATTTTTTTTATCTCCCTTTTTTTTTCTTTCTCTCCTCTAACTTTTTGTAAATTTTTTTTGTGTCCTCTCTCCTCCATTTCTTAATTTCTTCTCCTCCTTTTATACTAAAAAAAATATTTTTCCCTTAAAATATATTCCACTAACCATTTTTATTTTCATATTTAGGCCATAAATTGTGAATTTTTTTTATAAAGTATATTCTACTAACCATTTTCGTTTTCATGTTTTATGCCATGAATTATTATTTTTTTTAATATATAACATTTTCTTTATCTCTATATTTTATGACATGAATTATGGACAAAGTTTTTTCTTAAATATATAACTCTTTTATATTTTTATGTTTTATGCCATGAATTATTTTTTATGTTTTAAAACAACCTAGCTAGGAGACAGAGATTGTAATCAATTTGAGACTTCTCTCCACGTTCTGCCACTACTTAGAACTCTTCTAACTCATCATCATCCAATGATAGTAGCGGCGGAACCATGAATTGGATAAGAGGGCAAATTTTTTAAGCAAAAAAAAAATTTACGGGTAAATTGAAAATAAAATTAAACATTTAATATTAAAATTTAGATTTTTGTTATAAATTTTTATAAAAAAAACTTCATTATTAAAATTTTATACTATTTATTAGATTCTAAAAATTTATTGAACTTATTTACATGTCTTTTATTTTAATTCATGTATTTATTAATTTATTTATATGATTTTATTAAATTAAATTTTATAAAAATACTTTTTAAGTAAGAATTTTAGTTTTATCCAAACTATAATTAAATTTTAACATGAAAATTTTAAATAAATAATTAAATAAAAAAATAATTAATCTAAATTTATAATTATAAAACTCTAAATAATCATTAATTAAAATAAAAAAATAAATTATATATGACGCTAAAAAGTCTATATATATATATATATATACACACACGGAGGATCCATATTTATATTACTTTTTTTTTGAGATATTCTATACTTATAGTACTTGTTATACAGTTAAAATATTATTTTTAAATTTTTGGCGCTTAATTTTAAATTCTATCAAACATCACTTCGAAACTATCAAATATTTTGTACGACCGCTTTCATATTAAGGCTTACATTTTTAAAATACTAATATAATTATATCGGTTTATGCAAAGAAGAGTCATTATATATATATATATATACATATATATATATATATACACACACACATATATATATGTTTTCCATATATCCATAAGAATAACAGATATAAGAAAAAAACAGTCAATTAATACTATAAAAATACAAATGAAATATTATGAGATATACTGATGGTACTGTTTACATATTTTACATGAATCTTTTATTTTGACCATCAAATTAATTTTATTAGATTATGAATGTAATTGAAACGAGTATTCCAATACAAAGAAACAAACATAAACATAGACATACACATGTCCAATAATACAAAGATTAAAAAAATTTCAAATGAATAATTATACAATGAAACCATTGTATTATAGCAAGCCAATCGAATATCAACACGTGATAATGTTGTAATATAATTGATATTCAATTGGCTTATTGTAATACAACGATTTCATTATATAATTATTCCAAATAATTACTATCGGCAATGATCATCTCTGTGGTGACAAATTAAGATGAGAGAGGTGGGATACTTTGCGCGTTTCTAAAGAAATTTGTCGGATCAATTTGGGTCTTCACATGCACCAATCTATCAAAATTATTATTGAAATACTTCATACCCCAAATTCTTGCTTGATTATAACTTGTGTTTCCAAGATTATTCCTTCCAATATCAAGATCTCTATAGCCAATATAAGCTAATCTTGGATTTTTAGAAACATATGGAGCCAAGAAACTGTAAAGCCTTGTTATCCAACTTATATGTTTTCTTGACTCTTCAATTCCTCCCTCATCCCAATAAACCAAATGCTGAATTCCATACAAATTCCCAGCTCTATGTGGAAATGGAATGCTAGATTCTGAAATCTCATTCATTCTTCCACCATATGGACTCAAAATCATTTGACCTGAACGAACTTCAAGTTCGAAAAATCTTTTCCATATACCTTCCAGTGCAATTTTAGGCATTGGTTCTTTCACATAATCAGATTTTGCTTTGAAATATCTAACACTATGTTGAGTTCTTTTAAGCAAAATGTCTAAAGGTGTGTTTCTTGAAAATCCGGAAATATAAAGAGTGGACTCAATCCAACTCATCTCTGTGCAATCTTCTTTCTTTAAACCAAGTTCAGGAAAGCTTTGTTGCATTAATGGAATAAGCCTATCAACTCCACCAAGGAACAAAGAATTAAATGAAGCTCGTACTGTAGTCATTCCTGTTAGGTTTTTTGGGTTCCCTCCTATGTGAAAACCCAATATTTGAGCCCACTTATTTTAGCCCATTAGGCTATTAATGTTTAGCATATTTTTATATACAAATATTACCCTAAGTCAAGTGTGTGTGTGTCATTGTGTATCAGTCACTAAAAAGAAAGAAAGAGAGAAAAGGGAGAGAAAAGAAAGAGATTTTTTTTTCTCTGCAAAGGGAGTCAACAGGGCAGTCTTTATTTTCCGGCGATCAGACGGTCATACGTGATCCGATCAGGCTGAAATTTGGACAGAAGTTAGAGGACTCATCGTTCTCCATTCTGAACGGTGAAGATCTATTTTGAACGGTTGGATTGCCGGCATTTGTGGCTCGAAGTTTACTGTTCACGTGCAGTTCTGCAACAGCGACCAGTTTGCCTTTCTCCGACGATCGGACGGTCATTTGTGGTCGGATTTGGCTGAATTTTGGTGAGCACGTTTAGAATTGATTGTTCTTTAATCTGGACGGTGGAGATCAGATTTGAATAACTGGAGCTCATCCATTGGCATGAACAGTAGCTATTTTTGGGTGATTTTTCTCCATTCTCTTGTTTATTTTTGATGTTTGGTTGATTTTGTGTTGCTACTTTACTTGAAGGTTGTTGTAGTAGCTTATAGTTTCTGTAAACATTGATCTTTGATAGTGGAGCTCTTTTACTTGGACCAAGAGAGGTCCCGTGGTTTTTATCCTTCACATTGAAGGGGTTTTCCACGTTAAAAATCCTTGTGTTTATGTGTGAATGATTTTTGTGCATCTTAGGCAGATTGTAGATTGGTTGTTTATTGAATTTTACTTAGTCACTCCTCATAGATTCATTCAAGTGGGGAAGAACTTAACAAGGTTCCTTTCCCAACAATTCCTTGTTGAGTACCTGAATTAACTCTTTCTATAATAACTCTAATGGATAAATCTTCATTAAATTTATGGGCAACACTTTGCCATTTATGAACAAGATTTGTTAAATTCTGTTCAAGAGTTCTTTCTACTGTAAATACAGTTACAGTAGAAGGAACTTGAACTAAATTTACTTTCCAAGCAGTAACAATTCCAAAAGTATTTCCACCACCACCTCGAATAGCCCAAAAAAGATCTTCACCCATTGAAGCTCTATCAAGAATTCTACCATTAACATCAACCATTTGAGCATCAATTACGTGATCTGCGGCTAGACCATATTTTCTTAGCAGCAAGCCATGGCCTCCTCCACTAATATGCCCACCAACACCAACAGTTGGGCAAACACCAGCAGGAAAACCAAAGTTGTTACTCTTCTGTGCAATACTGTAGTAGAGTTTACCTAGAGTTGCACCACTTTGAAGCCATGCTGTCTTCTCTGTTGCATCAACGGTTATAGATTGAAGATTGAACATATCAATAATCACAAATGAGAGTTCAGAAACATAGGAAAGACCTTCGTAGTCATGGCCTCCGCTTCGAACTCTTATTTGCAACCCATGTTTCTTAGAACAAGTAATGGCAGCTTGAATGTGAGAAAGATTTAAAGGGGTAACGATCACTTGAGGTTTTGATGTTGTGCTTGTGTTGAATCTTTTGTTTTGCATAGAGACTTGAAAGATTGATAAAAAAGAAGAGTTTATTGCGGTGTAAATCACTTTGGAAATAGAATGAGGATCTCGAAATTGTTGACCAAGACATTGAAGAAAATCTTCATGGGTATCAGCTGAAGTTACCCAAGAAAATGAAAAGAGAAGAGCAAAAAGAAATGGCAACATTAAAGATTTTGGAAAAGACATGTCGATTGTTTTTGTTTTTGTGGATGTGATTTTGTTGAAGAGAGCTCTCCTATTTATAATGGAGTTTATGATGTGGTTGATTTTTCAGTGCAAAATTGAAAATGTGAATGAGGATTGGAAAATTTTTTTTTGCTGCCTCTTGAGGAGGAGATGGCAATTTTTCAACCACATCTAGATTGAGTTTTAATTACGTTTCTTCAAATATTTGAAATGAATATAGGGACACAGAAAGTTCAATTCAAGAAACAACAAAATAATTTGCATGGAAATAACTATTGAAATAGATGTTTGATTAATTTTATATTTCTTCATCTATAATGTACGTGTGTGCATATTTTAATGATAAAGTTTATATTTCATACTTTTTTAGTACATAAAATAGTTCGCCTTTTTTTTTTAGCAAATCTTATATAAGGTGTGTGGCAAGTGTATGAGCACTAGCATAGAATTTTAGCTCAAGCGGACTAAATTTTAATAATATCAATTTTTAAGGGTTATATTTATATATGAAAATTTTAATTATAAAAATTAAAAAATAGTAGTATTATTTTTTTATCCGATTATATTTTATTGTAAATATCTAATTATAAAAATTCTTAAAAAATAAAAATTTTAGAGTATAAAATAAAAAAAATTAAAATTTTAGATTTAAAATTATAAAAAAATATGAAATTAAAGGATTGCCCTTAAAATCGTACGAGTTAGAAACGTAAAAATAAAATTAAAAGGGAAATTAAATAAAAATAAAAATTTAAGGGCAAATATTAAAAATTAAATAACTTAGACTTTGTGTTCGCCAATGTGTACAAGTCAAATTATATATATATATATATATATATAGAAAGATAACAATATAATATAATAAGCATATGACCTCAAATTTTGGGTTGTACTATGAGGTTCTAAACTTTTTTCACATACTTATAGGATATTCGATAGATTAAACATGCACGAGATTGGAGTTTTTTTTATATTTATTTTTGATAGTTTTTGTCTCACAAATATGTTTTTTCCATGTATTAATAAAATATATGGCCATATATTTATATATAAGCATATGATCTCAAATAATCTAAATAGAAAATATTGAAGAAGCTTTTATAATTGTGATGAGAGTTTGGAGAAGATATATGTCTATTGTTTTTGTTTCTGTGGACGTGCATGATTTTGTCGAAGGAGATCTCCTATTTATATTGCAGAAGTTAGCTTCTGATTTTTTTTTTCCTTTTGCAAAATTGAAAATGTGAATTGAAGATTGGAAAATTTTTCTTGCTGCATCTTGAGAAGATAACAATTTTCAACCACATCTAAATTGAATTTTTTTTTTTTTTGGTTTCTTGAAATATCTGAAATGAAAATTGGGACGTAGGAAGTTCACTTCAAGAAACAAAATAATTTGCACGGAAATAACTATTGAAATTGATCTTTGATTAATTTTATATATTTCTTCATTTATTAGGTATGTGCATATTTTAATGATAAAGTTCATATCTGTTACTTCTTTTAGTGCCTAAATTAGTTGTTTTTTTAAGCAAATTTTACATAGAGTGTGCTAAGCGTATGAGCAATAGCATATAATTCTGGTTAAGCGGACGAATTTTAACAATATCATTTTTTTAGAGGGTTATATTTAAATATGAAAAATATAATCATAAAAATTAAAAAAATTCGTTGTTTTAATTTTATTATATTTTAATATAAATATCTAATTATAAAAATTCTTAGAGCTAGAGCTATAAAAATTATAAAAAATTAGATATAAAATTATAAAAAAAAAAAAAGAAAAACAATGAAACTAGAGGATTAACATTAAAAATTTTATGAGTTAGAAACATAAAATAAATTAAAAAGGAAAATATAAAAAATAAAAATTTAACAGCGCAAATATTAAAAACCTAAATATTGTAGGCTTGTGTCCGCCAATGTGTACAAGCCAAATTAATATTATGACAACAGAAACAGTATATAAATACTTTAACATTAAATTACACATTATTGCACATTAATCCAATACCGAATATATATATATATATATATGGAGAGAGAGAGAGAGAGAGAGAGACGCACATAAATGCTAAAGAAATGTTCTCCAAAACCTCTTTTGTTTGGTAAAAAATTAACATCACAATGATATGTTTGGTATCAAATATATATCAAATATATATATGTATATATTTGATACCAAACATATAATTGTTTAATATATGTATATATATATTATGTGTTTGGTATCAAATTCACATCATAATTATATATTTGGCATCAAATATATATGATACATACATAGAGAGAGAGAGAGAGAGAGAGAGAGAGAGAGAGAGAGAGATTTATAAAATTATCTAAAAAAATAAATTTTATTTTAAAAATATTATAAAAAAATAAAAATATTTATATTTTTAAAAAAAGTTATAGCAAATATTCAAAAATATCTCACTCTTCACTAAACTAAATTTTTTTTAAAAAAAATTACATCTTATCTCACTATAATTAATTTTTTACTTCAATTTTTATTTTTTTTCAAACTTCACTATTTAAAAAAAATACTATAATAAAAATTAATATTTTAAATTATATTTTCAAAATATAAATTTATTAATTTTTATAAAGAAAAAATTTTAATTTTGATTATAAAAATAAATAATACTTACAGAAAATAATAAAAAAAGCAAAATATATCAAAAATATTAATAAATCTATTAAATTTATTTTTCAATAAATTTTACATATTATTTATTTTTAAATAAATTTTACATATTATACACATAAAAAGTTCATAAAATATTAATTTTATTATATAAAAATTATGTAAATTTTTTATAGATATTTTATATGTTTGATAAATATTATGTATATGTTATGTGTTTGTTAGTATATATTGTATATATTATATATATATATTATATGAATATTATGCTTATATCATGTAAATATAAAATTAAAAAATATTTAAAATATTATTTAGATGTTTGATAGATATTTAATAGATATCATAGATGTTTAATAGATATATAATATATGTTGTGTATATATTATTATTTATTGTGCGTATATTATATATATTATATAAATATTATGTATATATATATTTTTTATTTATATTAAAAAATGGCATTAAAAAATTAGTTTTGAATAAAAAACATAAATAAAACTAAATAAAAAATAAAAAAAATAACGGCTTAAAAAAATAAAGTTGAAAAGAAACAGCGAGGCGTCATTTTTTTGAAAAAAAAAAAAAAAAGTCTCGCGCCGTAAGTTTGAAAGGAAAAGACAGATATAAGGTACACATGCAATGTAATTTGCTATATATGTTTATATATGTAATGTAATTTGCTATATATATATATATATATATATTGTAAAATACATGCATAATATATTCACCAACTTCTTGTAAACTCTACTGCTAATTCTTGGTTTCTAAAAAAAAAAAAGAATTGGGGCTTTTAAAGACCAAACTTAGTCATAGTAAAAAAGGCTAAACTAACTTATTTATCTCAGATTCTTAGTTCTTACTTCTACTGTTAACATCAAACACACAATTAGATTGAGTCTGCGTATAAATAAATATATATATATATATATATATAACTTGACAGGTTGATGGTAAAGTTTTATTTATTGGAAAATTATCTATCTAGGCAAGAATTTTCCTGCTGCTAAGTGGTTATCTTCACAAGTTATATATATTAATTGCATTCTTTTTCTTGGAATTGGACTTCAATTCCTATTTAAAACAACCGCAAGAAATTTTTTTTCATTGCTCAATAAACAAATAAATAAAGGTTTTCTACATCTTCCCCAAAAAAAAAAAATGAAACTAATTTATGGATAGGAAACATAAATAAATAAATATATAAATTTACATGGTTTGATAATATATATACAAAGAAAACTTTTATTTAATTTTTATTATTGGGAGAATAAATTGACGACTACTTATCTATATATGTTTAAAATGCAGAATTCCTTTTAACAAGTATTTTAATCGCCCTAAAATTATATAAATACTTTCTATCCAATCTCTTTAATAAATTGTTTACCAAAGCTTTAACAGTTAATTGATAAAAAAAAAATTGTAACAAATAATTTAGGATTGAGATTTGAACTCAATATCGATCGATGATTGTATTATAAAGCTCAAAACTCATTGGTACTATTTTGACTCCATTATTCATGAATTATTGTTGAATTAAATACTGGAGAAGTTACATAATTAAGAACATTCATCAGGAAAACCTCCTTGATCTTCTTTCGATCTCTTCATAGTTGTTGTATATATTTTTGTACTTAAATTCAAGTTAAAACACATATATAATTAAAGTTTCTATTATATATAAAAAAATCTCTATAATATTTCAAATATTAACTTTTATGCTTGATTAAAATGATCTCTTTGTTTTGCAGAAAAGAAATTTAAATAAAAAAAGGGAACAGGGAGGAGAGGAACCCATTGTATATAATAAGTCAATCCTTCCCAACAAATTATAAACTTGCAATTACAAGAAAGTCCAAATAAATAATTTTGTTAAATAAATCCAGTTATATTTGGCCAAATAATATTTTATTGGTTCATAGCGTACAAGAAATCTACATTTATAATAATAATAATAATAATAATAATAATAATAATAATAAATGAATTCAAAAATTATTTACAAAACCTATAGAAACCAAACTCCATCATTATTTATAAAATTTTTAAGTATTTATTAAAAAATTAAATTTATATGAAATATTTTATTAATTTTTACTATATTATCATGGCCTTGTAAACTCCAATTAATTATATATACAACTAGTTAATATATATAATTTTTTATTAATTTTCAATTAACACATAAATAATAAATTTATTTTGTATATTTTTCATTATATATATATAATTATCAAAAAGATGGTCTTATAAAAATAAAATTTAATAAATTATAACGATTGGCTTAAAATTGTAGGCTGAGCACTAATAGAATAATATATATATATAATCATTTTCAATAATATAGAGCATTCTTATATCCTTCATATTAATCTAAATTTGCACCTGAAAATTTTATTAAGGTGGCTCTGATTAAGACAGAAATAATCTCTATCATTTAATCTCATCTCTTAAGGGCTACTCGATGACATTTTTTATGAAATAGATAATTGTATAAATATTATAGAAAATGTGTAAAAATATCTTTGAAGTTTGTACGAATAAATAGATTGGCTTTTTTTTTTTTTTTTTGCTTTTTTATACACTTAAAGTTTAAATGCTGATAAATTAATTTCTCTTTTAGTGAAAATATAATTGTTATTAACTATTTGATTAGTTTGCAAAAAAAAATGTAAAAATTCTACTTAATTTTATATGAAAATACGAATTGATATTAATTTTTTTTTACTTAATTATACTCTAAAATAATATTTTTACCTATTTATAATTGAATCAAACATTATAAATAAATTAAACATATTTAAGAATATTTTATACTAAATAATATTTTGATTAAATTATTATTTAATATTTCTTCTAATGAACATTTAAAATCACTTTTGATTAAAATTATTTTTAATTTTAAAAATATTAATTTTTCATTAGCTTTAAAAAATATACCATATAATTAATTAACTGAAATTATTTTTATTTTTGAAATATTAATTTTTAATTTTGATATTGAGAATTAAAAGCCAATAAATGAATGATTTTAAAATATTTTTATTTTTCTATATTTTTAAGAAAATCTCTTAAATATATTCCTAATGACATAATGCATTTGATGCAATATATATAATATTAATTAATAATTTTAAAGATTTATTAAAAAGTATTAAATAATAATTTTAATTAAAATATTATTTATTATAAAATATTATTTTTATACTAAATAATATTTTTATCTATATTTAATTTATTTATAAATAGATAAAAATATCATTTTAATACATAATTGAGTAAAAAAATTTATTCAGTATCAATTTATACTTTTATATAAACTTAATTAGTATATTTATATATTCTCCCTAACTAATCTTAAAGATAATTAACTTTTTGTTAAAAAAAACTAATTTTTTAATTTTTTTAAATTTTAAATATATAAATGAACTAAAAAAAATTTAAGCAAATCTATACTTTTGCTCAAACTTCATACTTTATCTTTAAATATTAACATTACGATGTATAATTTTGATTATATCTTGTCAAAATCACATTAATTATCTTAATTTTATTAAAATCAAATTTTTTATGAAAAAGTATTAATAAAATAATTCATTAGCTGCCAATTAATGTTATATTTTTTATACCAAATTGATAGGTAAAAATTTAAAATATTTATTAAAAATTAATTAATTTTATTTTAATATAAATTTATATATATTTCTATTATAGCATTATTTTAATTTAAGATACATTTATTAAATATTTTTAATAAATAATATTAAATATTAGCATAATAAAGATTTAACTCATTAACTGATAAAGTATATATTACTTTTTGTATATTTATGTTTGAAAAACTAATTTAATATATGTTATTAACTATTAAAAACATGTTTTCTATCAAAAATTTTGTTTTTCACATTCTATATTTTGTTTCATTGTACACGGATCATCTATCAAAAGCAAGTATTCTTAATTAAAACTCTAATAATATAAACCTAACTGATTTTATCATCAAAATGGATTCATTGATAACATTTTTCACACCAACTTTGATGCCTTTATTTTCGTTTTCCAGGTTTGATAAAGAAAGTATCCTCAGTTATATTTTTATTCATTTTTGGGAATCACTGTTTAATTATAATCAAACGCAGCTTTAAAAGAGAGAGAAGTAATATATACAAAAGGAATTTTAGTTAATTATTTTTCATAAGCTGGTAACTTTTTTACTTTTGAAATGGTCCTAAATCATCGAACCTTATAGTAGAAGTAAATTTCATAATATTATTTCTATATAATCTAAATGCCAAATTTAACTAGTTGACTTCATAAATATACTTTCCTTATAAAAATTAAATTCACAACTAAAATGCCTTGTACAAATAATTAATTTATAACTAAAACTTCATTATAAATAATTTTGAAAACTTATGTAATGGTAAAATTTGTGATTGACACTAATCTGTCTTTTTAAGTGAAAATTCTTATTGTATTTATTGATATTGTGCTTATCGGAAGAATGAATTCGATCATGTAATATTTTGTAATAACTAGTAAGTTTTCTTTTTCTTTCGTGCATACTATAATCCTTTATTCTATCAAAAAGAAAAAAGAAAAGAAATTAATAGGTTTGACGAGTCATATATTCTACCTAAAATAAGAATTATAATAGTTGCATTGATAGTTGTATTAATGCTTCTTTTAATTTATAATTGTAATAATAATAATTAAGTGAAATCAATACCGTAATTATTTTTAGGACTGTTCATTGAATTTTTTTTTTTTAATTTGTTTAAGTGAAAGTTAATGCATAGTTGCATTTGTGGTGATTAATACGCACAAATGACCATTAACCTATTTCAAAGAGGTTGATAAGTGAATTTTGTAGATAAGCTTTTAATTGCCACAAAAAATATGCAGCTAGCTAAAAAAAAAAGAAATAGGACACACATATAATTGTCCCCAAAAGTATTAAAAAATTATTCCCTTAAGACATAGGAGACCATATAAATCGCCTATATATATCGTATTTTTTTAGCTCTAAACCCTATGTTGTAAGAAATGGCAAATTACAATATTATCTCCAATAAAAGAAACAATAATTATTCTCAATATGGGAACAAAACAATAGTTATTGATGATATTGACTTTATCTAAAATCACTAATGATTTAGATAATAATGATGTATCTCCAAGTGAGATTTTTTTAGAAGATACACCAACTCACGAAATACTTACATCGCATACTCATTCTATAACTCCAATGGCTAGAATGAAAAATGTCAAAATAAGTGTAGGAAAATGTGTTGAATGTCTTAAAGCATGATTTTGAATGGATTGCAACTATAATTGATAACTTCTATGGCAAACCACCATCTGATCTTTGGATTTCAATAACTTAAGTTTTAATGCAGCTATGGTTATAAAATCTTATACTGCTCTTATTTAAAATAGATATGTGATAAATAGTTTTTTTAATATTTCACTCGAGTATTATAGAGATTTTTTACTTGACTTAGCTGGTGATATCTCAAGATAAGTTTAAGAGATTTTTAAAAGATTATTATGTTGTGACCTATTTTTAATTATGGATTTTAGTAATTTAACGCAAAACTTGAGTGCAAAAATATTATAGACTTTATTTTATTTTTTATATTATTTGGATAATATTGTGGATAATATTTATATTATGAATATATTTTGTGATTTTATTCAATAAATTATATTATTTTTTGTAGACTATTGATTTAATTGAATTTTGTTAATATTTATTATTTTCTTATTGTGATATGACCACTTAAATCTATTATAAAATTTAATTATTTTTATTATTTTTATAAATAAAATATACATTTTATTAAAAATCTTATTAATTTTTTTTAGATGCATTTAATTAATCTTATTATTTGCAGTCTAAAAAATTTATTCTAATATATAGATTTAAGGATATTCTGATAATTTTATCTGTTTAAACCAAATCATATCAAAATCAAATAAAAATAGCTTACATGTTGTATACTGCGAACGTTGTTTCATACAATACTATACTATAAAATATTATACTATATTGGACATATTATATGTGTATTACTGAACTAGGCTAGAAATGCTTCCAAACAATGTAAGAATTTTTCTTTCTCAAGTGAAAAGATGATAACTTTGATATTTCAAAACAAAATAGATGAAACAAATTAACAATATGGAGAACTTGTTTACCGATAAACCTAATCTTTAATTTATTACTTGTACGTATATAAACTGTTAAGAAAATTACATCATTTGAAAAGTAAAAAATAGAGGTATATTTTTTTATTAAAAATACAGGTTCATTTTTTGTCAAAAATAGATGTACCTAATTTTGTCAAAAATGGAGGTGTCTGACCATTATTAAAATTTCACTAACTCAATTTTTGAAGCCTATATAAACCCCTTATATCTCATTAGTAAGATCATCCCCAAAAAATTAAAAAGTTTGAGAGTTTTAGAAAGTTTAAGAAAAAAGCTTAAAAAAATAAGCTTGTAAAAGAATATTGTGAATAAAATTTTTGGGTAAAATTTTAGGTGTGGGTTGTGAGTTATGAGTGTTATAAATACTTTGAATATTTTCTCCCTTCAATAAAATAATATGCAGCAAGTCCGGAGACGTAAGCACAATTAGCCGAACTTCGTTATCAATTTTGTATGTGTATTATTTTTTATTGTTATTTCAATTCTCACTCATATGATTTATAGAAAAATCTGTATAATTTTCTCAATAACTAGTATCAGAGCTGTTGGTTGAGAATTCTGTCAATTTTCTAATTGCCAGAAAAAATCCAGAGGAAGTCAGATTCTAGTGGGAGTGATGACTACAGACGAAGAAAAGGTAAAATCAAAAAGTCGATGGTGCATATTTCAGCTTTTGAAAGATGCAGATTGAAGATTATATGTATCAGAAAATTTTTTATCAACTTCTCTCTGAAAAGAAGCCAGATGATATGAAGGAAGAAGATTGAAAACTTCTAGATAGACAAGCTCTAGGAGTTATCCGATTAACGTTATCCAGCAATGTTACTTTCAACATAGCAAAAGAAAATACTACGGCGGGTCTTATGAAGGCTCTCTCCAATATGTATGAGAAGTCATCGGCATCTAACAAAGTTTACTTGATGAGGCGGTTATTCAATTTGTGGATGACAGAAAACGCATCTGTAGCTCAACATCTACATGAACTCAATACAGTTACAACCCAGTTGAGTTCAGTTGGGATTGAATTTGATGAAGAAGTACGAGCATTAATAATTTTGTCTTCTTTACCAGAAAGTTGGAATGCTACTGTCACAGCTGTGAGTAGCTCGTCGGAAAGCAAAAAGTTAAAATTTAATATTGTTCGTGATCTGGTTCTTAGTGAAGAGATCCAACGGAGAGAGTCCGGTAAATCGTCAACCTCTTCAGTTTTGCATATAGAGTCAATAGGAAGAAATTCAACCAGAAAAAATGGGCGTGACAAATCTAACCATTAAGGTAGATCAAAGGACAGGAGGTCCAAATCTAAGAATTTCAATAATTTTCATAACTCGAAGACCATCGAGTGTTGAAACTGTGAGAAGACCAGGCACAATAAAAATCAGAGCAAGAGTGCATCAAAAGACCAGGAGACGAAGGGAGAGGCAATATTACTTTCACGTCGGGAAAAGATGATGCGTTGATATGCTCTTTAGAGAGCAAAGAGGAGTCTTGGGTTTTAGACTCTGGAGCATAGTTCCATACTACTTCGCAAAAAGAATTATTCAAGAGGTATGTCCCTGAAATCTTGGAAAGGTATATCTTGGTAATGATCAACCTTGTGATATTATTAGTAAAGGTGTAGTGAAGAATAAGTTAAACGGGTCAATTTAGAAGCTGAAGGATGTCAGACATATTCCTGCCCTAAGAAAGAACTTAATCTCAGTAGGGCAGTTGGCTAGTGAAAGCTTCACTACAATCTTTTATGGTGATGACTGGAAGATTTCAAAAGGAGCAATGATTGTTGCTCGGAGCAAAAAGAATGGTACTCTTTACATGACAGCAGGGGTATGTTGTTCAATTGCAGTCGCAATAGAAAATAAAAATTTTAATTTATGACACTAGAGACTTGGCCACATGAGTGAGAAAGGAATGGAAATTATGTACTCAAATGAAAAACTTCTAAGTCTACAGTCAGTTGAGATAGACATATATAAAGATTGCATACTCGGAAAGCAGAAGAGGGTCAGCTTTCAGACAAGTGACAGAACCCTAGAGAAGAAAAAACTAGAGCTTTTTCACTCTGATATTTGGGGACCAACGATAACTTCATCCATTGGTGAAAAATACTACTTCGTGACTTTCATCGATAATCACTCTAGAAAAGTATGGGTTTACTTTCTAAAGTATAAGTCTGAAGTGTTTAAGACTTTCAGGAGATAGAAAGCTATGGTGAAAAATGAGATAGGTCTAAAGATTAGAAGGCTCAAAATCGACAATGGATGTGAATTTAAAGACACCATATTCAAGAAGTTTTGCTATGAGTACGGGATTAGAATGGAGAGAACCATGCTAGGTACGCCTCAACACAATAGTATAACAGAGCGTATGAACTGAAAGTTGATAGAAAGAGCTAAAAGCATTCGTATACAGTCAGGTCTACCAAAGCAGTTCTAAGCAGAAGCAGTTAACATAGCAGCTTACTTAATCAACCGAGGTCCATCAGTTCCATTAGAGTATAGACTACCAGAAGAGATATGGAGCGGGGAAAGAGATAAAATATCATATCTGAAAGTTTTTATTTGTATAGCATATATGCATATTAGTGATCAAAGTAGAAATAAGCTTGATCCTAAATCTAAAAAATGCATCTTCATTGGCTTTGGTAAGGATGAGTTTGACTATTGCATTTGGGATGATAAAAAAAAATAAGGTTATTCTCAACAGAGATGTAATTTTCAATGAAAAAGTGATGAACAAGGATATGTATAAAACTGATGCCAGTGATATAGAGCAGAGTGAGCCGGTATTTGCAGATAAAGATAATGTCTCAGATAGTCCGGTGATGAAGCCGATTGTAGCAAGTCCTCAATTAGAGGAACTTATTGAGCAAAGCAGTGTGCAGTAGTCCGACACACCATAACCTCCTACTCCAACTCCTGTATTGAGAAGGTCCTCTCAACCTCATATGCCTAACATGAGATATATGAACTATTTGTTGCTCACTGATCAAGAAGAGCTTGAATGCTATGATGAAGCTTATCAGACTAGAGATGCTAGCAAGTGGGAGCTTGCTATGAAAGATGAGATAAAGTTTTTGATCTCTAACTAGACATGAGAACTAGCTGAGCTACCTGTTGAAAAGAAGGCACTTCACAACAAATGGGTGTACTGGGTGAAAGAGGAGCATGATGGTTTTAAGAGATACAAAGCCCGACTAGTTGTCAAAGGATTTCAGCAGAAGGAAGAAATTGACTACACTGATATTTTTGCTCCTGTTGTGAAGCTCAATACTATCATATCAGTGTTGAGCATTGTTGCCTTTGAAGATCTTCAACTTGAACAATTAGACGTGAAGACTACATTTCTTCATGGAGATTTAGATGAAGAGATATATATGCACCAGCTAGAAATTTTTCAAGAAAAAGGGAAGAAAAACATGGTATGCAAACTTAAAAATAGCTTGTATGGTCTGAAACAAGCTCCAAGACAGTGGTACAGAAAGTTTGATGGCTTTATGCATAAGGAAGGATTCCAGAGGTGTAATACCGACCACTATTGCTACTTCAAGAGATATAACTCCAGTTATATTATTTTATTACCTTATGTCGATAACATGCTAGTAGCAGGTTCAGATATGGAGGATATCAAAAGGTTAAAATAGTAATTGTCAAAGAAATTTGATATGAAAGACTTAGGTCTATCAAAGAAGATTCTTGAAATGCAAATCACAAGAGATAAGTAGAAAGGACTTTTGCAGTTATCTCATACAAAGTACATCAATCGTGTTTTGCAAAGATTCAATATGGGTGATGCCAAGCCAGTCAGCACACCATTGGCTAGTCACTTTCGTCTATCTAAGGATCAATCCTCTCAGACGGAAGAAGAGAGAGAACTCATTGCTAAGGTCCTCAGCCATTGGAAACTTGATAAACATAACGGTCTATACAAGACCAGACATTGGCTATGCAGTGAAAGTTATGAGCAAATTTATGTCAAATTCAGGAAAAACTCATTGGAAAGCTGTAAAATGGATTTTGAGATATCTACGGGGCACCACAGAAAATATTTATACTTCGGTAAAGGAGAGTTAAAAGTTGATGTAGATTTTGGAGGTGAAGTCGATCCTCACTCTATCCACTACAGAGGTTGAATATGTGGCAGTGACTGAAGTCAGTAAAGAGATTATATGGCTTCAAAGTTTGTTAACTGAGTTGGAATTAAAACAGGAGAAGAATATTTTATACAGTGATAGTCAGAGTGTGATACACTTGGCAAAGAATTCAGCATTTTATTCTATAACTAAGCATATTTGACTACGTTATCACTTCATCAGAACTCTATTGGAGGATGAGGTGCTAATACTGGAGAAGATCCAAGAAAGCAAGAATCCAGCAGATATGTTGACAAAAATAATGGCTATTGAGAAACGAAAGTTGTGTTCAACTTCAGTTGGCTTGTAAGAGTAACAAAACTGAAAAGACTTGTCGCACAGATCAAAGTGTGAAGACAGATTGAAATCAGTCTTCAAATGGGAGATTGTTAAGAAAATTACACCATTTGAAGAGTAAAAAATGGAGGTATATTTTTTGTCAAAAATAGAGATTCATTTTTTATAAAAAAAAAATGGAGGTATCTAATTTTGTCACAAATGGAGGTGCCTAACCATTATTAAAATTTTACCAACCCAATTTTTGAAGTTTATATAAACCCCTTATGTCTCATTTGGAATATCATCCCAAAAATTAGAGAGTTTGAGAGTTTTAAAAAGTTTGAGAGAAAAACTTAAAAAAAAAAACTTGTAAAAAAATTTTGTAAAAAAAATTCTTGAGTAAAATTTTGGGTATTGGTTGTGAGTTATGGGCATTGTAAACACAACATAAACCAATATGTAGCAATGAAACCCTCCAAATTAACCAAAAGACTCGGAAAATAAAAAAATGAAAACATAGGACATATAGAGCCCCTGCATCTAAAAAAAGAACAACCTTTCCACTTTCATCTGATTTATAAGAAAATTTGCATAATTTTGACAATATAAACCAACATGTAGCAATAAAACCCTTCAAATTAACCAAAAGACTCAGAAAATAAAAATGAAAACAGAGGACATATAGAGCCCCTGCATCTAAAAAAGAACAATCTTTCCACTTTCATCTGATTTATAAGAAAATTTGCATAATTTTGACAACATAAACCAATATGTAGCAATGAAACCCTCCAAATTAACCAAAAGACTCGGAAAATAAAAATGAAAACAGAGGACATATAGAGCCCCTGCATCTAAAAAAAGAACAATCTTTCCTCTTTCATCTGATTTATAAGAAAATTTGCATAATTTTCATAATATAAACCAATATGTAGCAATGAAACCCTCTAAATTAACCAAAAGACTCAGAAAATAAAAATGAAAATAGAGGACATAGAGCCCCTGCATCTAAAAAAAGAACGATCTTTCCAATTTTTCGCCCTTAAAAGAATCTCATAACCAATAAAAACTAACAATGAATGTCATAACCCATAAAAACTAACAATGAAATTTTTATAATTTACATTTCAAAAAGAATCACTCTTCTTGGTCTGGAAGCGATATAGAACCCTCTTCTTCTTGCTTGAAGAATTTTCAATGGTGAGTACAATCTTTTCAGGTTCATTGTTCTTGAAAGTGTTTCTGATTGGTTCTTCAGTTGAGCTCATTTTCTTGTTCTTTTGAATTATAATGGTGTAAGATCCTTCATCATCTGATACAAATTCTTCCTTATAATTCACTTCCCATCCCAAAACTGTCAAGTCCCATAGCACTGTAGCTCCAACCTGTCATCAGACAGCAATTTTAAGTAGTTCTTAAGAAAAATAAAAGTTCTTTTTTTCTTTCTTTTGGTAATTTAATAAGTACCTCTGGTGCAGAAATCTCAACGATTGCAGATGATGATGCTTTGATGATAAGCTCAGAAACTTCACAGTCTTCCTTGGAGAATTCGAAATCATATTCTCTCTTGAAACCACTATATTGGACAGGGATTTCCTCTGCCGGAATGTACCTTTCAAATCACCAACTGGGTTCAATTTATCAGAAATCTAAAATAGACACATCAAGAAGGGTTCAAGAAAATTAAATATATATATATATATATATATATATATAACTTCTTACTTGAGCAGGGTCTCAGTGACCTTTGCAGGACGAACAACAACAAATTTGCTCTTGCTTCTTTGGGTTAGGAAAGGAGATAACAGAGCATTCAGAGCATGATACCAAAATGGAACATTTATAAATATCTGCAATTCAAATCATACAACAAACACATAATTGTGGATTATTTTGGTTTGCGTGAACGAACTAAATAAGAATCAAAAACAAGAAAAATATAAAGAAACTCACATTTCTTGCAACAAATTCAGGATAGTTATCCTGCAAAAGCCCAATAGCTTGTTTCATGGCAACTCTGAGCTCTTTCTTTGATGGAGATGGAGTATTCTTTAGATCACTGATTTGAAGCAAAGATGTAACACCACCAGGCTTCAAATCAAGTTTTCTAATACCCTTCTCCATCAACTGGAATCTCCATCTCAAGAACTGCTTTCTTTTCTCATCATTCCCAAAAGCTTTTGTATAAAGCTCTTCGTTTCCAAAGACTCCATAAATGTTGTAACAAACAGGATGACCTTAGCGGTCAATGCCATTCATGTAAAAAGCTAAGGTTAGATCCACTTCCAAGTCCTCATCTAAGATTGAATCAATGTTGGATTCTTTCCTCCATTGAAGGGTCTTCTTTAGCATTTCAAAGGCATCATTAATTTTGAATTCTCTAGCTCTCAAGAATTTCAAGAGAACAACATCTGTACCATCTTCTCCTTTGCTAGGCAAAAGAGGAACTCCCCAAAGTGAAATGTCCTTGTCAATTTCATCTCCTTTTTCTTCTTCACATTCTTGCTCTGTTTTTTCCTTCTCGCCATTATTATCATCTCCTTCTTTCTTTGCTTCTTCATCCTTTTCATCAGCTTGTTTCTCGTTTTCTTCTCGTACATTGACTACATTTTCCTCCTCTTTCTTCTTTCGCTCTTCATTATTGAAGAGATTGTTTCCAAGAATGGCTTCTTCAAGCTTGGATTTGAGATCATTCAAAGCCTTTTTCTCAAACTCTTTAAGATCAGAGAAGAAGTTGCTCTCTACCTTGTAAGAAGAGCTCTTCTGAAATGTTTTAGGCTCTTGTTTCACTTCACAATCCACTTCAACATCTTTCTTGCTCTCGTCAACAACTTTTTTGGGCTCTTCTTGAGGAACGACAACCTCTGCCATCTGAGTTTCTTCAACTTTAACCTCAACAGTCATAGCTATACAAAACCAAACAGAAAATAAGAAAGAATGACCACGAAAATATAAGAAACCTTTTTAATCCAGGAAGGAAAGAACGAACACGAAAATGTTTTAAGAAAGATTTGCAGCACGAAAAGAGTGATCAAGAAAATAGAAGAAAATTTTTCAATCAAAAAAGAAGAAAGAATTAACAAGAAAATAAAATATATAAAGAAAGAAAGAATAGAAATAATTTTTCAATCATGAAATAATTTCTTGTTTTGTAATTTGTTTTTTCCAAATATAATAATATTACTTCTTGTCTAAGAAGAAAGATTTGCATATAAAATTTACTATTAATTAATAATAATATGCCAACAATAATTCCAAATTTTTACAATTCTTTATTATAAAAATTCCACATGAGAGATTTTGATTCAATCAACCGTATATGACTTGATGTATATGCCACGACAAAATTTTAATTAATTAATTATAATCTTTTTAACTTGATATTTTTTATAGAATTTTATTTTCTACCTTCAAATTGATTCATTTTGATTAATACTATAAATAAATTAATTTATTAACCTCAAATTATGATAGTTAAATAAATTAAAGCACTCGACTCTGACTATAATTAATTATTATTATTACTATTTTAACTCTATATAATATAAATTTGTATGTCAATTTATGTATAGTGTCATTAGCCAACTCTTATGTAAGTAAGAGTTCAATTCTAAATAATTTTATTTTGTAAGTTTTCATAATTGGTCTAATGAATATATCTAATTTATCCTAATTTTATGTATCTTTAAAAATTATGTTTTATTTATTTATTTTTTTCAATTCTGCTCGCATTTAAAAAATGAATTGCAATGTTACTTTACGTATACAATTATAAGAAAAATTTTACTATTAATTAAAATAGCAAATGTCAATGTTTTATTTCATATTCTCAATTTAATCTTTAAATATAAAAAAAAAAATTTTAACTTTACAAATTCGATATTATAGTCAAATAAACTCAAATAATTGAAAGTTCTAATTAATTTTATTGAAATTTAAAAATTATAATTAATGGTATGGTATAATAAACTTTAAAGTTAAATTTCACTTTTATCATTCAAATTAATATAAAATTATCACCAATGCTACTCCAAATGCAATTTTATGGCAGGATCAATTACAACTAAATTTTAAATTAATTAAAACATAATTAAAAATTCTAATTATAAAAACATACAATACTCAAGGTAAATTTGTTTTATTGAATGTCATTTAATAAGCTTGTTTTTCCCATTTATTAAATTAGTGGAATTTCAACCTAAAAATTAGGCTAACCCTTGTTTTACAAATTAATATAATCTTTTTTTTTTTTGCATGTCAAGCCGAATCAAGCTTAAATTTTATTTTATTTTTTTATGATATCACAAATAAATTTTTATCTATTGTATTAATTAAATTTATTTCTCTCATTCGATCAAAAATAAATTATTTATGTTGGAATAAAAAAATTGTAAATGAAAAAAAAATTATTCATAAACTTGTTTAAGGATCAATTCAGACTCGGAAAAAAAAAGTAAAATTTCTTACTAAATATATTAATCTCGAAATTTAAAAAAAAAATAAGCTTAATTGATGAGACTTACTTGTCAAAACTTAACATAAAAAGCAATTACATTGTCATAATCAAGCCGAATTAAGCTTAATTAATAAGATCTTGTCAAAACTTAACATCTATAATAAAACTCAACCGAAGACAGTTATTGAAGTTGCTATCAGTGTTATATGTTTAAACAACTAATTACAGATAAGTCAATGAGTCAATGACATTTTGATATAGTGACAAAATTAAAAAAAATAAGATTTTAAGATAATCCATGTTGAAATATCAAATTTTTGGAGATTTATTTTCTACTAATAATGAATTCTAACGTCAAATAAAAGAAAAAGTTAATTATTAAGTCAATAATCATCTATTTGGAAAATATTTGCATATTAAGAATGTACGTATTTCTAAACTTTATACATAATTAATAAATAAATATTATTTTAAAAAAAGTCATAATATGCATGTTTGGTATAATGTTAATATTAAAAATATATTTTTGTGAATAATCGATCCATTTGATTCTTTACTTTTCTGTATCAATACTTTAAAAAAAAGTCATAATATATACCAAAATTATTTTTATATTTATCATTTAAAAAAAGTTATAATATTGATTTATATTTTTTTCATAGAGTGAATATGTGTATTTGTTATAAATAAATCATCCATGCATGTATATTAAAATTAGTTTATTATTATTATTATTAAGATTTAAATCTTAATTTTTGAAAAAGGGGGTGGGAAAGCATGTGGCACCTAAACTCATATAATGTGTTATGTGTAGGACTAGTAATTTAAGGGCACTTTGCCTTTTGTAGTGTGTCTGTCTGTGTCTTTTGACCAATTCTTAGCAGCAAAGAATCCCGGATTTACGGGAATTTCGCCCTCTACCAGGTGCCACTTGGCAGTAGTATATTGGTCAGAAGTTTTGAAAAAGCTTCTTCTAGGGCAACGCTGGCCACGCCTTATGTTTTTAATTGGCCAAGGGATACCTTCCAGCCAGCCTCCATTTGTGACAACATGTAGAATATTTATGAAAATTATCCCATCCAATTAAAATTTGTTTAAACGTATCCGACCCATCATAATAAATATTTTATTGATCATATTCATCTCAAACTCACCTAATATTATCTATATTCGTTTAATTATTTATTTATACATAAAAATTTAAAAATATTATAAAATTTAAAATATAAGTTATAATTTTTATAATTAAATAATTATAAATAAAAATTTAATACTGACATAATTTTATTAAATAATTTTATATGATATAATTTTATAATTAAAATAATAAATATATAATTAAAATTTAATAATATATAATTAATATATATAACTGAATTCGAATAATATATATCCAAGAATATATACAAAAACCTATCATAAATAGTAAAAATATTATCTATATCTGCATAAACTCATTTATAAATTATTTATATTTTATATAAATAGATTAAAACGAATCAAGCATTCAAAAATATATGTACATTACATAAATATTTATTTTTAATTTAAAACTATATATCTAGTATTAAATTTAAGAGAACATTTTAAAATTTAAAAAAAAACTAAAATATTAAAAAAAAAACTAAAAAAGTGATACATCATATCTATATAATATTATGACGAGAAGAATTTTCATTTAATATATATATATATATATTATGTAGAGAAGAATTTTCATTTAAAATAAAAGGGCAACATATTTAATATATTACCCATTTTTGTTGGAAAATTACATAAAATAATTCACATTTTCAATATTAAGAGACTTGTGGATTGTTATTACGATCATTCAAATATTTTATGATTATATTTTATGATTGGTTGTAAGTACAAAATCCTTTTAAATGGACAAAAGGAAGTAACTTGGATAAAGAAATAAAAAGGATAATTTTTTTTTATCAATAACCTCATATCAATCAATCGACTACAATATGTAACACTACTCTAATTATAATAAAAAATAAAAGTATTTTTTAAATTTTTTTTTCTATATCAATATTTATAGAGAAAATTTATGTCATAATTCACAATATCTAATTCGTAATAGAAAAAAAGGGTAAATTAAAATGTATATATACAAAAACATTTCAAAATATTTATTTTGATTCGGACGTAAAGAATTAATACATCGGATATAATGAAATAATTTTTCCTATTTTAAATAGGTATAATATAAGAGTATAATATTCGCCATATCTTTTTTTATTTATAAAAATTCAGGCTTTTAAATTTAATAATTTTCTTGACGTGGAGTGAGCTGTGTAAACAGAAATTGATTCCCAATTATTGATTATATATTCAACTGTACGGCTACCATTAAACAGTTAGCCCAAAAACCAATTCCTCTTCACATACCTTCTACTGGACTTCGAATTTTACAGACAGATGCAAATGATAAATTTTGGGGTGCCATTTTCCTTGAAGAACTTAATGGAAAAAGATATTATTGTGGACATGCAAGCGGACAGTTTAAAGACAGTGAAAAATATTACCACTCCACTTACAAAAAAATCTTAGCTGTTAGGTATGGAATAAAAAAGTTTGAATTCCATCTTACTGGCTATCACTTTCTCGTCCTTCTTGATAATACCTCTTTTCCTAGAGCTCTTGAATTTAAACAGAAAACCCTACCTCCTCATCAATTGTTAAGGTTACAGGAATGGTTCTCCAGATATGATTTCTCAGTCCAGCATATAAAAGGAAAGACAAACCTCATCCCTGACCTTCTCTCCAGACTAGCTAAACCTATACTCCTTCTTACCCAGAAACACACCCTTCATTTGATCATGATGAACAGACCTTCTAGTTCCAGACCTCCCAGTTCACCCAGTGATACTGATAGACACCTTGATTATCAATTTCTCCAGTTTCCTCCTAGTATTCATCATTCTAATCCATCCTCTATTCAGTTCTTTGCCAGGACTCACCTTTTGATTTATCTTTCTGAAGTTCATGATTATTTTCATATTAATTGTGAGCTTAATCTGTTTTATCCTGAGTTTCCCTGGTATCTTGTTTATTATTTATCTCCTTCAAATCCAAAAACGATTTCTGAATTATGGTTATTACGGTGTTATTCGACACTATATCACCATGCCCTTGAAATTCCTCTCATGAGTATGATCAGTTTTCTCCAAAATGAAAATAATTCTGGATCTTTACCTTGGAGATTTTTGAAATGGTTTGATTCAATCCCCAATTGGATCAAAAAGCTCAAAAAGATTGCTTGGTACTATAAGGTATGGGATAAACCAGCAGATGAGATAAAGAATTTTCATTCTCTCTTTATCTTCCACTGTCCTTATTTCCAATATCCTAGAACATGAGTTCTTTGGTCTCAAAACTTTGCTTTTGAATGGAAGTCTTATGATGATCAAATTTATCAAAAGGAAAGTATGCAGACAGATCTCAAGATGCTCCTGTGTCAATTCAACAATGTTCGTTTAAATGTCAGGACTCCATTAGTTTGTACTTCTCTTGTTCCTGGTTTAAACTGGACTACAACAATTGAAGAAATTTCTGATGAAGCACGCAGAAGATTTGAATCAGCACTTCAAGCTCAGATCAGATTCATTGAAGAAACCACTGAGCTCCCTTTCCAGCTCACTGGTGAATACTTTGTTGATTATGATCTTGATTTTGGTGGACCTCTCAGTTAATCAGACTCTCCACCAGCTCCTCTCCATCATTCTTCAGAAGTGCCATCCAGCTCATCTCAGCCAGCTGTTCAAAGGAATCTTGATGACTCAGAAACCACTAAGCAAGATATACATGCAGCCATTGTTAATGCCAGCTCACCTCCCAACATACAAGACATGGACATCATGTCCCAAGAATATAGGGATGCTTCAAGACAAAGAAATAATAATCCAATGGACCCAGCCTCGTGTGACTCAGATTCTTCTGACTATCAGAAGATGAATCTATCTCCATCCCACTTTATGTAATTACTGTGTTTGTCGTGTTGTAATAATGCTGTGAGTGGATCCACTGTTCCCTCACATGGCTTGTCTCTTTTACTTTTCTGATAGGTGTGTTAGTGTGTAATAATGTAAGCACTTACGTAATGTATTTTGTTTGTTTCTTTAGTTCTCCTTCTATATAAGGAGTTCAGAATGTAAGAGAGGGTTAAGATTGAGTTTCCACTTTATAAAATTATGAGTTTCTAAGCTAAATTCTCTCTTTCCTCTATACTTTCCTATATATTATTTGATGAGTATGATCTATTGATATGAAGAAACACTTATGAGAGTTGTTAGAACCAGCATAGAGAATCAAAAGGGCGATGTCCTGTTGATTGCCCAAGGAGAGGCTGTGTTGTGGACTATGCATGAGATTCGTCTGTGTCTGTGTTTTTTAGTTTATGCAGACCCTTCATCTGTGTTCATAAAGTCAGTGTGCTCTGATCAACTCTGATCCTGTATAGGGTTACCTTATACTTGCAAAAGTTTGATCATCAGAACCCTCTGTGAGCATGGAAACCCTCAGGTGGTATCGGAGCAAAAGTCTAGACCTTACATCCACTACAGAAACAAACTAACCCACAAACCAAAATAAACTCTAGACCTTACATCCAACACACCACAGTTCTTCCCAGTGGACAGACTAAACAAACCACTCAAGTTGAAGAAGTGCTTAACTGGCATTCTTTGAATGTCCATACTCAGAATCAATACCTCCAGATAATTGATGCAAAGATAGATCATTTATCTTCTAAATTAGATTAGCATGCAGCAGCTCTCAGTACCATGTCAATTGACTTTTCCCTTCCACTTCTAGACTTTTGCTCCGATACCACCTGGGGGTGTCCATGCTTACATAGAGTTCTGATGATCAAACTTTTGCAAGTATAAGGTAACCCTATACAAAATCAGAGTTGATCAGAGCATACTGACTCTATGAACACAGATGAAGGGTCTGCATAAACTCAAAAACACAGACACAGACGAATTTCATGCATAGTTCATAACACAGCCTCTCATTGGGCATTCAACAGGACAACACCCTTTTTAATTCTTTATGCTGGTTCTAACAACTCTCATAAGCTTCATATCAATGGATCTTACTCATCAAATAATATGTAGAAAAGTATAGAGGAAAGAGAGAATTTAGCTTAGAAACTCATAATTTTATAAAGTGGAAACTCAATCTTAACCCTCTCTTACATTCTGAACTCCTTATATAGAAGGAGAACTAAAGAAACAAACAAAATACATTACGTAAGTGCTTACATCATTACACACTAACACACCTATCAGAAAAGTAAAAGAGACAAGCCATGTGAGGGAACAGTGGATCCACTCACAGCATTATTACAACACGACAAACACAGTAATTACATAAAGTGGGATGGAGATAGATTCATGTTCTGATAGTCAGAAGAATCTGAGTCACACGAGGCTGGGTCCATTGGATTATTATTTCTTTGTCTTGAAGCATCCCTATATTCTTGGGACATGATGTCCATGTCTTGTATGTTGGGAGGTGAGCTGGCATTAACAATGGCTGCATGTATATCTTGCTTAGTGGTTTCTGAGTCATCAAGATTCCTTTGAACAGCTGGCTGAGATGAGCTGGATGGCACTTCTGAAGAATGATGGAGAGGAGCTGGTGGAGAGTCTGATTGACTGAGAGGTCCACCAAAATCAAGATCATAATCAACAAAGTATTCACCAGTGAGCTGGAAAGGGAGCTCAGTGGTTTCTTCAATGAATCTGATCTGAGCTTGAAGTGCTGATTCAAATCTTCTGCGTGCTTCATCAGAAATTTCTTCAATTGTTGTAGTCCAGTTTAAACCAGGAACAAGAGAAGTACAAACTAATGGAGTCCTGACATTTAAACGAACATTGTTGAATTGACACAGGAGCATCTTGAGATCTGTCTGCATACTTTCCTTTTGATAAATTTGATCATCATAAGACTTCCATTCAAAAGGAAAGTTTTGAGACCAAAGAACTCCTGTTCTAGGATATTGGAAATAAGGACAGTGGAAGATAAAGAGAGAATGAAAATTCTTTATCTCATCTGCTGGTTTATCCCATACCTTATAGTATCAAGCAATCTTTTTGAGCTTTTTGATCCAATTGGGGATTGAATCAAACCATTTCAAAAATCTCCAAGGTAAAGATCCAGAATTATTTTCATTTTGGAGAAAACTGATCATACTCATGAGAGGAATTTCAAGGGCATGGTGATATAGTGTCGAATAACACCGTAATAACCATAATTCAGAAATTGTTTTTGGATTTGAAGGAGATAAATAATAAACAAGATACCAGGGAAACTCAGGATAAAACAGATTAAGCTCACAATTAATATGAAAATAATCATGAACTTCAGAAAGATAAATCAAAAGGTGAGTCCTGGCAAAGAACTGAATAGAGGATGGATTAGAATGATGAATACTAGGAGGAAACTGGAGAAATTGATAATCAAGGTGTCTATCAGTATCACTGGGTGAACTGGGAGGTCTGGAACTAGAAAGTCTGTTCATCATGATCAAATGAAGGGTGTGTTTCTGGGTAAGAAGGAGTATAGGTTTAGCTAGTCTGGAGAGAAGGTCAGGGATGAGGTTTGTCTTTCCTTTTATATGCTGGACTGAGAAATCATATCTGGAGAACCATTCCTGTAACCTTAACAATTGATGAGGAGGTAGGGTTTTCTGTTTAAATTCAAGAGCTCTAGGAAAAGAGGTATTATCAAGAAGGACGAGAAAGTGATAGCCAGTAAGATGGAATTCAAACTTTTTTATTCCATACTTAACAGCTAAGATTTCTTTGTAAGTGGAGTGGTAATGTTTTTCACTGTCTTTAAACTGTCCACTTGCATGTCCACAATAATATCTTTTTTCATTAAGTTCTTCAAGGAAAATGGCACTCCAAAATTCATCACTTGCATCTATTTGTAAGATTCGAAGTCCAATAGAAGGTATGTGAAGAGAAAAACATTTTTGGGCTAACTGTTTAATGGTCTTGACTGGTTGGGTCTGGATATCAGTCCATAGAGGTGGTTTCTTTTTGAGAAGTTGAGAAAGCTGGCTAATGGGCTGGGCTATGGTTGGAAAGAAGTTTCTGATATAAATCATACCAAGAAACTGTTGGATCTGTTTTTGTGTAAGGTTTGAGTCTGGGAAGTTAAGAAGTTCTTAGGCTATGTGTGGGCTTGGTGAATAGGAACCATCTTTAAAATGAAGGCCTAGAAAATCAACAGTGGTCTGGCCCAATGAACTTTTCTTTTCAGACAACATGATCCCATATTGTTGGACAATTGAAGCAAACTGTTGTAACAGATTGTGATAGGCTTCTTCTGTAGCTGAAAAGAGTAAGATGTCATCAATGTAGATCAAAGACGAATGCAAAATGGGCTAGAAGATTCTGATCATTGCCTTTTAAAACAGTGAGGGAGCAACTTTGAGACCAAATGGCATGACAGTCCATTGATACTGAGCATCAACAATACAAAATGCTGTCTTGGGTCTATCTTCTGGAGAAATACCCAACTGTCAAAATCCTGCTTTAAGATCAAACATTGAGAAGACTTTAGCATTCTTCAGATGAACCATGAGAGTAGAAATCTTGAGTAGAGGTTGTCATCTGCTAAAAACAAGTTAAGATGCCCATAATTAATTACAAGCTTTTTCTGTCCTCTGATCTGTTCAGCTCTTTTTTCTACATAGAAAACCTAACAAGCCCAATTAGACTTAGTAGGCTCAATAAGTCCTCGTTGCAGTAACTATTGACATTCCTGGCGAGTAAGAGTAAGGTCTGAGAGAGACATTTCAAGGTGTGAGGCTTTAGTAGGCTTTATATCTTCATTTTTCTTAAAAGGAAGGGAAATGAAAAAGTCTTGGTTTTTCCACAAAGAGTGAGAGTGTTTAAAGTCTAGGTGAGAGTTTGCACAAGAAGGAAGAAGCAATGCTTTCTCATATTCATAAACAGAAAGAAGTTCTGTAAATGAATAGAGCTTAGCAATGTTGGTATAGGGTTTAAACATATTTTTGTATTTAAGGCCAGTGAGAAGGATTTGAAGAGCTTTGGCTTGACAATAAATATCAAAAACCAATGAGAAGGTCTTTATTAGGAAGATCTGAACCAATGACATGAGTCCAGATTGTACAAGGAAGGAAAAATTGAAATCCAATTTTTTTGTGGGTAATCAAGTGAGTAGAAAACACTTGTCCATCAGCTGCTCTGAAATGTTCAATGTGAGGCTTCCAATATGAGTATGGTAATATGGATGGGTTCATCATGGATTTATGATCACATGTATCCATGAAGGCTATCAAAGGAATTGGTTTATCATATTTGGAAGGAAGTAATTAAATATTTGCCAAAGGAGTTGGTAAATCTTTTGCAGTTGGTAAAATTAAAGGAAGATATGAATGATCAACATGGAAAATTGAACTGTAATCATCATCTGCATCTTCAAGGGAGTCTGAATCAGTATCAGAAATTTCTAAAACAAATAAAGTTTCATTTGTTGGCTTATCTTGTTCAAAAAGTACTGATTCAATTTCTGCATCATCTGGAAGAGATAACAAAGAGGAGTGTTGAATCTGTTGGAGCAATTTTACAGACTTAGAAGTTTGCTTAGGACAATTCTTAGCAAAATGCCCTTCTTTGCCACAGATAAAACATCTATATGAAGATCTTCTCTTTTTTAAAAAAGGGGTTCTCTTCTTAAAAAACTTGAATCTCTTTCTTTTCCTAAATTTTCTAGGAAAAGTTCTGGAGGAAACATATCTCTGCACATGAGATTTTTTCTTTGGAGCACATACACATCTTCTGCCTTTGTCATTGCACTTGATCTGTAATTCAGGTCTTTTACAAGCCTTCTTCAAAATTGTACTATCATCATTCCATGTCTGGAAAAATTTCTGTTGTTCACAAAGTCGTCTGACAACGGTGATTGTGATCTGGTGAATTTCTCCAAGAGACAACTGTTGAATTTCTTTCCCAGATTGTTGAACAATTCTTTGGATATCTGGTTGTAATTCATCTAGTAAAGAAGCAACATATGTGAACGTCATATTAGGATCTGAGGCTCCTTTCAACTGATAAAACTTCTTCGTCATCATTTCATAATGTTTCTCAAGATCTCTTTCTTTCAGAGAAAAACATTTCATGGAGTAGAAGTCCTGCTTTTCAGCTTTAACTATCAGATTGTAATCTCCAAGAAAAATATTGTGAAGGATGGAAATTGCAGCACCAACTGAATGGCTGTTGAGAAATTAGAGTCTTTCATATTCACTGAGATTAAGGAACCATTCTCTAAGGGATCTTGTTATTCTAACAACAAACTCATGTAATGCTTGTTGGAGAGTGAGGCCATGTTTAACCATTTGAACATCAATCCAAGCATTAAACTCCAAAATTCTGCTTCTCCATTTAGAAGGAGGAAGATCATCAAATGAAAACCAAGGACCATTGGAACTAGAATTCCCAGTACTAAGATTGATATACTCTGGCTGGTGGTCCATTCTTTCAACTCCTGATTGTTCATCTTGTTCTTCAACATGAGAAGGAAGAGGATTTCTATGTTCTTCATTTCTGGGAGGATCAGCCATGAGTAACTGAGTAACATCAACTTTTGTCTCTGAATCAGGGTCTAATTCTGAAGAATTAGAGTCAGAAGAGAAGTCATCAGAAGTAGCATTAAAGGCCATCTGCTGGAATGAAGTTTTAGGGACTTCATCTTGTCTAGAAGTGGAAGGGAAAACAGTAGGGACAACAGTAGTGGTTACTTCAGCAAAAGTCTTTTGTGTAGTTGGAGGAACAGAGGAAGATGGTACATATGATTTTTGTGGTCTTGCTGGTGGGAACAATTCAACAAAAGAGCCAAATGGTGTTTGAGAGGTTGAAGGCGATAAATATGAGATATTTAAAAAAGGGTTAAAGTAATCTGGTGAGGAGGGTTGTTGGTGTTTAAGTTGAAGATCTCTTTCAATCTGCTGGATTTGTGCTTTTAATCTTTGTATTTATCTGTCTTTTTCATAAAACAGAGGTCCAGATTCTCTTCTCTGAATCATAAGTCTTAAATCAGTGTCCAATTGAGAAATTCTAGTGGAAAGGCAGTGATACAGCTGTTGAATCTCAATTGACATGGTGCTGAGAGCTACTCCATGCTGATCTGATTTAGAAGACAAATTATCTATCTTTGTATTAATTATCTAGAGGTATTGATTCTGATTCTGGACATTCAAAGAATGCCAGTTAAGCACTTCTTCAACTTGAGTGGTTTGTTCAGTCTGTCCACTGGAAAGAACTGTGGTGTGTTGGATGTAAGGTCTAGAGTTTATTTTGGGTTGTGGGTTAGTTTGTTTCTGTAGTGGAGGAAAATCTTCTGGTGAGGGTGGTTTGAACATCATACACTGAGGTAGAGTAGATACTAAGGGAACTGGAGTTTTAGGAATGCACTTTTTAAGTTGAATGGTTGGAGGTTTGGGAACTTCCAATAATCCTTCTTTTTCTAAAACTTTTAAAGCTTTATCATAAAAGGATAAAGGAAGAGGATATTCTTTCTTTTGGATAACTGGTTTTATGGCTGTCCAGGGTTGGTTATTTAGAGGAGGTGGAGGATGTTGTGGTGAGAACACTGAGTTTTACAAAAAGAGAAAAATCTCTTAGGGTCTGTAAGTCTAGTAAGAGGAGGACAGGGTCACCATCTTCAAAACACATACATCTTGGGTCACAATTTCCTGAACCAGGAGAGTGGCAAATTAAATGTCCTTTCATCTTTGCTGCATAAATCTGTCTTCCAATAGGATCAAAACTGTGAATAGCTACACCTTTTACTCTAGGAAAAGAGACAGGTGTGATCATACAGTTATGAAAAACTGTTGGTGAAGAACCAGAACTGGAATGTGTAGAGAAAATTGTTTTAACAGTACCATCAATCTGCTTAATGAATCTTGAATCTGTCGATTGTATAGGTTCTTGCTTCTGCTGCATCTTTTCATAATTGGTAACCCATTCCAAATGAATGAGTTTAGACAATACTTCTCTGGGCAATTGTCTAGGAGTCTGGACAATTGTTGATGTAGAATTTGTATCTGAATAGATGGAAAGAGCATCTGTGGAAACTCCAGGTGTGGCTATATTGATTGCATGGTCTTGTAACCTATATACCAGTTGATGATGGAGTGTGGCTGATACAGAATTCTGAACTTGTGGAGCACCAGTAATTTGAACTTGTACCTTCAAGGCTTTAGACAGAAAAGAATTTGCTAAAGATAAGTTATATTTGAGAAAGAAGGTAAGAAAATACTTCCAGCATTGAGTGTTGTTAAAATAGTTCCAATTACAGCATTTTCAAAATCCACATATCTGGTATCCAAGAGAGAAAGTCGAGCAGTCACAGGTAATCCCTTTCAGCCATGATAGGAAAGAACTATTCTAATAGTTCCAAGATGGAGATGAGAATAGCCTTGTTTCTGCCATTGGGAAATAAAGGAATCTGGAATTTCAAGAGTGACATACTGTTCAGCTGAGATTGAAGAAAGAGTATAGTGGCTTAAGGCCGAGGACTGTACATATTCTTTTATGTGAGGCGATTAAGAAGTGATAAGGTTCTTGATGCTTCGAACATAATTGGTTTACTTAAAGATAACATAGGGGTTTAACAAAGAAAGTTTGGTGTCATCTACCTTTGTTTCTTCACCTGGGGGTGTCCATGCTCACAGAGGGTTCTGATGATCAAACTTCTGCAAGTATAAGGTAACCCTATACAGGATCAGAGTTGATCAGAGCATACTGACTCTACGAACACAAGTGAAGGGTCTGCATAAACTCAAAAACACAGACACAGGGGAATCTCATGCATAGTCCACAACACAGCCTCTCATTGGACATTCAACAGGATAACACCCTTTTGATTCTCTATGCTGGTTCTAACAACTCTGATGAGTGTTTCTTCATATCAATGGATCGTACTCATCAAATAATATATAGGAAAGTATAGAGGAAAGAGAGAATTTAGCTTAGAAACTCATAATTTTATAAAGTGGAAACTCAATCTTAACCCTCTTTTACATTCTGAACTCCTTATATAGAAGGAGAACTAAAGAAACACACAAAATACATTACGTAAGTGCTTACATTATTACACACTAACACACCTATCAGAAAAGTAAAAGAGACAAGCCATGTGAGGGAACAGTGGATCCACTCACAGCATTATTACAATACGACAAACACAGTAATTACATAAAGTGGGATGGAGATAGATTCATGTTCTGATAGTTAGAAGAATCTGAGTCACATGAGGCTGAGTCCATTGGATTATTATTTCTTTGTCTTGAAGCATCTCGATATTCTTGGGACATGATGTCCATGTCTTGTATGTTGGGAGGTGAGCTGGCACTGACAATGGCTGCATGTATATCTTGCTGAGTGGTTTCTGAGTCATCAAGATTCCTTTGAACAGCTGGCTGAGATGAGTTGGATGGAACTTCTAAAGAATGATGGAGAGGAGCTGGTTGAGAGTCTAATTGACTGAGAGGTCCACCAAAGTCAAGATCATAATCAACAAAGTATTCACCAGTGATCTGGAAAGGGAGCTCAGTGGTTTCTTCAATGAATCTGATCTGAGCTTGAAGTGCTGATTCAAATCTTCTGCATGCTTCATCAGAAATTTCTTCAACTGTTGTAGTCCAGTTTAAACCAGGAACAAGAGAAGTACAAACTAATGGAGTCCTAACATTTAAACAAACATTGTTGAATTAACACAGGAGCATCTTGAGATCTGTCTGCATACTTTTCTTTTGATAAATTTGACCATCATAAGACTTCCATTCAAAAACAAAGTTTTGAGACCAAAGAACACCTGTTCTGGGATACTGGAAATAAGGACAGTGGAAGATAAAGAGAGAATGAAAATTCTTTATCTCATCTTCTAGTTTATCCCATACCTTAAAGTATCGAGCAATCTTTTTGAGCTTTTTGATCCAATTGGGGATTGAATCAAACCATTTCAAAAATCTCCAAGATAAAGATCCAGAATTATTTTCATTTTGGAGAAAACTGATCATACTCATGAGAGGAATTTCAAGGGCATGGTGATATAGTGTCGAATAACACCATAATAACCATAATTCAGAAATTATTTTTGGATTTGAAAGAGATAAATAATAAACAAGATACCAGAAAAACTCAGGATAAAATAGATTAAGCTCATGATTAATATGAAAATAATCATGAACTTCAGAAAGATAAATCAAAAGGTGAGTCCTAGCAAAGAACTGAATAGAGGATGGATTAGAAGGATAAGACCAGGAGAAAACTGGAGAAACTGATAATCAAGGTGTCTATCAGTATCACTAGGTGAACTGAGAGGTCTGGAGCTAGAAGGTATGTTCATCATGATCAAAGGAAGGGTGTGTTTCTGGGTAAGAAGGAGTATAGGTTTAGCTGGTCTAGAGAGAATGTCAGGGATGAGGTTTGTCTTTTCTTTTATATGCTGGACTGAGAAATCATATCTGGAGAACCATTCCTATAACCTTAACAATTGATGAGGAGGTAGGGTTTTCTGTTTAAATTCAAGAGCTCTGGGAAAAGAGATATTATCAAGAAGGACGAGAAAGTGATAGCCAATAAGATGGAATTCAAACTTTTTTATTCCATACAGCTAAGATTTCTTTGTAAGTGGAGTGGTAATGTTTTTCACTATCTTTAAACTGTCCACTTGCATATCCACAATAATATCTTTTTCCATTAAGTTCTTCAAGGAAAATGGCACCCTAAAATTCATCACTTGCATCTATCTGTAAGATTCGAGGTCCAGTAGAAGGTATGTGAAGAGGAATAGATTTTTGGGCTAACTGTTTAATGGTCTTGACTGGTTGGGTCTGGATATCAGTCCATAGAGGTGGTTTCTTTTTAAGAAGTTGAGAAAGCTGGCTAATGGGCTGGGCTATGGCTGGAAAGAAGTCTCTGATATAATTAATTATACTAAGAAACTATTGGATCTGTTTTTGTGTAAGGTTTGAGTATGGGAAGTTAAGAAGTTCTTGGGCTATATGTGGGCTTGGTGAATAGGAACCATCTTCAAAATAAAGGCATAGAAAATCAACAATGGTTTGGCCCAATGAGCTTTTCTTTTCAGACAACATGATCCCATATTGTTGGAAAATTGAAGCAAACTGTTGTAACAGTTGATGATGGGCTTCTTTTATAGCTGAGAAGAGTAAGATGTCATCAATGTAGATCAAAGCCGAATGCAAAATGGGCTGAAAGATTCTGATCATTGTCTTTTGAAACAGTGAGGGAGCAACTTTGAGACCATATGGCATGACAGTCCATTGATACTGAGCATCAATAATACAAAATGCTATCTTGGGTCTATCTTCTGGAGAAATACCCAACTGCCAAAATCCTGCTTTAAGATCAAACTTTGAGAAGATTTTAGCATTCTTCAGATGAACCATGAGAGTATAAATCTTGGGTAGAGGAAACTTGTAATCTGCCAAAAATAAGTTAAGAGGCCTATAATTAATTACAAACCTTTTCCGTCCTCTGATCTGTTCAGCTCTTTTTCTACATAGAAAGCCTGACAAGCCAATTAGACTTAGTAGGCTCAATAAGTCCTTGTTGCAGTAACTGTTGACATCCCTGGCGAGCAAGAGCAAGGTCTGAGGGAGACATTCCAGGGTGTGAGGCTTTAGTATGGTTTATATCTTAATTTTTCTTAAAAGGAAGGGAAATGAAAAAGTCTGGGTTTTTCCACAAAGGGTGAGAGTGTTTAAAGTTTAGGTGAGAGTTTGCACAAGAAGGAAGAAGCAATGATTTCTCATGTTCATAAACAGAAGGCAGTTCTTCAAATGAATAGAGCTTAGCAATGTTGGTATAGGGTTTAAACATATTTTTATATTTAAGGCCAGTGCGAAGGATTTGAAGAGTTTTGGCTTGACAATAAATATCAAAACCAATGAGAAGGTCCTTATCAGGAATATCTGAACCAATGACATGAGTCCAGATTGTACAAGGAGGGAAAAATTGAATTTCAATTTTTTGGCGGGTAATCAAGTGAGTAGAAAACACTTGTCCATCAGCTGCTTTGAAATGTTCAGTGTGAGGCTTCCAATATGAGTTCGGTAATATGGATGGGTTCATCATGGATTTATGAGCACCTGTATCCATGAAGGCTATCAAAGGAATTGGTTTATCATATTTGGAAGGAAGTAATTAAATATTTACCAAAGGAGTTGAATTGGACTGTAATCATCATCTGCATCTTCAAGGGAGTCTGAATCAGTATCAGAAACTTCTAAAACAAATAAAGTTTCATTTGTTGGCTCATCTTGTTCAGAAAGTATTGATTCAATTTCTGCATCATCTGGAAGAGATAACAAAGAGGAGTGTTGAATCTGCTGGAGCAATTTTACAGACTTAGAAGTCTGCTTAGGACAATTCTTAGCAAAATGCCCTTTCTTGCCACAGATAAAACATCTATCTGAAGATCATGTCTTTTTTGAAAAAAGGGATCTCTTCTTAAAAATCTTGAATCTCTTTCTTTTCCTAAATTTTCTAGGAAAAGTTCTGGAGGAAACATATCTCTGCACATGAGATTTTTTCTGTGGTGCACATACATATCTTCTGTCTTTGTCATTACACTTGATCTGTAATTCAGGTCTTTTACAAACCTTATTCAAAATTGTTCTATCATTATTACATTTCTGGAAAAATTTCTGTTGTTCACAAAGTCGTCTGACAGCTGTGATTGTGATCTGGTGAATTTCTCCAAGAGACAACTGTGAAATTTCTTTCCCAGATTGTTGAACGATTCTTTGGATCTCTGGTTGTAATTCATTTGGTAAAGAAGCAACATATGTGAACTTCATATTAGGATCTGAGGCTCCTTTCAACTGATAAAACTTCTTCGTCATCCTTTCATAATGCTTCTCAAGATCTCTTTCTTTCAGAGAATAACATTTCATGGAGTAGAAGTCCTGCTTTTTAGCTTTAACTATCAGATTGTAATCTCCAAGAAAAATATTGTGAATGATTGAAATTGCAGCACCAACTGACTGGCTATTGATAAATTGGAGTCTTTCATATTCACTGAGATTAAGGAACCATTCTCTAAGGGATCCTGTTATTCTAACAACAAACTCATGTAATGCTTGTTGGAGAGTGAGGCCATGTTTAACCATTTGAACATCAATCCAAGAATTAAACTCTAAAATTCTGCTTCTCCATTTAGAAGG
The DNA here is from genome assembly GCA_947685225.1 of Garcia nutans. NCBI lineage: Eukaryota > Viridiplantae > Streptophyta > Magnoliopsida > Malpighiales > Euphorbiaceae > Garcia > Garcia nutans. Next base: position 3,414,189 of record CANTUV010000071.1, read on the forward strand.
AGGAAGATCATCAAATGAAAGCCAAGGACCATTGGAACTAGAATTCCTGGTACTAAGATTGATATACTCTGGCTGGTGGTCCATTCCTTCAACTCCTGATTGTTCATCTTGTTCTTCAACATGAGGAGAAGGAGGATTTCTATGTTCTTCATTTCTGGGAGGATCAGCCATGAGTAACTGAGTAACATCAACTTTTGTCTCTGAATCAGGGTCTAATTCTGAAGAATTAGAGTCAGAAGAGAAGTCATAAGAAGTAGCATTAAAGGCCATCTGCTCAATGAAATTTTAGGGACTTCATCTTGTCTAGAAGTGGAAGGGAAAACAGTAGGGACAGCAGTAGTGGTTACTTCAGCAAATGTCTTTTGTGTAGTTGGAGGAACAGAGGAAGATGGTACATATGATTTTTATGGTCTTGCTAGTGGGAACAATTCAGCAAAAGAGCCAAATGGTGTTTGAGAGGTTGAAGGTGGTAAATATGAGATACTTAAAAAAGGGTTAAAGTAATCTGGTGAGGATGGTTTTTTGGTGTTTAAGTTGAAGATCTCTTTCAATCTGCTGGATTTGTGCTTTTAATCTTTGTATTTCTCTGTCTTTTTCATAAAACAGAGGTCCAGATTCTCTTCTCTGAATCATAAGCCTTAAATCAGTGTCCAATTGAGAAATTCTAGTGGAAAGGCTGTGATACAGCTGTTGAATCTCAATTGACATGGTACTAAGAGCTGCTGCATGCTAATCTAATTTAGAAGACAAATGATCTATCTTTGTATCAATTATCTGGAGGTATTGATTCTGAGTATGGACATTCAAAGAATGCCAGTGAAGCACTTCTTCAACTTGAGTGGTTTGTTCAGTCTGTCCACTGGTAAGAACTGTGGTGTGTTGGATGTAAGGTCTAGAGTTTTTTTTTTTTTTTGTGGGTTAGTTTGTTTCTGTAGTGGAGAAAAATCTTCTGGTGAGGGTGGTTTGAACATCATACACTGCGGTAGTGTAGATACTAAGGGAACTGGAGTTTTAGGAATTCACTTTTTAGGTTGAATGGTTGAAGGTTTGGGAACTTCCAATAATCCTTCTTTTTCTAAAACTTTTAAAGCTTCATCATAAAAGGATAAAGGAAGAGTGTATTCTTTCTTTTGGATATCTGGTTTTATGGATGTCCAGGGTTGGTTATTTGGAGGAGGTGGAGGATGGTTGTGGTGAGAACACTGAGTTTTACAGGAAGAGAAAAATCTCTTAGGGCCTGTAAGTCTGGTAAGAGGAGGACAGGGCTCACCATCTTCAAAACACATACATCCTAGGTCACAATATCCTGAACCAGGAGAGTCCCAAATGAAATGTCCTTTCATCTTTGCTGCATAAATCTGTCTCTCAGTAGGATCAAAACTGTGAATAGCTACACCTTTTTCTCTAGGAAAAGAGACAGGTGTGATTATACAGTTATGAAAAACTGCCGGTGAAGAACCAGAATTGGAAGGTGTAAAGAAAACTGTTTTAACAGTTCCATCGATCTGCTTAATGAATCTTGAATCTGTAGATTGTACAGGTTCCTGCTTCTGCTGCATCTTTTCATAATTGGTAACCCATTCCAAAAGAATGAGTTTAGATAATTCTTCTCTGAGCAATTGTCTAGGATTCTGGACAAATATTGGTGCAGAATTTGTATCTGAATAGATGTAAAGAGCATCTGTGAAAACTCCAGGTGTGGCTGTATTGATTGCATGGTCTTTCAACCTTATCCCAGTTGATGATGGAATGTGGCTAATACAGAATTCTGAACTTGTGGAGCACCAGTCATTTGAACTTATACCTTCAAGGCTGTAGACAGAAAAGAATATGCCAAAGACAAGTTATAGTTGGGGAAGAAGGTAAGAACAACACTTTCAGCATTGCGTGTTCTTAAAATAGTTCCAATTACAGCATTTTCAAAATCCACATATCTGGTATCCAAGAGAGAAAGTTGAGCAGTCACTGGTAATCCCTTTATGCCATGATAGGAAAGAACTATTCTAATAGCTCTAAGATGGAGATGAGAATAGCCTTGTTTCTGCCATTGAGAAAATAAAGGAATCTAGGATTTCAAGAGTGATATACTGTTCAGCTGAGGTTGAAGAAAGAGTACAGTGGCTTAAGGCTGAGGACTGTACATATTCTTTTATGTGAGGGGATCGAGAAGTGATAAGGTTCTTGATGCTTCGAACATAATTCATTTTCTTGAAGATAACATAGGGATTTAACAAAGGAAGTTTGGTGTTATCTACCTTTGTTTCTTCTAGAAGATGGGTAATTTCTACAAGGTGATCTATTTTACTGGTAAGTGACTGTTTACATGAGGAAGGAAGAATTAAAGAAGTATGAGAAGTGGGTACTGAAGAACTTGCCATAGAGTTTTAATTCTCTTTCTTGTTCTACTAATCCGTACATATCATTAATGAGTATCAAGGCTCTGATACCACCTGGGGGTGTCCATGCTCACAGAAGGTTCTGATGATCAAACTTCTGCAAGTATAAGGCTGGGGGTGTTCATGCTCATAGAGAGTTCTGATGATCAAACTTCTGCAAGTATAAGGTAACCCTATGCTTTCCTACATATTATTTGATGAGTACGATCCATTGATATGAAGAAATACTTATGAAAGTTGTTTAAACCGGCATAGAGAATCAAAAGGGCGCTGTCCTGTTGAATGCCCAAGAAGAGGCTGTGTTGTAGACTATACATGAGATTCGTCTGTGTCTGTATTTTTGAGTTGCAAACCCTTCATCTGTGTTCATAGAGTCAGTATGCTCTTATCAACTCTGATCCTGTATAGAGCTGTACAAGGTTACCTTATACTTGCAGAAATTTGATCATCAGAACCTCTGAGCATGTACACCCCCAGCCTTATACTTACTGAAGTTTGATCATCAGAACCCTCTGTGAGCATGGACACCCCTAAATATTCTTTTCTATTTCTCTAAAATAATTAAATTAGTAGCGTGTAAATTTTTACTTTTTTATATCCAATTTTTTTATTAAAAGAATCCAATTTTAATTTACTATTTAAACTGTAGAAACATCTTAAAATATTTATATTTAATTTTATAATTAATTAAAATTTTGATCAAAACACTAAAATAAATCATTTAATCAAATAAACAATACAAAATCCAAATCTCTATGGCTCCATCCCATTTATCTTTCACTTTTTTTCCCGTCCCTATCACTCTCTTTTCCTTTTAAAAAAAACTCAATTTTTCTCAAAATTTATTTCTTTTTATAAAAAAAACAATTGAAGAACTAGAGAACAGGTATAATCCATTAAATATTTTCTTAAAAAAGAGCTATAACGAAGTAAAATTAATTATTTTTTTTCTCCAAACATTTGATTATTAAAAAAAATAAAATTTGAACATTGAAAAAATTCATACAAATAATTTAATTATACAATATTGATCTCTCTCCAATACTTGGGATTATAATTAGAAAACCCCAATATCTTGAAACTCTATCTGACAGAACTGTATATCATTTCCATCTTGGATTTGCAAATTGCAAGAGGAAATCTTATTGTTTGGTTCTATATGTAATACTATAAATAAACTAATACCATAAATTAATGAGATTCCATTCAATATTTAAGCATTACAGATGATAACTAACAACTGTTCATGGCTGCCCTGCCTGAAATTAAATATTCAGTTGAGCTTTTACCCAACTTGAGATATGCACGGAAAAATCAGGTGTTTTACAAACTAAAGACTCATTTGCAGAAATTTGCCAAGAACAAAGATTATCAAGTAGATATGATCATTGAAATGATGAATTGAAACGTTACGTTACAGAGCACTTTTCACAAAAAGTAGATCATTAAAGTAGAACCATAATTCAAGATTTTCAATGATCATCTCAATCTAGGAAAATTTTCAGAAAGATTTACAAAAATAAAAATTAAAAGAAACGAACCATAATTAAATCATCTTAATCTATATACCTCCTGCTAAAATATACATGTGCTTTTCTCAACTATCACCATAGCAGCCTCCAGATAACTACTCTATATCCATGAATTCACCAGTTACCCTGCCAAAGTCAATGTGGTGAATTCATCAACATTTTTTTTAGTTGAGGTCCATTAACCAAACCATAAACCAAGTTCGTGAGTCGGAATGTAAATCTTAATTAATGAAAATTACAGGTAGCCGAATCTTAATTTATGAAAATTATTACAGGTCACCTAGGCTACGGCTTTAAAAAAAATTAATATTTTTCAAACTCAAGTTTGTCCCAAGAACAAATCTACACAAACCACCACAACAGAACAGTAGGAAAAAAAAAAAAGAACCGAATTCTATGCCTAAGAACCTTTGTCATTGCAATGGTTTTTCCTAGATTAAGGCAGACAGGTCTTTGACATTTTCTTTGAATTTTCAAAATTCTTCTAATTGACTTTTTGTAAACAATGGCATCGTAAAAAGCTAAAAAATGTAGTTTTTTTTCCAAAGCCAGTTTGACAGAAGAAGCTAACTGCAAAGCCAAAACATACAGATAATCAATCACAATAGTTACCACCGATTTTCAATTTAGTTAATGAAACTTTGATTTGTGTAGAACCTTGGGCAATCAACTCATTGCCACCAAAATCTGACTAATTGGACGCCAGATATATAATAAATTATCTAACTTAAACTATTTTAGTCTTAATAATAATATACGGGCAGTAAACAAGTCGAGTTGGACGCCACAGGAGATTTCTAGTGTAGAGTTGATAAAATTTGTGGTGAGAGAATGGTTCAATGGCAGCTGATAAAAAACTCTGTTTACCAAATTGACAACTGACCAGAGTTCTATTAACAGATCAAAACTTAGTGCAATAAACAGTGATCACGGGCAGAATCAATAGTTTAATAAACCCTAAAATATGTTCTAACAAATATTTGTTATTTAGCATCAGAAAAAGTAAATTTCCAAAAAAAAATCTATTTTGGTGGCATGTTATGTTAACATGCTCGAATTGCATTTCAAGAAACACAAGTAGATTCTCATATACTTGGCACAAAGAGATCCCGGTAATATATTTTGAACCCAAAAGGAAATTTTCTTGCAGATAATAAAATTCATATTTTCACACCATAACAGTAGTGAGTTTTTCTCATACCTATTATATGACAAGAAGGCATCACCTATGGTTCCAACGACCTTACTTCGCACCTTACGTACACAAACCTGCAGGTTACAGAACTTAAAAATTGACTTGCATCTAAGAACAAAGAATAACAATTAAATGACGAAAAGAAAAGTGAGTCAGAACACATCCATATAAACATGCAAATGCATTCTCTCTCTCTCCTCCACCAGTATCAAACATTGTGAGATTCCTGATTGTTAACTTAGTTACATTACATAGGTACCTGACTCTGTGTGTGTGACTATATGCACACATATTATCCATGGACTAGAACATCCAATGATGACAATGACAACATTGATGATAAATGAATAATGCCATTGCACGAAAGCACATGTGTAACCCACCTGAACTTGATCTAGAGGTCCAGCCTTTGGATCCCGATTACGATGAATAACAATTCCATTGTCACATTTGTTTATAAAGTGAGCACTGCCACTTATATCATACAGATTAGGAGGAGCCCCAATCCAACTGTGTAACTGTTAGACAAAAGGTATAGGTTATAAACAAGTGTTTGCAGTTCAGAAAAAGCTAGACAACAAGGAAGGATCCCTGCGACCAACCTGTCTGGGGTGTGCTACAAACCAAACATGACAAGCATGATGCTGAGCGAATCGTTTGACCAGTGTAAGCATCTGACTTACATATTCTGTCTCAGTCCTGTCAACATAAGGACAACTATCAGAAGAAATCCCCTCATACAAATATTATAGTTGTCTTTCGACATTTTGGAGGAATTTATTGGGTCCATCTAATTTCCACAGCACAATTTAGCCTTGTGAAATTGAAGGGCTGTGCAGTGCTGAAAATTTTCATATTCATATACCCATGAGAGAGAGGTATACTAGTTTTGAACAGTTGAAATACAAGGGCGGTCAGTAAGCTATCAATATTTTACATTGTTTGATAAAATACAAATCATGCACTAATTTAAATGTGAGAACGGTAAACATAGCTATAAAGTGAAAATACAGAAAAATTTAGACAACTTAGCAACAGAGTTGGAACAAGAGGTTGAAATCTCACATGCTAATAGGACGCTGATGGTCAAGCTCATTGTAAGGATCAATTACAAGTCCCCGCACACCGTGCCTCATAACTGCTGCTTTTGCAAGATCAAGAACCCATTTTATGCTTGGAAGTTTATCATCCTCACATCTTTCCCGTCGTTATAAGAAAAGTAGATACAAAATGGCATAACCATAAGTAATGTCAATGTGTAATATCATGGGCAATTAGAAAACAAACGGTTAGATTAAACCTGAGCATTTTAAACTAACTAAACTAATTTCTGAGTACTAAACTAGTTAACCCCGCATCCCCACCCCTCCACCCAGAGGGTTTTTCTGTTTATCTCTAACCGTCACCCAAAAATTGGCTTAAGACCCTTGATGTTTGAACACTGATCCAATCAAACCCAAAATTTAACTTTAGAGCCAAATTAGTCTCTGATTTTTATCCTTCCTGGCCAACTGGCTCCATTTTTTATTAGTAAAATAAAAATTTTATTTTATATTTTTAATATAAAAAAAACTGCAAAAACCATCAAACGGGAAACGAGAAAATAGTTACTATCTTTAGAACTAGAAAATTAAAACCAATGAACATAAATATTTATAATTTGGGCAAGAAAAAAAAAAGAAATTTGTATTTATTAGGGGTGACAGTTGAGGATAATGTTTTGGGGATTAAGAAAGTTGAGATAAAAAGAAATGATAAATTGTGAAATTCTTATATTTTTTAAATATATAATTTATTTTTTATTCTTCAATAAAATTATTTTTATCGTTTGCGTAATGGTTGTATATTACATTGTGTTAATAAATGAAACCCAAGCAGGAATAGATAGGAAGTTGAATTATGAAAAAACACTTTGGTATCAAAGAGTTGTAAGTAGAATTAAAATAGAGTATATATAATATAGGTTTAGTAACATGAATGGAGAAAGGGATGAAGTGAATTCGGACAAAATGACAACGCAGTATAGTACGCACTTTCAAGTACCTTGACTCAATTCTTCAAGAGGAAAGTGGTTGTAAAAAATATATTAGCAACAAGATTAAAGATGAAGTGGAAGAGTGCCACAAGAATTTTATGCGATCGGAAAATGCCAGTTAAATTGAAAGATAAGTTCTACCACATTATAATACAGTCTGCTATGATGTATGGTAGCGATTGTTGGGTATTGAAAGGATCACACATGGTTAAGATTCATATTGCCGAAATGAGAATGCAAAAAAGGACGTGCTGACATATTAGAATTGATAAAATTCGCAATAAATGTATTAGAGAAAAGGTAAAGGTTGCTCCTATTAAGAATAAAATGAAGGAACACAAACTGAGATAGTTTGACCATGTGAAATGAAAATCTAATGATGCACTCATTAGAATGGTTGAACAAGCTAAGGTAGATATAGCTCGTAGAGATAAAGATAAGCATAAACTAACTTATAAAAAGTAGTTTAAAATAATCTTATGGCCCTAAATCTCTCCGAGAATGTAATCTGTAATCGCTTCAAGTAGAAAAAGAGAATTCATATAGCCGACTCTAACTGACTTGCGATTAAAATTTTGTTGAGTTGAGTCGAGTGTCAATTATTTTTATCATTTAAAATATAAAAATTAAACTTTTATTCATTTTAATAAAAATTGGATTCAGTTGACCTGGAAGACTACCTTGGCACTAAAGTTAATTTGGTGTTTCATTGGATGAATTTTCAAATGTCAAAGGCTAATTTGACCTTAAAAGTTACTATTGATCTAATTGAATAGAATTTTAAAGAAAAGAATAAGGGCCAAAACGAGCTTTAATCCAAAGAAATGTTCATTTGAGAGTGTCTACAAGCATCACAAAAGCATTCTTAAAACACACTCAACAATCAGCATGATAGAATATATCAGTAAGACAATCAAATTTAGCATTAATAGCATAAATTTTAGTTAGATAGAATTGCTCACTAGACCAAGCCTGGGAAGAAGTAGAACAGATAAATTAGAAATTTACATGATAAGCTTTGAGACAGTAATCAAGGGAATGAATCAAATTTCCTGGCTTTGGGTCCAAATATTGGATGTGTGTTTGCCTTCAGGAGCCTGAGTAATGTAATTTCTAAATTTAAGGATACAGAGGCTTAGCCAAAGCAGTGCAAACATTTCTTACAACCAAAGAGATATGTTGTGTCTCAACAAAAGTATTAGGAGAAAATATACTGCAAATGAATATAAAAGTAGTTCCAGATATAAAGAAATAACTGAATGATTAATTGCTCTAGTAATTCATAATATAACAATTAGTTCACAGAGGTAATCATTTGTAACTATCTGAGGCATCTTTAAATTAAAGCCTATCTAAACAACATATAAGTCCTGGTCGATCATAAGCTAAATAAACAATGGCCACCAAACCCATCATGACATAATTTTAAAATATATATATATATATATATATATATTGAACTCCATTCAAACCAACTTGAAGCCCAACAACAAAATAAGCATAATCCGCCAAATTAAACAAAAAGCATAAGCACAAATTTCAACAGGGTTTTACTCGTATTTAATCAGCTATCAATAAATTGAATAGTTTTCCAAAATTTGCCAAATGACTTGATTTAGCCTTGATGAAAAATAGACCAATGTGCAGGCCCTTGACCAAAAATAGACTGATGTGTAGGTTATCATTGCCAGACAAATCATTATAAATCAAGCAGAACAGGTTTATGAACAACGGACAGGAAACTCTAAAATATAATTCACCTTATGAGGTGAAATGTATCATTCAACCACAGCTTCCCCTCCTCAAACTCCTCAGGACTCATTCGTTCAGCAGCCGCTCCATAACTGTGACGTGCAAAGTACAGAAACAACAAAATTAATAATATCCATAATGTTAAGAGTTAAAAAGCTACCAGAGTAGTGAAAATAACAACTGAAAAAAAGGTACAAGGAAAAGGAAAAAGAAATTCAATCACGGATTATTCATTATGAAATGAATCTATTTCTCCACCCATTGACAAACTTCATTGTCCATCCACCAAAGAGAAGCGTACCTATTGCCCAAATACCCAAACAGAAATATTATGTGAGAAACAAGTGCTGACCTTTGAATTTTTGGACCAAGCACTATGGGCAAGGTTTGCATGATACTAAGGGCTTGTCCATGCAAATGGTTTGCTCTAGGAACTTAGTGTTTTAATAAAATGCAAAGACCTCTACAAAAGAATGGAAATAGTCGTATGCTTGAACTAGCCACTACATTTGAGCTAGGAATGGAGTAGCTGTTGCCTTACATTAAGTATAAAATAATAATTAAGGAACCAAGTATAAACAGCAAACTAAAGCAATTCAGTCAAACTCACGGTGCGTCAAAAAAGGGCTTCTTCACATGCTTCTCCAAAAGTTTCCTAGCATGTTCCCGAACCTATATAGGATAGAGAAATGACAAGCAAGATGAACATTGTGCACAAACATATATAATGAAGTTTAAAAAGGTTCATATATTAATGCCACAAGGATACGCCAAAGAAACTGACATGATCAAAATTAGTAATTTTTGAATTAGTTGAATGTTTAAAATTTATTTTATATGGTACTACTATTTTGTTGGATAGATTATGCAGACACCAAGATCGAAAGTACATAATTTTAAATATGGACAAAATAGACAATGTGATTTCAATTTCATCAGAAGTAATTATGGTAAATCAATGGCACCTAATTTAGTAAGATGACCAAGGATTACACTCCCAAGTTTTCAAATACTAATAATATATGCACCACGTTCCACATGCATAAATAAAGACAGAAAGCAAAAACTTTCATCAATGCCATAGAAATGAAGATACAAGTTGACAAGGAACTAGCTTACTCTGTTCTCCATAGAGCAAAGTACAAATTTCCAGCCTTCTAGTCTGTTAAGATTGCACAGCAGAGCATCAATCCACTCACTCTTACCAGAATTGGGAACCCCGGTAACTATGGTCAACTCTCCTGGCATAACCTGATCAATAAGAGACATCTAAAACTAATCAGTTTATGTATTTTATGGTGATTTCAAATGTGTGGCACATGCTAACCTGATTTATTAATACGAATTTTTATTTATTTCAGAGTAGAACTTAAACTCAAAAGACATTACATCAGCCGCCTTGTCAACAATGACATAACTGGTGGAATCATTGGATAATAATTGATACCAAGTCAAATTTTATATATTGAACCCAAATAACCCAATAATTTTATCCATTGGCACCGTGGCAAAAAATTACTAACCGACTCTTTAGTGATGGTAATGTATTTTATGGTGATTTCAAATGTGTGGCACATACTAACCTGCCTGATTTATTAATATGAATTTATATTTATTTCAGAGCAGAACTAAGCTCAAAAGACATCACATCAGCCGCCTTGCTAACAATGATATAACTGCTTGAGTCATTGGACAAAAATTGATACCAAGTCAAATTTTATATGGTGAACCCAAATAACCCAATAATTTTATCCATTGGCACCACGGCAAAAAATTAGACCCAGCAGTTAGAAATATAGAAAAGAGGGAGAAACTGAGAGAAAGGGAAAGAATCAGGGAAAGAGAGAGAAGAAATTAGGAAGAAGAAAGAAAGGATAGAAGAGAAGAGAAAGTAAATAAAAGAAGTAATTTTGATAGTGATAATTGATAATCTTCATAAGCAACTGTACAGCCTATATAATAAGGGAACTTGACTAACAAACAAAAGATGACATGAGAGAGAATCATTCTAATTCCTCCTGTCTACAGAATACGGTTATTTCTTTCGCCCTATTCCTAACACGTCAGCTAATAATTAATCAATCAACAGCCAGCCTCTCTCTACTGATATTACTACCCATTCTACCCTTCTTCCTCCTTTGCTATGTGACACTAACCAACTCTTTAGCGATGGTATCCCATATATATGAAGTCAAACATATCTTTTGACACTAAAATCCAAAGCAATAAATAAGAGAGAGAGAGAGAGAGAGAGATTATCATTGCAAGTCACCATAAAAAGCTAAACAGTAACATGAATATATTTGATAATGACAAATATATATCGGGCATTTATAGAATGGATCTAGGGGATAATATTCTCGATCAAATGTTTGAAGATAATTTAAAATGTATGAATTAGTAAGGGTACCAATCATATATAAACTGTTTAACACCTTTGGCCACTCGTATCTGTGTTCAATCACATAATCTTGACAAATTTATAGAAGATATTTAATTTTATCCTATACCATTCCATATGGCATAATGTTAATCATTATGCCTCAAAAAAAATTAATACAAACAGGTCCAGAGAGAAAATAAACAAAAGCTCAAGAAAAAGCAGTTATTCTTACATTGTATAAGCTGTTTAGAGCCTTCCACCCAGTTGGGGCACCCATTTCATAGCCAAGAGTCCAATAATAATATGCATCAATTTCATCAAAGAAATCCCGAAACTGGAACAATCCCCGGATAGGGTATAACTCTGCATTATTAATGACTTCCCTCAGTGCAGAAGGACCCAAATACATGAGAACCTGGGAAAATTTGACAAATAGTGAGACTTGATCTCAAAGAAAAAAAAAAAGAACGAACTACAAAAGCAACTTCAGTATTCCTTTGACTGACTATTCCTCGGAAGGCCCATTAAACAGAGGAATACTACAGTACAAAAATTACAATTAAAAAAAATGCATGCAACTCACCACGCAGCACAATCATGACGAATGACAAATAATTTATTTAAGAACAAATAGTCCAGTGTGAAGTTAGTAGCATATGGCATCCAGATAGACTCCCAAATTTTTGAAGACGTGCCACATGAATTACCAACATTGTTAAAATCCATTTGAAAAATATACACAGGCGTGAACCATTCATATCAGACCTCATTTGCATCTTTGAAATATTCATCTTTATTTTTCTTTGGCCATCTAACTCGCCAGCATCTGCATCCCCATAGAAAACAAATGAGTATTTTTTTTAAACTTGTATAGACTGTTGTATCACATGATAAAGCTCAATAGAGTTATCAAAGACAATGACAAACCTTTCTCTTCCAAGGCGACGTGCAAGCTCTTCAGCTAAAGCTTGACCAGGTTGATCTCCATCAGTAGCAAGTATTATGCGAGATGCCTATTAAATGTTTCAATATCATACTCAAAATCCAATGCCTTTCACAATGATTAATTGCATTCAAAAGCACTGAATTATAAATTTTCACTAACCTTCTTCAAGTACTCTTTGCAATTCCACAGATATTGATATTTTATGTCCTAGCTTCACAAAACATATACAAGAAGAATCAAGACCAAATTCCAATATAGGTATTATCATTATTCAACAGCAAATTGCTAACCAAAATTGAATGCATACTTGCAAGTTTGCCAAGGATGCAACGTCCTAAAATTCTAAAGTCTTAATGCCAGAGCAACAAAAGAAAAAAAAAATCACATTTAAATGTTTACTTCTAAATATAAAATTTGCATTTTTCACTCTCTCACTCCAAAGGTAATAGGAAACCTAACACTGCATAAATATATTAAATCTTCACAATTTACTGTGTAATTATTCTCAAAATTAAGCTGTAAAAATGAGTCAACTTCTATTTGTTGTAGCCTCACAGTAGTCAGATGAACCCCAACCTACAAACTTTGTGCTCCCCTACAGGCTAGACCAGCTAGACCTGATCCGAGAACAATACAAGGAGTTGCAACTGAAGATTTTGAGAGAAATCTGAATTTTCTATATCTCAATCTCTTGAATTTACAATAGGTTTTTGGTTCAGTTTATATAGAGTAATCCCACTACTAATAGGCATGTACATAATAGCTTAAATACAACCACAAAACAAGGACCCAAAATCAAGGATGTTATCCACAAAACAAGGACCACAAATCAATGATGCTATCCACAAAACAAGGACCACAAATCAGGGATGCTATCAACAAAATAAGGAACACAAAATCAGGGATATTATCCACAAAACAAAGATATTCTAACACTCCCCCTCAAGCTGGAACGTATATATCATAGGATCCTAGCTTGCGATAAATATATTCAATCCGAGGTCCTCTTAGAGCTTTAGTGAAAATATCCGCCAACTGATCATTTGAATTGACAAAACTGGTAACAATGCAACCTGATTCAATCTTTTGTCTGACAAAATGACAATCTATCTCTATATGCTTTGTCCTTTCAAGGAAGACCAGATTTGAAACAATATGGAGTGATACTTGATTATCGCAGATCAATTTCATTGGACATGTATTTTGGATCCCTAATTCTCGAAGCACTTGTTGTAACCAAATAAGTTCACAGGTAACTAAAGCCATGACTCGATATTCTGCTTCTGCACTGGATCTTGCTATAACATCTTGCTTTTTACTTTTTCATAATATAAGATTTCCCCCAATAAATACACAATATCCTAAGGTTGAGCGTCTATCTAAGGGAGAACCTGCCCAATTAGCATCTGAACACCCGATAATTTGTTTGTGTCCTCTATCTTCATACAACAAACCTTGTTTGGGGTCTCCTTTAACATATTTAAAGATGCATATTGCTGCATTCCAATGACTATCACACGGAGCTTGAAGGAACTGACTTATCACACTTAATGCAAAGGAAATGTATAGACGCGTGATAGTAAGATAATTGAGTTTTCCAATCAACCTCCGATACTGATCAGGGTCTTTTAGTGGCTCCCTCTATCCGGGAACAAGTTTAACATTTGGATCCATAGGGGTTTCCACAGATTTACAATCCAGCATCCCAGTATCTTCCAAAACATCTAAAGCATATTTTCTTTGTGAGATAGCAATGCCTATAGTTGATTGAGTTACCTCAATGCCTAGAAAATATTTCAACTTTCCCAAGTCTTTAGTTTGAAAATAACTGAGAAGATGTTTGAGTTGAGCAATCTCCTCATGATCATCACATGTTATGGCAATATCATCCACATATGCCGCCAAATAAATACACTTGCCATGAGTTGTATGACAATAAAATACTGAATGATTTGTTTCACTTCTATGCATCCCAAATTTTTGTACCACAGAACTAAATCGTCCAAACCATACATGTGGAGATTGTTTCAAACCATAAGGAGATCTCTTCAATCGACAAACTAACCTAGACTGTCCCTGAGTAACAAAGCTGGGCGGTTGCTCCATATAAACTTTTTCTACCAAGTTGCCATGTAGAAAGGTATTTTTAATATCCTGTTGATAAATAGACTAATGATTTATGGCAGCAAAAGAAATAAGAAGACGAACAGAGACGATCTATGCAACAGAAGAGAAAGTGTCACCATAAAAATAGAATAAGGACTCTGGAATTTGTGTACTGAAGAGGGCATCCGATTAATTAAGTAAAGTTAGGACTGCGTTCCCCCAAAAACGAAATGGCATATTATGATGGATAAGCATAGTGTGGATGGTTTCAACGAGATATCGATTTTTTCGTTCAACAATGCCATTTTGTTGAGGGGTATATGCACAAGAAGATTAATATATGATTTCTTGTGAAGTCATGAATTTTTGAAAGAGAAGAGATAGATTTTCTCGTGCATTATCACTCCATAGAATTTTTAGAGAAACATTAAATTGATTTTTAATTTCAGCATAAAATTTTTTGAAAATAGTAAATAGTTCAGATCTATTTTTCATTAAAAACAACCAAATGTAACGAGAATAGTCATCCATGAAAGTGACAAAAATGAAAATCAAAATTAGTACCAATACGACTTGAACCCCATATGTCTAAGTGAGCAATACTAAACATAAATGAGGCTCTATTATTTAATTGTTTAGGGAAAGAACTACGAGTATGTTATCTAAGTTAACATGACTCGCGCTCAATAGGAGAAAGTTTGGACACACCAGGAACCAATTTCTGAAGTTTGAAGAGACTAGGATGATCGAGACGACTATGAAGGAGGTCAACCGCAACAGCGGAAGTAAAGGCAATGGATGTTGTAAGACATGAAATAAGATACAAGCCATTAGACTCATGACCTTCGCCAATTATCTTCTCCGTATGGCAGTCCTGCACAAGAATAGAATTATATTGAAAGATTACTCTACAATTAAGTTGTTTTGATAATTTACTGATGGAAATCAAATTATAAGTACATGTTGGGGCATATAATACTGATACTAAAGGCATAGAAGATAGAAGTTTACTTTCTCATACTCCTTTAACCATTGTTTGTGACCCATTAGCCAGGGTGACTGTAGAGAATGGGAAAGCAATGGTAGTAACATAAGAGACAATGTTTAGATTACCAGATATATGATCAGAAGCACCGGAGTTCAAAATCTAAGACCCAGTGGGTGAAAATTGTGTGAGACAAGCAAAGAAAGTACCCGGTTGAGCAACATAACCTATTGGAGAAGATGACTGTTGTTTCAATGCTTGATATTGAAAGTATTCATCATAATCAATCCCAGTCAATGTAACTGAATGGGATTTCGAGGCTTGAGCCATGGGTAAGGAAGAATACCATCTCCTTGAGATTGGACCATATTAGCAATTGGACGATTATTCTGATTAGGTTCGGGAGGTCGTCTATGAAGAGCCCAACATCGATCACGTGTATGACCACCTTATCACAATAGGAGCATGGAATTTGGAGCCTTTTCCTCTCGCTTTTCGATTATCTCCTTGCTGATTATTCTTCTATACAACTAACATAGAAGGTTTAGCTTCAGTATTGTTGGAGAAGATGTGAAGTAAACGAGCAAAGACTTCATCCAATTTAGGAATGATTGGGCTAGCAAGAATCTGATCTCTTACTTTAGCCAAATTTGCTCGAAGTCCTATGAGAGCTAATACCATAAAAAATTATCTCGTCGATTCTCTTGCTCAGTGGCATTTAAAGAAAAAGGCATAAGAGAGTTAAATTTATCCTTCAAAGTTTCAACTTGACCTAAATAATTGGGCATATCTTGAAAATTTTGTTGTAAATGAACAAGGTTAGAGACAACCTTATAAATACGTTGAATATCATTACTATACAACGTTTTAGCCTTAGTCCAGACTTTAAAATAAGTTTTACAGGACTGAAATAGAGTGAGCAACTTTGGTTCAAGAGAATGCCATAGTAGACTACATAATTGTGCATCAATTTTAGTCCATATTGTTCTATCTTTTTTCATCAATATTAATAGCATTTTTTATTAAGTGATCATTATAACCTTGATACATAAACCAAAATTCAACCAATGCAGCCCATGAAACATAATTATCACAACCTTGCAATTTGACAGTGGTAATGGCAGGAGAACCGAAAATAGAAGAGAAAAGAGGTCTGATTAAACCTGATGCGTCAGACATACTGAATCAAATGAATAATTGCCCTTGAAGAGTAATGCAATTGCCAATGAAAAGTAGCTACTACCAGTAAAAAAAATTTTAATTTAATGAAAGTAGCTACTACCAAGGAAGAGTAATTTCAAATTCTGCCAAAGATCCAAAGTAATGCAACCAATGGAGTCGAAATGGAGAGTCGATGCTACTGGTGAAGTCTCGTCGAAAAAGCTGCCGGAAAATGTTATTGATCCTTCACAATGACGGTGAAGGAAAAATAACAAAAAGAAAAGCAAGAAAAAGGAAAGAAGAAGAAGAAAAGGAAAAACAGCAGCCTTGAGGCTCTGATACCATGAAAATTTTGAGAGAAATCTGAATTTTCTATATCTCAATCTCTTGAATTTACAATAGGTTTTTGGTTTAGTTTATATAGAGTAATCCTACTACTAATAGACATGTACATAATAGCTTAAATACAACCACAAAACAAGGACCCAAAATCAGGGATGCTATCCACAAATCAAGAATGATATCCGCAAAACAAGGACCATAAATCAGGGATGCTATCCACAAAACAAGGACTACAAAATAAGGGATATTATCCACAAAACAAGGATATTCTAACAGCAACAAACATACGAAGATCTGATTCCATGAACAAGGAGTTTAAATGAGCATATGAATATCTTATTCAATGAACAAGCAGTTTAGATGAACTTTTGATTATCAGATAAATGCAGGAATGATGTGTGTTGTACACATACATAGTTGTTTGTCGATACAGCAACTGTAAATGAAACATCAGAGGCACATTCCCGTCTCCCTAGATTACTAACACAATCTCAAATCATCACAAGACTAGGGTCAATTTCAAGCTATTTAAAAGTAAGCTTTTATAGGAAAGTTGGCAGATTCATAAATTAAAGATTGTGTCAACAAAAATCTGGGGATTTGCATATTGCTGGCAATGATATAACATTCTGCTGAAATTCATCAATTCAATACTATAGGGAGAGAGACTTTTAACCCCTCCCACTACTTTTTGTCTACAAGAGAAAATGGAATATGCATGCTAGTGACATGGAAGAGTAATCACCTCCAACCTCGATATTCAGAGATAGGTGGTTCAAAAAATTGAGTATTTATTAAATAAGTAAATTGGGTATATGAGAGATACCATAGTTCTTTCTTTCTTTTTTTTCGTTAACAAAGATCCTTTTGTGATAGAGGTTAGAGCCCCATTCTTATCCTTCAATAGCAGTTTTATTTTTGTTGTTTGCCAAATAAATCCTCAACCGGCAGACTAGAAGTTGAGCCAACAAATTATATTAACAAGTCAACACTATTAAACTATAGATTCAAAGAAATAAGGAAGGATCACAACACTGACGGCAACATCAACAACAATAAATTAATATCATTATTACTATTATAAACATTGACAAGATTCAGAATTTAAAGCTGGCAGACCTTGTCTTCAGATGGCAATTCCTTAGAGGAAACTGTTGCTGGTGCACCATCAGGGACACTAACACAATTACGAAACCCAGCCTCTTCCATTGCAAGCTTGTCCATTTCACCTTCAACCTATGATCGGAAATAAAACATTAGATCTCACATTAAGTTAATAAGATAATAAGTAAAGAATTTCCCATCAAAGGAAAGAAGACGTACAATGATGATATCATCAGCTTCCTTGATATCATCCAGCCCATAAAAAATTTTTTCTGTGTCCTTTTCCTGCAATAAATACAGAAATATTGAAGTATAAAATACAATTTACTAGAACAAATCAGACTGAGCATCAAATTCATCCTTGTTAAGAATGAATGGAATGCTAATTGCTGAATTTTTTTTCTCACTTTGAAGAAATTTGTTCTCATTTAGATAAAGGAACTTCAGGACGAACACAAACATCCAACGTTTAACGATCAAGATTCATAAAAATGCTTACCAATTTTAAGAAAAGGATGAAGAACTAAAATTAACCAACCGAAGAGTGAAGAGGAAGCTATTGAACCATTTCCACGTTCAAGTCTCTCCCATTAAAACATATAAGGGTTCAAATTAGTCAATTATAAAGAGGGAGGAAAAAAAAGTGTGTACATGGAATTGTACAAAGCCACACTCCTCTTGCAAGGGTTATGTTTGAAACAAAAACGACAAAACCAAGGAAATTTTGATTTTGATTTTGATTTAAATCTCAACTGCGAAAATCTGATATTACCTGTCAAATTACCTAATGGCTATTACAATAGTACGGTTTGTGGAGACCAATAAGCACTATATAATGGAAATCACAAGGACCACTACATTACTTTAGCCTAAAACTAAAACCTCTCTGTCTTCTTTTTCTTCTCTCTTCCGCTCCCCTCTTTTTTCATAACCCACAGAATGTAGTTGCTTGTCCAACTTCACAACTGCCATTTCATTTCTTCTCTTCCAATCTTTCTCTCTGCTGCTCATTGGTTTTCCATTTTGCAGGCGGCAGTTTACCAATTCACATCAATCAGCAATGATTTATTTTTATTTCACTTTTATACACCTGATTTGTCTGGTTTTAATAATTATCATTCTTGACACTCTACATTTGACTTTTTGGACAATAATTAGAGCCAACTAAGCAGGCTTATTAACGTTTGTACGGGCTTGGGAATTTGAAAGAACTTTTAGATTTGGACCATTCATGATTATGATTGTGATTATTGGCTTATTAGGGTGACATTAGAAATATTATCAATTAGAATATTTTAAGTCATTTGCTTCCTATGCCATTTACAATTGGTTTAGACTGTAGATTTCTCTTAGTTTGACTACCTGAAATTTAAACAGTCAATAATATTTTGAGTCAAAGAGAAACAGGTTAACAGCTTAAATCATAGATAATACAATATGTATATCAGTGATCCACTGGCAAACTTCCTTTGCAAACAACAATTTAGCTCCAGTTATATGACTAATGATGATTACTCAAATATTTTGTCTCAAGAAAAAGCAGGCAGTGTTTTTGAGCATATTAGCGTATCCAAAATCAAAGGCAAGGGAAAAACCAATCAAGGAAACTTTGAAAGAGACAAAAATAACATCAAAGGAGCCAAAGTTGCTCTATTTAGGGATGACACTATTCAATACAATAGGATAACATGATAGGAACCTAACGGGTATATGTTTTCATGTCATTAGTGTGTTACCTAAGACCGACAAAAAGTGATCAAGACATGATGTGGGTTAACCTGCCAGCCTGCTAAGTGCTAACAACAGGCTTAACATGAAGTGAGTGAAATCCCACATTGGGTGAGCGTCTCCTTTATAAAAAGAGAAAGCTATCATTCTCTTTTTAACCAAAAGAAAATTCATAGAAGGATATAATTTTCCGTTAAACTGTATTTTGGGGCTCATTTGCTAATAGGCTCCACATAATATCATAAGTTTCCCTAATCTGAATGGAGTTTTTAAATATTAAATGTGTTATTGTATCATGATCATGTTAAGTAAAATCATATTAAGCTGCAAACATGAATTGCATCTTAGCTCTAATTGATGAAAAAAAAAATGATGCTTGATAGGGTATTCACAAACCAAACAAACTAATCTGAAAAAATCAAAACAAACCATAACGCAAGTTCTATAAAAGTGGTCACTGGGTTTGCTTTAAAATGCCAGTTTTGTTGAAGGTTTTTCATTTCAATATGCTATACACTTGTAAAACTACATTTTTTTTTTATTTATATTTCAATCTTATTAGAATTTACAATGCGATTCGTTAAAATTAGACTTCTGATAAAAAAAAATCATGTCATTGCTAAGGATTTTAAAATGATTAATAATTTTGTTGCGATTTGAGAACAATAATAAAAAGATCTTTAAATTCAAGCTCAATAGAAAAATGATAAATCTTAGGCCCAATGAACCACCCCCCCCCCCCCCCCCAAAAAAAAAAAAGAAGAAACCAAAACCATGTATACCCAGTTTGGATCGTTTAGCCACACGTAAATTGGGTTTGATTTGAATTTTTTTTAAAAAAATCAACTTGGTTAATTTAGTTTGAATATATCTCCAAAACTGGAATCATGTACACCCCTAGCACTCAATGTGGATACAAGGCAAGAATGCCATGAAGTACAAAACAAGCAGTTGTGATTGTGAGACATCAAAGAATGTGTGATGCTGAAATCAAGATGCCAAATATGAGCATAAAGAGTTTGAGAAGCCTATTCCAAAAAAAAAAAGTCCAAGGAGAAGACAATGGAGATCACAAACCCAGTTGACTTATTTTCATGGGGAATCCAAGTGCACTTCAACATGGAGAATCCAAGTTATGATTTATTTTATACGTGCCGGTCAAATTGGTGATGTGAAGAAAAGAATGGGATTCATAGTTTCACTTTTGTTGCTTCCATCAAAGAAGATAGAACTACATAATCTACAACATTCCAAGCTCAGGTTCAGTTTTCTCTAGCAGAGGGAGAAAAGTGCAGCTAATCAGAAATAAAGTTAGGGATTATTTTTTATTTATTCTAAAAGGGTTTAAGGCATGTGCCTTGGTGCCAATCATCAGTTGAAACAAAAAATAAAACAAGAGTAAAATCCTAGGCAGTTTTTTACACCAAAACATAGCACATAACAAGTACCTGCCAAAATCGCTTGTTGGCATCTCGATACTTGCAGCTGGTGAGCACTCCATTGCGCCAATAAGTAAATGCTATAACAATCTGCATATAAAATGTCAAGAATTACTACTAGACAATGCAGAACTATTGCCAACTGGATTGAAACAAGACATCGGCCATCTGCCATGAGTATAAACTATCAAAGAAATCTACCACCATCCACACCCCTACAAACTTTTTGTCACAACGCCAAGAGGCACAAACGGATGATACATAAGTACAGAGAGATAATAAGCAAAGCATTATTCTTCTCCTACACACCAAAAGAAAGGAATATGTTTCTCTTAGTCCACAAAGTTCTTGACTTTTCAAACTACATAACATTATGCAACTATTGATACTAAGATATTATAATGATAGTATATTTCAGGAATAAATAATATTATAGGCACAACTGATTGAATTAGAGGCCTAAAGTGAAATGATCGACTTCTACCCACTTATGACCTGTTGGAATCCAAATTCCTAACTCCATGAATTACCACTAAAGAGCAGAAAGGGTTTTCTTGGTTCAGCAATATAACACACCTGATCACCATAGCTTCTTTGCATAACACGATTTCTCTCCAATGTTTCTTTTGTTATTAACCTTTCTGCAAAGTAACCAGTGAGCTGATACACGCCCAGACAAAATGATATTAGCAAATAAATGTTCAGAAACAAGTATGCACAACCAAGTAGGAATCTGAATACAAACTTGAAAGGATAAATAAATATATTTAACACAGCTGTATGCACATGTACAAACATTTATGCATACTTCAAACATTAATTGAGATGTGGATTGCAGAAGAACATTGTGCGTTAGTAATTTACACCTATTTATGATGCATTTCAAAGTCTCACAAATAAGAAAAAGCAAGCAGAAAGCATAGGACATCAAGCTAACTTTTACTCCATGGTAATCTTCTTTCACTGCATTAAGCATAAGAAAATAGTTTAAAACAAACACTTAGTATCTAGAAAGGAAATATTTTTCTCCAGACAGAACTCATTTTGAAGGGAGATTAAATCTGATCTTGCTAATTAAATCACATCACATATTTCAACCCACTAAAAGAGGTTATAAAATCAAAGCTATATTAAAGAATACTGATTTTTTTTCTTCATTCTTTATATTTAAATAATAAAATTAAACAAGTTACAGTGTGTCCATACTAGGAAACAATTCAGAAAATGCACACCTTATAGGAATATGGTATCGCTATCAGTATCTTGAGCTTTAGAACAAAGCTGAAATGCACACCTTATAGGAATATGGTATTGCTATCAGTATCTTGAGCTTTAAAACAAAGCCCAAGGCCCAGTCTGTACATATAATTGTAAAAACTTTTCCACAGCGCTTTTGACATTTTTGCCTCCCCTTGCAAAGGCCCCAAAAGATTTAGAAACATAACAGAATACAATCCCTCCCCTAAGGTTGTTAGGGAACATTGTTCGGAATCTTCGCATAAACTGATCAAAGGCATGATGAAAGAAGCCTTCTAAATGAGTCACTAATACCAAATAGCCAACCTAAACGCACTTATTCCTATCCTTTGTTTAGCATCTGCAAAAGAAATGAGCAATCACAGGACTCAAACCCACACAAGATGAGGTCTTACAAGAAGTAGTTATTTACATCTGCAAAGATGTTCACCATATTGAAAAAGGTTGGCCCTTCAAAGAGCCTCCACAGTAAAAACCAGCATGGCACATTAAGAAGAAACCCAAATATTAAACAATCTCAAAGAAGCTAACAAGCTTGAAATGCCACAGGTACCGGAAAGCAGGCATGCATGTTAGGCATCATATAAATCAAGTAATGATTCCAAAAAGAAAAAAGGGAGAGGAGAGGAAAAGAGAACCTAACAACCTCGCCACATAGTGGTTCCAATTCCAGACTCTCCTCAGTAATTTCTATTATCTTCTTAATTTTGTTTCCTTGGATCGAACTCTCATATGTAGACTTTCTGCCTGCAAAAGGCTGCAACCAAAAGAGTTGTGTTAAGGAATAGTGCCTAAAACATATGATAAAATAAATAGCATCACATCTCAAATGAGCAACCATCTTACCCTCGTTCCACCATTCCACCCACATTTACCTCGAAAGCAATTCCAGGTTGCACCACTCCTATGCATCAAATAAAAGCAAAGTTATCAATATAATAAGAACTAATCATATAAATGGATAGAAGGGGAACTACAAGCGCATACCCATCTGGTTCGATACAAAGAGAGAGAGTCTTCTCCCCCGAATCACCACCATTGCACTAACAATAAAAAAATAATAATAATGATGTATGAGTACAAATTGAACTTCGGACCCATAGTTGAGAAAATGAACGCCTAATAACTGAGATTTTTGCAAAACTTTGAGTTGATAGGATCTGCCGCATTGTTTATAGCTTTAGCAGAGAAAAAGATAATTCCAATTGTCCAAAACCTTTTACTTAGGCTCCATAATATACTGGGAAAAAAAAAAGTAAATTCTCTGCTGTTACAGATTAAGAAATTTTTCCCCAGTCAACCAAGAGGCTGGCGTTATTTAGATTGAAAACTGGCACTCTTTTGCGTAATAATCACAAAATTTAAAAGAAAGAGAGAGAGAGAGAGACCCTTTCAATTACTAGCAGAGGCTAAACATGGGGAATATTAACATGGAAACAGAATAACATGTAAAAAAAATGAGGAAGAAGCTTACACTTGGACAAAGCAAGTGGTTATATTGCCCCGGCACAAAGTCGTCCATTATAATGCCCACCTGTTCCAATTTGCTCTGTAAAATCTTCAAATTCAATGTCTTCAAATCCTCATCCCCTCTATAAACTGAAAATTAAGCAAAATCATTTCCATAGCAAAGGCTTTAAGTATGCAAGTAAGAGTTCACTCAAATAAACATATTTTATGCCTAAATTAAGTAACCCACATACCTCATTTCCCTTCTGGCCTTTTCCCCAAAAACCCAAAAAAACCGATATACAATAAAAATACACAGACAGGCATAAATACATATAATATAAGAAATGGAGAAAACACCTGGAGCTGGAATCGTGACATGAGAAGAGAAGCCATTAGGTTTAGGTAAATAAGAGCGGATTTTAGGGATGGGTTTTGAGCAAATAAGTGGTGAAAGACGTTTAAACGTATGATATGGGTGTCTAGTTGGAGAAAAAGGAGGGGTTGGAGAAAGTGAAGGAAGAGTTGCCGGTTTGAGTAAAAAATTGGAACCCATATGAAGAAAACCGATGTTTGAAGACAAGAATGCGAGCTTGCGAAGATGGGTTTGAGGATTGTAACGAGCAAAACGGAGCATCTTTTGGTTTTTGAACTTTTAGATTATTGTTGGTGGACACTACATAGTCAACAGGACGCCATGGCTAATAGAGATGTAGAGAATGTGAAGCAGTAGGGCTTTTGAGGGTTTTAAGCGGCTCTTTTTAACAATTTGGTTTCGGGCTTTTCACAAAAAAATATAATAAAATTTTAAAATAATTTTAAATATATTATATTTATAAACTATTTATTAAAAAATTAAAATTTATAAAATATTTATTAATATATTATATTTTTATTAATTTATAATTAATTTATAATAAATTTATAAATTTTAAACGATTTATAATGAATTTATTATAAATTTATAATAAAATGATTAAAATATTTTTTATAAAAAATTAGGTGTACTATGTTCTTTAGTTTTGATTTTGTTGTATGTCCCAATCGAATATGTATTAATATATTATTATAAATATTCATTAATTAATAATGTTTAGGATATTTCAAAATAATTTTGGATATAATTTTCAGTGAAAGCTTTTGTGATATGAGTTGCTTTTAAGAGAAATTCTTTCATATTTTCTTGTAGCGTCTTCCTTCAATTTAAGATCTAGGATCGATCTTCTAGCCTCCATAATAGCCTTAAATTTTTTTTATTTTGATTTTCTACAGTTATTTTATATTCTTATGATTTTATTTATCTTATTTTCTAAATTTAGCCTCCTAACACTCTTTTTGTCTTCACACTCAAATAGTAAAATAGGTATTTGTGTATAAATTTGATAGTTTGAAGAGGGCAGGGCGGAGGGAGGGGGGGTCCTGTGGGGGCAATGGACCCCCTCCCCTCCTCCCTCCTTATATACATATATATGTATATACATATATATATATATAATTTTATAATATTTTATAAAAATTATATACATGGAGTATTTTATATACATATTAAATTTTTTTATCATATATATTTTTTTAATTATTTAGGTATTTAAAATTTTATAATTAGGTATTTTTATATATAGTATTTTTATAAAATTTTAATATTATTTTATATATAGTATTTTATAAAAATATAAAAATTTTATATAGATAGTATTTTGTATACATATTAATTTTTTTTACCATATATATTTTTTAATTAGTGGGCATTAGTGGGTATTTAGAAGTTTATAATTAGGTGTGTGTGTGTGTATATATATATATATAGTATTATATATATATTTTTGCTTTTTTTATCATATATTTTTTTTAATTAGTGGATATTTAAAATTTTTGAGTTAGTTGTATATATATATTATTTTTACAAAATTTTATAATATTTTGTATATATATTGATTTTTTTATCATATATATTTTTTTAATTAGTAAATATTTAAAGTTTTGTGATTAGATATTTATATAGATATAGTGTTATATATATATATACATTTTATTATATGTTTCTTTTTTATTTTAATTAGTGATTATTTAGGGTTTTATGTTTAGGTATTTAAGTTAATATTAAAATTTTATTATTTAATTATGAATCAGATAAAATTAATATTCTCATTTGAAATAGTATTTAATAAAATACTATAAATAAATTAAAAAATTAAAAAATTAAAATGAAAATATATGTAAAATTTTTAAAATTTCGTAAATAATAGAAATTTGTGATAGAAATTTGCAACAAAAATATAAATTTTACTATAATATTAAATATTTTATTTTATTTTTAGTTCAGTTATAATTTTTTTTCTTAGAAAATTTACCCCCTTTTTCATTCTGTTTCTGGTTTCGCCACTGGAAGAGGGTATCTATTAAGAGCTCCAACAGAACTCTCTAATATGTAGCCGACCTTTCATGGCTATCGGCGTTAGTATGTCATTCTCTATAAGGATTTGTTGCTCCAATCACTTTGAGGACAAAGAAGATTGAAGACCTTTTCTTTCCAATGTTGAAAAATAGAGAGTTCTTTACCAAAATCCATGTTTTTCCAGCATTATACACAGTAGTTTTGAAGGATTATAGGTTTTATTTTCTTTCCTGCGTATTTTTATTTATGTATTGTCGTTTAGTGGAGAACCTATGGAGGTCCAGGGGGTGCTTTGGACCCCCCCAAAGCATTTCCTGCGTACGCCACTGTTGCCGTTGTATATTTCATTTTTTGTCTGGGAAGTGTGCTTCATTTGTTATAGGATGGTTACAGGGGCGGAGGCAGGTGGGGTTGCGTGGGGGCTGACGACCCCCCTGCCGGCCGCCGGACATATATTTATAGGGGAGCTTTTCTGCCGGACGGAGCAACGAACGTGGAGGCTCTGTGCCTCAGCCCCCCCCTTCATCTGTGCCTCAGCCCCCCCTTCACCTTCAGCCCCCCCCCCCCCCCTCACGGAGCAGCTGGCTCCGCCACTGGATGGTTAGGTTGCAGTTTGCTATGCATATGCAATTTGTATTCTTTTGCTTTGGATGCTTTTCTAATCCATTGGGAGGACTCCCTTCTATTTCTTTTTCTCCTAATATTTGATACTATTTTTCCGTTAAAAAAGTCGGCTTGGTATTATTGAATGGGGATATTAAATTTCCACCCAATGGTTAAAAAATTTAATTTTTTATATGGATCAATGAAGAAAATTATTTAAAACATAAAATATTATTTTTGAGTTCCCTGTAAATCCAGTAATTCTGCGTTATCCACTATTAAAATGATAAATCAATGTAATTATGCTAAGGATCAGTGAGGAGGCATAATAATCGAAAAACATTAGTTATGGTGTCGAGATTACGTTGAAATGATAAATATCAGTGACTAGTTAGAAATACATTGTTTTAATTATAATTAATCAGAGATTCTTTTACTTGATGCTTCTTTAGTCATCGAGAGAGGAAGATCCATACTAAGCTTGGAACTACATAAATACAATGTTGCCAAAAACCATTGATTCACATTTCAGTTAAAAAAATATATAAAGGGCTATATCAATAAAATTCAATGAACTTGATTAGATTAATACTACTGGTTACAGTAGAAATGTCCTTGCTCATAACTATAAAGGGCCCTACTATCTGGGAACAACAAATTTTCAGACCCTTAACAATGTCCATGGTCTAAAATTTGGCACTATCATATGACGAAAGTGTTCATTGATGGGTTGAGTTTGAGTCATGAAAAACTTAAAACATTAACACCTCCAGCCTGACTCACGAAATTGATGCCCGCTGCAGTCAAACCCATAAACTGGTCTATGAAGAAGGCTTGTATTATATAAGCACGTGTCTTTTGACTCCACCACAAGCCTCAAAGCACCTGGCTCGCACTCTCTACATCATATAATTTTGCAGCTTCAATCACTTCCCTTAGGGCAATTGGTCCTAAATACTTCAGAACCTGTGGCCATAAACCAAATAAGGAATGGGGAAATTTATAATAATAACTTAATATACTGTGCAAATAAAAAAATTTACAAATATACCATACAAATAAAGAATTTTACAATAATTACGGTTTATTTTTGGTATATTTTTTTTGTACATGTTCAGTACATTTTTTTATATATTTGGTATATGTCGCAAAAAATGTAAAAAAAAAATATTTTATAAGCCCAAAAGAGTAAAATTGTAAATAATAATAATAATATCAAGCACAAAAAACATAGTAAAAATGAAATTTTGAAAAAAAAATAGTTCATTCGGACAATCTTATATGCGGAAGCTCAGAAAACCGAACTTCTATAATAAAAGGACCTGATTTGGGGCGGAAGGAGGGAGGTGGGTCAGGATATTGAAATTATAATAAGAATGAAGGCATAGAAAAAGAAAATAGGAAATCCTCTTAAGAAGAACAGCAAATAGAATTGTAAAAGAGCTCTGCAATCCCCATGGCATGTGAGATTAAGAAAGCTCTCTGAACAAATCAGTAACCGAACATCATAATGATGCCAGATAAAAACTCTAGACACTAGCGATGTAGCTGCTATATCAATTATCATCTTTGTTACGTTTTTTGCTCTTTTCCCACATTGTTAGTGATTTTCATTGAGACTTTGTGCAGTTCTTCCTCGAATATATGTTTGCATACACTAGTCATAGTTGAGCTCAGATTACACAGTGACTTCTTGTTATGCTTGTTTGTCTTGTACCATGGACGTAATCTCAAGCTTGAGAACTTAAATTGCTTCCCTCTATATTTGATTTTTCAGTTCCATCTTATGTTATTAATCTTCAGTAACATCCTTGAGCAATTTTAAAACTGTTGAGGCACATGAACTGAATGTGGAAAAGACAATAAGACAAGAAACTAACCTCATTTGCATCTTTAAAGGAACTGGAACGATCTTTCTTTGGCCATTGTACCAGCCAACATCTGGAACAAACAAGGGAAGAAAAGGACATAACAGTAAATAAATTGAAATATTTGGGGATCACGTATATTGGTGGAATGGAAAATTAAATAAAAATTTTGGGCACTGAAACTGAAAAAATCATGGTTCACAGTATACAGCAAGATTTTAGTAGTATAAACCTAGATATGATGCTAGAAATAATGATAATTGTATATACTAAATTTCATGTTGTCATAATCCAAAGCCTATCTGATTAAATGCTAAAACACACATCCTGTTGTTCCAAGATTTTTTAATGTAAAAGCATAGGTGAAAATTGATTTAATAACTCTTAATATTCTTGATAGCTCCAATTAAATTTGCTGGTTAATCATTAGTTTCCTAGTAAAAGACTACGGAACAACTTCAGTAAGATTTATAAAATAAAAAGAAAAAACCAGCAAATAACAATAGTTTGAGCCCTAAAAGCTCTCAAATCCGAACAACCTCAAAACCCTATAAACTGATTACTCATCTACTATCATGCAGTTCCATAACTGAACAATTCTCAGCTTCCTGAAATATGCCTTCTTAAGCTAATAAAATGAAGTAAACAATATGACCCCAAACCAAACAGCTAAAAGCCTAATATTTTAGAATAGTTACTGCTATTAGTTGGCCATAACAAGGGTAAAACAGTAAAAGAACTCAAGTTGTTAATCTTTGTACCAAAAAGAATCTGGACCATTATTATTGGACAGATGGGAGTACTTTAATCTAAGAGAGGACCAGTTAATGCATGCATCAGAAGTTTTAAAGCAGAGTTAAGAATTTTTTCAACTATGAGATGGAAAAACCTTTCTTTTCCAAGTCGGCGAGCTAACTCTTCAGCCAATGCTTTCCCACTGGCATCGCCATCGGTTGCCAGGACAATGCGAGAAACCTCAAAGACAATAAAACAAAGACTTGAGCAATGAAGCTAAGAAGGAAAAGCTCAAAGGATCTCTGTATTGCCAAAAGTGCTCACCTTATCCAAGTACTCTTTACAGTTCCAAAGATACGGATACGCTTTGTCCTAGCTTCACATATGCATACACAAAAGAAAACAGAAACAGGAAATCAGTAGAAAACGTGGATGTTACATTCGTTCTTTTCTTAGATTCATAGCTGCATAGAAGTATTTTTTTTTTTAATCTTATAAACTTGAAACTTGTATACAATTAATAATCTTTTTTTAAGATACTTTTTTACAATAAAATCGAGGTAATTCCGGATGCATCACACACTGTAAGAGAAACCTTAAGTTTTATTGGCAAATTAAATTGTTAGCTAAATCAATTGAAGATGGGTATTCAAATAAATATATGCATAATATATACATGAATAAATATACTAGAACATAAAAAATTCAGAAAAATGGCTGTGCTCATACCTTTTCCAATGATGGTAAACATTTAGCAGAGACAATTTGTGGTGCACCACCAGGAACACTTACACAATTAAGAAAGCCAGCTTCCTCCAATGAAAGCTTATCTAATTCCCCTTCAACCTTTGAAAACACCAACGCAATAAACAACAACCAGGAAAGGAGGGGGAGAGAGCTTTAAATAAATGGTTAAAAAGATGCAAATAAGGTGATAGCATTTACAATAATAATTTCAGTGGCTTCAATTATGTCATCCAGCCCATATAACCATTTTTCTGTACCCTTATCCTGAAATAGAAAGAAGAAATTTAAATTTTGATATAAGTCAGGCATTCTGTATATATAAAGTTTAGCCAAAATGAATAAATTCAATTGTCTACTTCAACAAAATGTAAAAAATAGGCTGCTAAAAAATGTTTTTCTTTTCTTTTACCTTATGAAAACAAAGGAAATTGCCCAGTTGGCAAATCACCTAATAGAAACACGAATAAAGAGCTAAAATTGAATCCTATGAACAAGAAACCTATTAATGCAGACTATTCTTTGTCTGGATATCAAATAATGGTATTTAACTTTAATGATGCATTATATTTCAAACAGATATTTGTTTTGCCAGTGTGTGTGTGGGGGCACATGAGCATATGTGAGCATGTATGCTCGTGTGTGCATGTCCGTGTGTGTGTGTGTGTGTCTCTGTGTGTGTGTGTGTGTGTGTGTGAGAGAGAGAGAGAGAGAGAGAGAGAGAGAGGAAAGCTTGTCATTCAGAAATAAATTAAGTTGTCAAATTTCCATAGCTTATCCTTTACATAATAGGCATTTACCATGGAAAGAAAACCATATGAACATACCAAAGATATACTTCTGGAACATCTTATATTGCTGATCACAAAAAAAACTACGGAATTTGAGCAAGCAGCACCCAAACGAAGACATGATAACAAAAGGTTTTTATTACAAAAGTTGAACTTAATATTTCCATTGTCATGTTTTGTGAATGTGCCTTAAATTCTATTGCAATATGAATCCTACGTGCTCCAAATTGGCAAGCTGCTTAGAAGGTCTGAAGGAACTACCCTCAGCAGAAGTTTGGGCAAGCAAAAGATAACTAAATTTATAGGGTTGGAGTTGGACTTGATTGTTTCAGATTAGGTTTCTAACATATTTATATTCTTTTTAGATCATGTATAGCATAGCATTTCTAGGAAGAATTCATTGTCTAGTGAGGGTCCATCTTGCGTAAAGGTCAGATCTTTCCAGGCCATACTGAGACATGTTTCTCAATAGCCTTTCCTGTCAATTGGTGCCTGTAACGTAAAGAACATACACTACATATGCAGCTGAATGTAATTTGGTCACTCAATTTTTTCTCTCTATGAATTCGAACACAATCTTGGTTTTTGTCACAACACTACCATCAGACATGTCCCATCAAAATGCCAGTATAAGGATTAGCATTACTACCTGCCAAAACTTTTTTTCCAAGCTTCGGAACTTGCAACCAACAAGCACTCCATTTTGCCTATAAGTAAAAGCAACAATAGCCTGTAACCAGTAGTAGTTACAATAGATCAGATGCCTGTAGTGTTAAGTGATTGAGACAGATAAGATCCGATTCCTATTTTGTTAAAGAACAGAGCTGTAAGGACCAGCTATATTTGGTATAAGAATTTAACAGAGGACTGCAAACATAAATGTACAACTCAAAAAACCTAAGCCAATAATTGGAACCAGCTCACATACTATGCAATCTATGAACACTTGTCATCAGTGTCAGAGTATAACATAGAAAATGCTAATTGATAAATGATTGGATCCAGAAAATTCAAGCAGTTCCATAAGCATCCAACTTGGCATGTGAGCCAAAAACAATAAGACAGGTAAGACCGGTAAGAATATGGTAAATGAATGCAAGATTGAATTAAAAAAGTCACTTAGATAGATCAAAGCGACTAGTTAAAGCACAAACTTTCTATACCATACATTCCTTGTTATAATTAATTGAAAAGTTGCGACTTGGGTTTTCTCCTGACACAAGATAATAAGCTGGAACTTATCTTCTACACATTGTTAGAGAGTTATGTATCTCGATTAATGCCACAATTCCCGGTTACATACAAGAGGAAAAAAGAAGAAGAATGGCTGAAGATTAATGATGGTTGAGGATTGGCTACTAGATAGGACAAAAAAAAAAAAACTAAATGGCAGGCATTTTAGTACAGCAGTAGGAGCAGTAGGGAATTAGCAAATTATTCCTTATAGCATATTTTGTCTTTTATTACTTTTACTACTTATTTATGTGAGGTATGTTTATGAAAGGATAATCAATTATCAATAATCAATATCAAAATTAATCTTTCTATTTCCTTTCTCTGTCTCTTGTTCCCTCTTTTCCCTCTTCTTCCTAACTTCTTCTCTGTTTCTCTGACTATCTCTTCCTTTCTTCTCTATTTCTCCCCCATTTCTATATTTCTAACTATTGGATTGTTACAAATCGGTATCAGAGCCTTATGAGACTCAGACACCCTATCAAGAACAATGAGCCAATCATCTAAGAAATCAAGAAATTCCAGCGCAGAGACAAACCAAGTAACCGAAGAGACAATGAGCAAAAGAGTGGATGAAACTTACACAAAAGAAATCGATGAGCGACATTGTACTTTCAACCAACTGCTGGAAGAACAAATCAAATTGGAGATTCAAATAGACGAGATGATCCAGCTCCTTCAAAATCTGCAAGACAAGGGTATAGAGCCACTATCAGAAGATTCACATTCTTCAGGGCAGGGAATTTTAACAAAACCACCAGCTCATCTTTGCATTTTTGCAGAATGCAAGGCTTACCCAAGAATCGCGATATCAGGCCTGTGTAAACCCAGAATATAAAACCCATCACCCACCTAAACCAACCGACAACCACAAACTCAAAATTGATTAGTTCCTACCCTCCAAAATACAACACCCACACCAAATCTCACTCAGCCCAAGCCACAGAAGGTGACTTAGAAGGAGACGATTCACAATAATCAGGGAAGGGAATTTCACCAAACCCGTATATTCAAATCAACACACCTGATGAAGCTTTTGTAGGTGTAAAGGCTCGAGGACAGAAGCTTTCCTGGTGGGACACACACGTGCTGAGATTCACGTACAAAAGCTCTTCGTTACAGACCCATTAACAGAGGATTACCAATCATCAGACAAAGGGCTTCTACCACACCCATCAACTAGAATCCACTCACTTGACGGACTCTATGCGATGCCCAGAAATCGCGACATGGTAGCTCTTAGCCTAGTGAGATTTCGAGATCCACCTACAGAAGATGTAAAGGGCTATCTAGAGGAAATAGAGGAGAATGACGAGGGGGACCCAGAAGAATAGTAATAGAAAATGTATTAGCTAAATTCCATCAACTTCAACGAACAAGGAGTGTGAAGAGTTATCAAGAGGTGTTTGAGGAGTCTACAGCAAAGGTCGAACGAGTGAACCCTAATCTCTCTAAATCTTAATACTTATTGGGATTTTTAAGGGGTTTGAAAGAGGAGATCGGCGTGAAGGTAAGGACGCTCCAACCTTCTTATTTGAGCACTACCTTCGATCAAGCTCTTCTGCAGGAAATGGTTTTTGAAGCTTCCCAAAATGCATCGTTCCCTCAAGCAGTAAACTTAAATAATCCAAATCCAAATACAATACCCATAAACCAAATCCAAACACTTAACCTGAACCCTCAAAAATAAAAACCCAGCATCAATCCATTCCCAAAATCACAACGCAACACCAGATCCTAGCAAAACTACAATTAGAGATCCTTGATTTTGTATTCACCTAACAAACAAAAATCAAACGCATGTTATCGTTGTGGCGATCGGTATTTTCTAGAACATTGATGCGCATCGAAGCATATGATGACGCTGCAAGGAGTCGAAGGAGTCGAAGAAGATGACATTGAAATTGGTGGGTGGCAAGAGGTCGGGGGACCTGAAGAAGATGAACTGGTGGCGTCGCCCGGTGCCTAGCTGCCCTTGATGGAGAAAGCCAAGCTGCCCTTGCAGTCACTTGATGGAAGTCAAGCTGACAACACTCTTAGACTCAAAGGATAGATCAAGAACAAGCCCCTTGTCATTTTAGTAGACTCAAGCAGCTCACAGAGTTTCCTCAACCCCCCAAATAGTGAAAGAGCTAGAAGAAATTGGTTATGAAGGAAAGAATTGGCAAGCAGTGAGAGGTTTGAAAGAGTTATCAACAGGAGTTGTCGAGGCTAAAAAGAGGATGGCACTTGCCCTTGTTGCTCGAGCTTTTGTTGATAAAAAACCTGATCTTATCCCAGATGTTGATAGACTATTCCAACAACTTCAACAAATGCAGGTAGCAGTTCAAGGGACTGCTGTCTCTGTCTTAATTCCAAGCAAAACCTTGAAATGGACTTTGCTCTAGAGAGAGGTCTTTGTTCACTTCTTGTAGGAGAGGTTGATGAATGTCGTGCATGGTTGGGCATGGAAAGTGCTACTTCACCTTACAGAAATTTAGAAGTTGTTGATTTCGTGATGGAAGAGGTTTTCCCTAGATTTAGGGATACCAAATTTATACAGTTCAAGCTTGGAGATTGTTATGATGATCCTACTGTCTTGAGATATTTAGAAAGAGGAGGTCATGCACCTTTGGCTGCAGCAGCAACCATGGCAAGGATTGGTGTTGAGGCTACTGCTGTTATTGATCATGTGAAGGCTAATGCAATTCAAGCATTGCTCAAAGTGTTTAGTCATACTCAAAAGGGAGAAAATACAGGATTCCAAGAAAATAACGGAGTGAATTATACTCTTTCTGCAGTAGAGGATGAAGACCCTGTGGAAGAGTTACTAAAGAAGAGAGAAGCAATTCAATCTATGCTACAAGAGAATTTATCAATGGCCCAGCAAAGAAGGAAGACTTATGCTGATCAAAGGAGGTTTGAACGTGAATTCCTGGTTGAAGATCGAGTCTATCTAAATCTCCAACCCTACAGACAGTCCTCCATAGCATTCAGCAGAAATATGAAGCTCAGTGCCAAGAATTATGGACCTTTTGAGATCATTCAAAAGGTTGGGACATTGGCTTGCAAATTACAGTTACCGCCCACTTCAAAAACTCACCCTATTTTTCATGTCTCCTTAGTGAAGAAGAAGCTTGGAACCAACATAGTAGCAATAACTGTTCTTCCAGAAACACAAGCTGCTGAGACAGTAATAGGGCCTGAAAAGTTCTTAAACTCAAGGATAAAATTGAGGGACAACAGTCATGCGCAGCAGGTCATGCAAAAGGTGTTTGCTTTGCTGTTGGCTGAATTTTGCAAATTAGGTGCCACAATCATATTTGCAAATTTTTCGAAGGTTATTATAGACACTGGAAAGTTCAGTCTATCTACAGCAAAAGCTTACTGTGATATCTTGCTCAAAACTCTGCAAATGAAAGAACTGTTTGAGTGGATTGAGCTTGAGCAACTGCAATTCTGGCATTCTTTACTCTTCATGGATCAGTATAACTATGGTGGAATTCCAGCCAAAGCCGATGACAGTGCACACAATGAATCTCAAGGACATTTGAGCATCATTGCAAGCCAAGTCCATGACTCTATGCATTCTTGGGGACAAGGATAGTTTGAGGGGAGGGCATTGTTACATACAAGAGGAAAAAAGAAGAAGAATGGCTGAAGATTGATGATGGTTGAGGATTGGCTACTAGATAGGACAAAAAAACAAATAACTAAATGGCAGGCATTTTAGTACAGCAGTAGGAGCAGTAGGGAATTAGCAAATTATTCCTTATAGCATATTTTGTCTTTTATTACTTTTAATACTTATTTATGTGAGGTATGTTTATGAAAGGATAATCAATTATCAATTATCAATATCAGAATTAATCTTTCCATTTCCTTTCTCTGTCTCTTCTTCCCTCTTTTCCCTCTTCTTCCTAACTTCTTCTCTGTTTCTCTGACTATCTCTCCCTTTCTTCTCTGTTTCTCCCCCATTTCTATATTTCTAACTATTGGTTTGTTACATTCCCAGAGCAGGAATATGTTAGTTCTTAATTTTCTGAAATTAGCAGCAGTCAGTCAGTTATTCACACAAACACAAACATGAGTAGTGGTGAAACTGCAAGGACTAATCAGAGGTTTGAGTTATCTTGGTTAACAACACCTTTCAATCTTATCAAATTCCCAAATAACTAACCATTAATAGAAGCATCCATAACGACAAAGATTATCTAATAGTTGCATGCTACAGTAAATTATAAATGATAAAATGGTGTAGTTAATGAAGTTCAGGAACCTGATCACCAGCCATCTGCATAACAGAATTTCTCTGAAGGGTTTCTTTAGATATCATTCTATTAGCAAAGTACTCGATTAGCTGAAAAAGAAAACAAATTATTGCCAATATCAATAGCATATCGGCAGTTTAATTATTAACACTATAAAAACAATTAAGAGAAAGAGGATAACGGGTTTATTTGTCAGTATCTAACTTTTGAAAGATTAATATTTTAACAACAGTGATTCCAAAACATTATATATGATAATGTAAGGGAAGAAAACAAAGGCAATCTCAATACCTTCTCACTCAGTGGTTCTAGTACTATTCCGTCCATTGTCTTTTGCCTGGAAGACCTAACTTTGAAAATTTTGTTCATTCCTTCATTTGCCATCCTGCTATCTGAAAAGGCCTACAAGCAAAATATACCAATTGGCTAAGCTTCCCTTTTTTCAAATTTTCTAAATTCTAAATGGAAACAGAAAACAAACATCCCATCACAGCAAGTTCAGCAAATAACCTGCCCAGCCCATCCACAGCAAGTTCGGTAACACCTCCACATTGCAAATTCCCTATAGATATCCCATCACAAACTCAAAATGTTGTCCAATAATCAACCCAGACAATTGAGTGCAGTAACAGATATAAAAGAAGCAATAGCATGAACAGCTTACACATCTTGGGTAATATGCAGAGACAAACTCCTCTCCATTGATTCCCCACCTTTGCACTACATTACCAAAAACCAGAACAAGTAAATAAATATATATATTCCAAAGAATTAGTCCAAAAAAATCCAATATGATATTAACTTCTGATAAGCATTCAACAATATCCAATACCTATATGACAAAATTTTGCATAAGATACAAAAAAAAGTACCACTTTGAAAGGAACTGAGAAACAGAGAGCAAGACAAACATGAATACAAAGTATTGAAGAATAAGGTTACCTTGGGACAAAGTAAAAGACTGTAATTTCCCGGTATGCAAGAACCATTATCACAGTTAATGCCAAGAAGCTCCATTTTCTGCATCAATACACCAACTTTATCCTCTTCTAACGCCTTCCCATTAGCTTCGAAAAAAAACCCAAATTCTATCATATGAAGAAAAAGAAGGTAAAGCCAATTGCTATACAAAAAAGGCAAAAATTAATAAGTACCTGATTGTAGAATTTTGAGCTTGGAGGTGGCGCAGTAAGAGATAAAACTAGACCCAACACGCCAAAATCTTCTTCCCTGCCAATTGTAATTAAGGAGAAAGCGTTTGAAAGGGAGATTGTAGTAATTCATCAAACCGATTGCCATTTTTCTCTTTTTTGAGCTTTTTCAGTTTACTCCACATATATAACAATAAAAGTTCTATCCCGTCCACATGTCCACTTCTATTTTAATACAAATATTAAAATCTGGCAGACAACAACGGAAGTTGGAAAAATTTTATGCCAACCATAAATACTCCGGATGCTGCAATTTATAAAATACACAACATATATTCAAAATTTTTTACAAAATTTATAAATACACCTCGATGAAATGACAGTAATATCCTTAATTACTTTTCATAATGAATCTTAAAATACTAATAGTATGCTTGATAAATTACTGAAAAAAATTTATAACTGAAAATATATTTTATAGAGACATATTATTAGAATTATATTTTATTGAAAAATATTACATTATTGTATTTAAAAGATATAACAAAATACTAAGAAAATTGATTGAAAAAAATATTAACTTATTTAGTTGTAATTCAATTTTGCAGGAAAAATTTAAATAATATCTATAATATTTTTATAATATTTTTTTATTGTTTATCATATTTTAAATTAAAGTTATAATTATCTTTTAACGTATATACCCCTCAATCTACTTTCTTAATAAAATATTTTTCTATTCTCTCTAAGTAAAATATTTTACCAACTGATTGATAAAGTTTAATGATTCAATATTTTATTTTATATAGATTATTTATAAATAAACATAGTATTATTGGTCAAATAAAATTATATAATCAATTTTTTTTTTAAATTCTTATACAATCGACTGCACTGTAAATTCACACATCAACTCTTTTCACCTCCATTCAATCATTCATTAATTAATCATTGCCTCAACAAAAACCAATTATCATTTATTCTTCTCTCATCTTCCATCATCGTTTAACATCACAAGTGGAAAAATCAAAATTTGGATAAAGGTAAATAAAATTTTTAAAAATAATTAAGGTAAATTTATATTTTATTTTATTTTTATATTTAAAAATTAATATAAATAATTAGCATTAATATTTATATTTAAGTTAACATGAAAGGGCTAAAAACATTTGAAGACAATTTGTTTTGCTATTATCTAATATATTTTTTATTAATTTACCATATAATTTAATATTTTAATTCTTCAATTGTAAGTCTTTTTTAAAATTATTAGATAAAATATTTTAAAAAATTAATATTATACATTTGTTATATAATTAATGATAAAATTATATATTTGGTGAGATATACTTGGTTCTGTCACCCTTGATATAACATTATTTTAATTGAGCAATACAAGTAGCTTATCTTTGTACAAAATTATTAGACTTCTTTTAATAGATAAAAGATTATGTGCCTTTAATATATTGAACCAATGATCTTAATTACACATATTTACGACTTGCTTCACGAATTGCAATAATTTCTGCATAATTTAAAGATGTGGCAACAATTGATTGCTTTGTTTAGCACCAAGATATTGCAGTACCACCGCATAAAAATAAATATCTTGTTTATAATCATCTTTTATGTGGATCAGATAGATATCCAACATCTGCAAATTCAATTAATTTGGAATTTAATTATTTTGAATAAAATAATCTCAAATCAATAGTTCCATGAAGATAACGAAATATATGTTTAATATTATTTCAGTGTCTTCATGTTAAAGCAGAACTATATCTCGCTAATAAATTAACTGAAAAAGTTATATCTAGCCTTGTACAGTTAGCTAGATACATTAATGCACCACTTGCATTAAGATATGGCACTTCAGGACCAAAATCTCTTCATTATTTTTATTAAGACGAAATAAATATTTCTTTACACCAAGAGATTGAACATCATTGGAAAACTCAATGGGTGAGCTTTACCATATTAAATCTCGTTAATACTTTTTCTTTATAATTCAATTGATGTACAAAATTTTCATTTGATAAATATTCGATTTATAGACCAAGATATAATTTTGCCTTTCCAAGATCTTTCATTTCAAATTCTTTCTTTAGAAGTGTTGCTACTTCTTCAAGCTCTTCGAGAGTTCCAATAATATTCAAATCATTAACATACGCTACAATAATGGTAAGTCCAAATTTTGATTTTTTTAATAAAAACACATAGACTAATAAGATTATTCGCATATCCTTATTTTAATAAATATTAACTGAGATGATTATACCACATTCGTCCAAATTATTTTAGCTCATATAAATATCTTCACAATTTAATTGAATATTTTTTTCGTGGTAATGAATTAAATGCTTTAATCATTTCTAATCCTTTGAAAACTTTCATGTAAATGTCACTATCAAGTGATCCATATAAATAAGTTGTTACAACATCCATAAGACGCATATGAAGTCCTTCAAAAACTGTCAAGCTTATTAAAAATCTAAGAGTTATTGCATCTATCATGGGAGAATATGTCTCTTCATAATAGATTCTAGGTCTCTACGAGAAATCTTGAGCTATAAGTCATGCCTTATATCTTACAATCTCATTATTTTTATTTCTCTTTCGTACAAATACTCACTTATAACTGACAGATTTTATATTTTCAGGTGTTAGAACTGTCGGTCCAAAAACTTCACGTTTTGCAAGTGAATTTAATTTTGCCTGAATAGCATCTTTTCTTTTTTGCCAATCACTTCGATGTCAACATTCTTCAATAGATTTGGATTCTAAATCATTGCTTCCGTTTATTATATTAACAGCTACTGCATACACAAACTTTTGATCAATGATAGTTTTATCTCAATTCCATCTTTCTCTTGTATAGATATAACTTGTTAAAATATCTTTATTTTCAAGATTTTTCTTAATTTCATTATTTTCGAGTAATCATTCCTCTACTGGAGGCAATTGATTAGTTATTTCTATTATTTATTTCTATATTATCATATCTTCTGGTATATTAATTCCAAAAATATGAATTTATCTATTTTGTTCTCTTTTCTTTCTAAGATTTTTATCTTTAGCACCAATCGATCTACCACGATTCTGGAGTATACCGAACACATCCGTCAGGATATTGGTAGATTTTTTATTTATAACATCAATTCGAACAGGAGTATTTAATGCTGGTATATGCAATCTAGTTACCTTTTTTGTATCAGTGAATACATCTGGTAACCGATTTGCAATATTTTATAAATGAATAATTTTCTTAACTTCAAGCAAACTTCTATTTGTTTGAGGATCACAGTGAGAGATTGATGATGCATTTTCATGAAATATGTTATTTTTCTAACTTTTTTTCTCCCCTTAATGCTGAGAACACAGTCTCATTAAATTGACAATCAGCAAATCGTACTGTAAAAATACCACCTATCATTAGTTCAAGATACCTTATAATTGACGATGATTCAAAACCAACATAAATTTTCAATCGCCTTTATGGGCCCATTTTTGTACGTTGTGGTGGAGCATTTAGAACATATACCACATGATAAAAAATTCTCAAATAAGAAATATTATGTTCATGACCAGATAAAAGTTGTAATGGGGAGAATTCATTATAAGCGGTTGGTCTAATTTTAACTAGTGCTGCTGCATATAATATAGCATATACCTAAGCTGAAACTAGGTAGTTTTGTCCTCGTAAGTAATAGTCTAGCAATTAATTGAAGTCGTTTTATAAAAAATTCTGCTAAACCATTTTATGTATCAGTGTGAGCCACAAGATGCTCAACTGTAATCTCAATTGATACACAATAATCATTAAATGCTTGGAATGTAAATTGTCTTGCATTATCAAGATGAATTTTCTTAATTGTATAATCTAAAAATTGGGCCCGTAATTTGATAATTTATGCTAATAATATGGCAAATGTAACATTGCGAGTAGATAATAAATAAACATATGACCATCTCTTGTAGAAATATCTATTAAAACCATAAAATATCAAAAAGGACCACAAGATGGAATGATAAGCTCACATATATCTCTATGAATTTATTCTAAAAACTGAGGAGATTCAAATCCAATTTTATTTTGAGATGACCTAGTAATTAATTTTTCTTGAGCACAAACAACACATAAAAATTCACTTAATGAAAGAATCTTTTAGTTCTTTAAAGGGTGTCCGTATGAATATTCTATAATTCTTCTCATTATTATAGTACCGGGATGACCTAAGCAATCATACTATAGAATAAAATTCTTTGAATCAATTAACTTCTGGTTAATTATAATATTAGACTCTATTGAATTTATATGTGTGAAATATAATCCAGAAGAAAATGCTAATAATATTTCTATTATATGCTTCTTTTCTAAGATTATAGATATAATATAGAGATATTCTTTGTTATTTTCATCTTTAGTCTCAATATAGTAACCACTGAGATGTATATCTCTAAAACTTAAAGGATTTCTTTTTAATTTATTAGATAGTAATGCATCATTTATTATTAATTTTGTACCTTTGGATAATATAATATGGGCTCTTCTGCAACCTTTAATTAAATTTGTGACACCAGAAATTATATTAACATTAGCCTTAGCTAATTGAAAATAAAAAAAATATGTTTTATCTTTTAGAATAGTTTATGTTGTTACACTGTCTGCCAGATATAAATCTCCACCAATGTCAAATAAGTGATCAGATAATTTTATTTTTCTTTAAAATAAAAATAGTATAAATAAGTGTCATAATATTTGATTTAATATATTTATATAAAGTACACATAGATAAAAATAAAACACACTTAATTTTAAACTTAACACACTCAAAAAATAAAACACGATTGATAAAAATAAAAAAAAATATGATATTGAATAAAATATATTAATCAATATGGTCATCCAAAAGAGAATTTTCATCAATCATTAAACTATCAGCTTTTTCATCAGCATTTTCAAAGAAGTTTGAAATATTCAGATGTGTGAAATCATTTGGATCATTATATTCAAAAAAATTGGTCTCCACAATTTTTTCTTTTCTTTTAAAGAAGCTTGGTAAAGATCCACAATATGTTTAGATATATGACAGGTACGAGACCAGTGTCCTTTCATATCACATCTATAGCAGATATTTTTTTTATTTTTATTTTGCAAATTTTCTCCTTTCTCAATTTTCTCACTATAATCATTAGTCTTTCAAAAATTGATATTTTGGTATTTTTATAACTTCGATAATTATTACTGTTGTCACTTCTACCATGACCATAGCCACTGCAACAACCACGACTTCATCTATTAGTTTATTTTTGTTTAGACTTATTTATCATTACAACATTAGCTTCGGGGAATGGTTCAGGTCTAGTTGATTATGATGGATGATTTTTCATCAAAAGTTTATTATTTTATCTAGCAACAAGAAGACATGATATCAATTCAAAATATTTTTTAAACCTCGCTCTCAATATTGCTGATGCATGAGCATATTTGAGGTATGAAATATTGAGAAAGTTTTTCTAATAAATCTTACTCAATAACCTTCTCAATACATAATTTTAATTGAGAAATAATTTTAAAAATTATAGAATTATATTCACTAATAGTTTTAAAATTTTGTAATCGAAAATGCATCCAATCATAGCGAGCTTTTGGAAGAATAACTATTTTTTAATTATCAAATATTTCTTTTAAATTTTGTCAAAGTTCATAGGGATACTTTACCGTTAAATATTCAGCTTTTAATTCTTCATGGAGATGATGACGAAGGAATATCATTGCTTTTGCACGATCCTGCAAGGATGCGTCATTTTCTTCTTAAATTGTATTTTCAAGGTAAATATTTAGCTTTTAATCCTTCATTGAGATGATGACGAAGGAATATCATTGCTTTTGCATCATCCTATAAGGATGCATCATTTTCTTCTTGAATTATATTTTCAAGATTCATAGCATCAAGATGAATCTTAGCATCAAGAGTTCAAGATAAGTAATTATTTTCCGATATATCAAGTGCAACAAACTCAAGCTTTGAAAGGTTTGACATCATGTAGATCACTTTGATGAAATATGATTGAAGCTAAATTAAAATAAATGATATAGAACAATCATGCTAATAACGTGTTATATAATTAATGATAAAATTATAAATAATTAAAAGAAAATAAAGAACCAAAAATTAATTATCTTAAGAAGTAAATTAGAGAGAGAAAATTCATAAATTTATCACTTATTTTCTCTTCATATATCTTAAGCCTTACAAATCACCTCTATTTATAGAATTTGAAATTAAATAAAATATTACATATTAATTATTAAGATAATAAAATAAATAAAGTGATAAAATATTTTGAAAGACAATATCATGTGATTAGGAGATAAGATAACATGACTAAAGAGATATGATTATTAAAGTGATAAAAAAAATTTACTTATTAATTTCTTCAATTATTTATAATAGTATCAATAATATCATGTATATATTATATATATTGTAAGGATTTAATATATTTTATAATGTATTATAACATATAATATTTATATATCGATATATAACATAAATATATGTATATATATTAAACATACAATAAATATAATACATATATATACATATATTAAATATATATAATGTATTGTATATATATTAAATAGACAATACATAATATATATATATATATATAATAGTGGTGGAACCAAGGGGATTCCATGGACTGCCCTCTCTTAGTTTCGTCATTGATCGCCACTATTTGCCGCCTTCATATTTTTATTTAAGGTTAGTTTATATCAAGTCTTCTTTTTATATTGTTTATTGAATTTATTTATTATTTATTCATTAGATTTTTTTAGATTTATCCATTTTTATTATATATTTATGTATAATTTAAAATTTTTAAATATATATATATAAAGAGTTATTGGTTATTTGTCGAATT
Source organism: Garcia nutans (assembly GCA_947685225.1). Taxonomy (NCBI): domain Eukaryota; kingdom Viridiplantae; phylum Streptophyta; class Magnoliopsida; order Malpighiales; family Euphorbiaceae; genus Garcia; species Garcia nutans. The sequence continues at coordinate 3,458,699 of CANTUV010000071.1, forward strand.
ATAAAAATCTAGAAAAAATGAATGTATGAATAGCCGGCAAATAAAATCTGACTATTTATCTTTAGTTTGCCATAGTGGCCAATGGAATGGATTGAGTCATCTATTTGTGGCTACCTAATAGGTTGTTTGGTAGATTATTGAAAAATTTAATTATTAGAAATATATTTTACAGAGATATATTATTGAGATTATATTTTACTGAAAAAAATTATATTACTGTGTTTGGAAGATGCAATGAAATATTAGAAAAGTATATTAGAAAAAATATTAATTTATTTGGTTACAATCCAACTTTAATAAAAAAAGTTTGAGCAATACTTAAACTACCCTTATAACATCTATTTTTTATTTTACCATATCCTAAAGTATGAGTATAATTATTTTTTAACATGAGATCTCCCAATCCCCTTTCCCAGTAAAATAATTTTTTCTACTCTCTCATACATAAAATATTTTACCAACTAATTAGTAAAATTTGGTGGGCTCAATATTTTATTTTACATGAATTATTTGTAAATAAATGTGGTATTTTTGGTCAAAAGGAATTATTTTGTCAACTTTCTTGTGATCATGATGCAACTAAACGCTCTATAAAAATAATGGCTATTAATAGTCTTGTTCAAGTAGTCTATGGGCCGACCTGAGAAATTCGGTCCAACCTAGATGGTTCAGATCAAGTTGGGCCAACTCGACCTTACCCAAGAATATATATACTTAAATATCTAACCCTAGTTTCATTTCTTCTTTCCTTTGTGTGACATTCCTCTCATCATCTCCCATTTCATTGCCTTTCTTTCACTTTGCAATCCTAAAGCTTTTCATTGAAATCTCTGAATCTTTCTTCTTGTTTCTACAATCTACAGCAAGCCATAACTATAATATCCTTATATTTTATATACATATAATACATGCATCCCGTATATATAAAATACGTATACAAATATAAGAATGTCATAATTCTAATTATTTAAAAATTTTCATAATTAAGTCAAATCATGCATTGTTACTACAAACAATGATTAACACACACATGTACCAATTTTCAAGTAACATAACATATTTAATCATATGCAATATATTATGTTTTAAGCAAATCAATTAATTAAGATGGGTTCCAAAGTATATACTAACTCACAAATGATACAATGTGAATTAAAACTCCACCCAACACTAAGTTCTCTTATAGCCATTCACTACTTTATTATGGGAATTTGGCTCCACTCATTTTCTAATCAAAATGAAAGTATACATAATTAATTAGAAACACATTTCTATATATTTTAACTAGTAAACATCAATTTAATACATTTCTTTCCAACTTTTAAATTTTACCCTAACCTTTTTTAATTTTGAAAAATCATTCCAATCAATTCCAAAGTGAATTGTAAGTTCATTGCTACTATTAGAATCATATTATAACATGATTTAAAATTTAAATCCAATTAACAATCATTCCTTACAAAAGTTCCATCAAAATCCTAAATTCATCATTAACTCACTCAAACTTCTACTAAACCTAATTGTTTCAACCATTTAACCACAAAATCCTTGTCTATATCAAACTAACATCATCCATACCCTTTTAACCAATTATCAAACACTTCTTCAAAAATCCAATTCTCACATAATAGGAATTTTCAAAGAAACTTCACAAATTCAAAAGAGAACTTACTAATTAGTTGATAATCCACCAAAACTTCCTTTAATTCATGAAAATCCTACCAAAAATTAGTATTTGGATGAAGCAAAAATCACCCGTTGCTCATGGAGAATTTCGGCCAAGGAGAGAAGAGAGGAAGAAAAAGATGTTGATTCACTTTTAACTTTTGATTTTCTTCTCATTTTTAACCACATATATATTATTTGATTATTTTAATTAATTACTTATTTATTTATTTTAAAAATTCAATTTTCTATCTTCCATTCAAAATTATTTTAATTTTGAATTTTTTTAACTTTTTAACATTTTACTATTACCCTTTGATTTTTACTATTTACCTTTTGACTTTTATATGTTATATATATATTCTTTATATTTCACATGTACCTTACATGTATATTATATTTTTCCTCTTTTCAACCCATTATTAACTCTTCTAAATTATTTATTTAATTTTTATTTTAGGAAAAATTTGAATGTTACAATAACCTTGGGAAAATAAATATGGCATAGAATGTGATTATTTTGAGTTTCAAAACCCTATACACTCCTAAGATCACTAATTTTGTACAATTTGGATAAGTTCACTGTTCAACTATCTTGTAATACCCCGATTTTTGATATATTTTGAAATAGTAGTTATGAGAGATTATATTGATGAAATAGATAAAAAAAAATATAATAAGAGATAGATATAAATGAAGGATGTTATATATATTATGTATTTGAAAAATATAAATACAATATATAAGACATATACAAATACCAACATATACACCACATATACATGATGTATACATTGGTGTAGGAAAAGTTAATTTTAAATAATTAATTAATAATAATGAATGACAAGAGAAAGGAGAAATGAAAGTCAAAAAAAGAAAAAAATATTATCAGTGGAAAAATTTAGGTGGAAAATAATTATATTATTATATATATATAAGATAAGGATGAAAATTTAAAGAGAGCTTTCTTTCTTTCCTTCTTCTTCTTCTTCTTCTTCTTCCTCTTTGAATGTGAGAATTGAGAGAGAGCGAGAGAAGAGTTTGATTTTGTTTATATGCACACCAAATTCATAAGAGTTTTAAGAGATTTGAAGGTAGATATTGAAGATTTGGCAAAGAATTCTAGTAAGTGCTCTTTTTTTTAGCTGATTTTTATAAATTTTGAGTATATATGTGATATGGTTAGTGAGAAAAAGTGATAAGTAATTGAATAATATGATGATAATGAAATATTGAAGTATATATATATATATATATATATATGTTGAATGGATGCTTAGATGATGAAAATATGATTATTTGTGAGGATGATGATGAGTAGTTGAAATTGAGGAATAAGGGTGTTGTAGTATTGAGTTTGAAATAATTGTGTTCATATGGCTGAGAGTTCGAAATATAGAACTTTTGCCTGACACGACCATATCGTTGGGCATGTTAACAGTGCTGGGCTTAACATTGATGACACGACCATTAATACGGCCATGTCTCTGGACATGCCGTAGCTACTGTGAGATAAGATAATTGACATGGCCATGAACACATCCGTGTTGTTAGGCATGTCAAAGTTTCTATGAGGCAGAATGAATAACACGGGCAATGACACGCCCATGTCATTGGACGTGTTAGTGCTTCTGTACGAATGAGTTAATGACACGGTCATTAACATGTCCGTATTGTTGGGCGCGTCACTTGAGAATAACTCTTTCCATTGTTTTTCATTTGTAATTCCTATTTAAATGATTTGATGTTAAGAATGCCTTAGAATGTTATATTAAATGGTTGTTTATGATCACATTTAGCATAAGCATTGAGAGAGAGTAGTTTTGCCCAACCCTAGTGTTGAAGGACAACTTGGAAGAGAAGGTTAGAGGAAGTTTTAAAGCTTATTTTGGAGTGTTTTCTAAGGTAAGTATAAACTTTGAATAATTGATTATATTTGCATGACATTTGGACTTAAAATATTTTGGCTGAAAAATGTGTTAAGTTACTTACTACATTGTTTATGCATGAGTAATATGCTATGATTTGTATAATGTCATAAATGCATTATATATAATGTGAATTATGTGCAAAATATGATAATAATCCAAAATATTTGGGTAATGTGGTCTGTTATGTATACATTAAAGATGGTATGTAAGGCCATTGGTGATGGCTATATTGATATAAATGAGATAATTGAGGTATTGTGCCTAGCTTGATCATGAGTAAATGAGAAAGATATTGATAATGGAATTATAAAAAAGTTGTGTTCCTAGTATGTTATTCAATTTTCAGAGTTCTTTATTTGGCTGCATGCCTAAGACGTAGCAGTCCCTTGAAGCTAGGTTGAGCTTAGTCCTTGAAGCCTAGTTGGGATGTTACATGATGTAACAGTCCCTTGAAGCTGGGTTCCTTGAAGTCTAGTTGGAATGTTACATACGAGATTATCCTCATTGTGATATGATTTGCCTTCGAGGCTAGACACATGGTGTCAATTTAGACCAAAACAGTAATTTTGGGATTTGAATAGCATATTAGATTCTTTGGGCCCATGCTTGTGTTTGTTTTTATGTGAATTATGAATTGTGAAATAATTGAGCAATATATTAAGATATAATGTTATGAGATATATGATGGTGATCATGGAATGATATGATCACAATACATATGCAAATTACTGAAAAGGAATGTGACTTAAGAAAATATGTTAAATGATGAGAAATGAATTGTTGAAAGACTTGAGCAGAGCTAAGCCTTGATATTGAAAATGAGATTATGAAAATATAATGTGATGTGTAATATGTATATAGGTGTGAAAATTATGTGTGTTGTTTCATGAATATTATGATAAGCCATAGAATTGTGGCTTATGTTAAAGATATATATATAAATTATGAAATTAGTGAAAAGATATGAAAAGTGCATTGAAAATGAAAAACATGATAAAAATATGATGATAAATGATATTAGTAATGTGAGTATGATTTTCTGTAATGCATGTATATGATATTTATATGTACTACTAAGCTTTTTAGCTTAGTGCGGTTGTGTAAATTGCGCAGGTGAGTAGATGGTTGATCTGTGAGTCAAATAGTTGTGCCACGAGAAGAATAAGAGTATTTCGAGACCAACTAGAAGGTGGTGCATATATGTACAATTTTATTATATTGTATTTTGATAAAAATGTATATGTACATAAGTGAATTTTGAAAAAAATAATGTAATATATATATATATATGTAATATAATCAAAAGTATAATGATTTTGTAAATGTTCTTTTATTAAAAATATATAATTGATATGAAACTAAGGTAAGAGATATAAACAATACTGAAACGTGACATCCTTCTATTGTATATACATATTATATGTATACAGGGTATATGTACAACACTTATATAGAGTATATGTGTGTTACAATTATTTTGGTATTAGAGCCTTGGTTTGAGATTCTCAGCCTAAGGAGATTTAAAAAAAAAAAGAGATGAAAATTTTGGAAAAATGAAACTTGTATACATACATATGCATTAACACCTAGGTTGGTCTCGAATGTGGCATTATGTGATTTGTGATGTAATATATTTGAATTACATGAGTTGGATGATAGTGTGTGAATGAGGTTTTACATGAAAGTAAAGCTAGAGAAAGAAATGATATGAAAAAATTTGTATAAGTTTAATTGATAAATTAAAGAATTAGTGTTTACTTAAGTAAAACTAATTTTGAAATTATTGATTATTGAATGTGTTCGTGAAATAGGTTATAAGAGAATGAATATGAGAATAATGTTAGAAATGAGTTAAAAAAAATTTAAGATTTAAGTACGTACCTCTTCTCTAAAGCTTAGTTCTCTTTCTAATAAAGACTATGTTTGGATTACTAGAGAGAGAAAATATTATTTAATTGTTAAAATGGTTAGAAATGATATTAAAATGAAGAAAGTATGGTGGAATAGTAGTCGGTTGATTGATATGGACAAGGTGTGAAAATTTAGAGTTTGGTTATGTAAAGTTAAGGTTTTTAAAAATGAATAATGTTGGTTAATGTGAGGAGATATATTAGTGTTATTTTAATACAAATATTGTAATTTTAATGTTAGAAATGTGATATGCTTGAGTGTTGTTAAAGCTCATGTTAATGGTGGCAATATGTGAAATTTGAATTTTTGAAATGAGCTTTCATAATTGTGAAAATGATGTGTTTTGATGTTATATTACTATATAAATAATATTTTTAAAGTTAAATATTAAAAAAATGAGATTAGTAGATTGAAGTTTAAGTGAAGTAGTAAGTTGAGAGTTTGGAGTTTTAATGAAATTTTAATGAGGATTACTTAGATACTGATAGTTTAATGTATATTAAGCATATGAGTGATTTTGAATAAATAATATTGCTTATGAAAGTACTATGTAATATGTAATGTGGTTGATAATATAAAAATTTATTATGAAATAAAGGAAAATGATTAAGCAAGTGAAAATGAGTTACTTTAAGTAATTGGATTGGAAATGATGAAAATAGTTATGAAGGGTATGATAAATGCATAAAAAATATGAGAGAGATGTCACATTAGAAATGTGATTAAGATTTATGTGAAGTATTATAAAAAATATATATATAATAAGAAAATTATTTAAGAGAAGGGCGATTAAATAAAAAAATATATTAATTATGTTGTGATCAGAGTGTATATATATGTTGAGTTGATGAATAACCTAAGTCATGTAAAAAAAATGAGAAATAATAATGTTCTCTGAAATGTGATAAATGTTAAATATGTATAGATTGTATGTAAAAGAGGAATTGAGTATAATTGTATGATTATGTGTATACATGTATATGATATGTGTGATGAGTTTTTCAATATGAACACAATTGTGACATGTAAGAAAATATAAAAAGTAAGTCACATTATGAATGTGACTTATAAATGTGTATGTAGATGATACAAAAAAATATTATTGTGTGTTTGTTACCTTATATAATTACTTGTCTAGTGATATTGAGAATAATATTGCATGTACTAATAGACCTAAGAGAGGTTAGGTCTTAACATGTGCAGAGCTAGGTCATGTGATGAAATTGAGATTGAGAATGGACCCGAGCAGCACTGAACGGTGAAATTATTATTGTAATAACCAAACTTGATGGTTGTATAATGTTTTGGGCCCAAAGTATCTGCGTGTGAAAATATTCTATGTATATGTGTATAAATAAGAGATTGTAAGAAAAAGGAAAGTATAATGAAGAAAGTATGGACGTAAAAAAAATGAATGAAAATTTTTGTATGAGATAGATTAGAAATGGAGTAATAAATAGAAATTGTATAAAATTAGCATATGAATGAATGTGTATATGTAAGAGATATTAATGATAATATTGTACTATAATTAATTGTGGCATTTAGTGCATCTAGAATCTAGTGCTAAAGCCTAAGAGCTATTTGTTGTGTTTTTTGTGCTGAGGTTGAACTGGTGCTGGAAGCTAAGTCTGCTGCTAGTATTCCTAGTTATTGCTCTTAGATTGATTGATTTTAATTTTGGTTGCAGGTTGCCTATGAGTTGGGATGATAATTTCTTATTAATTTTCAGGATTAAAGTGTTGTTGAGGTTTATGGGTATTGTTTTTATTGGCTGCATGTATTTAATATGGTTCAATTAGTTTCTGCTAGTGTGCTATTTACAAGAGCTAGTTTGGATGATAGTGTGATTTAGTTTTGGAGGGTACTGGGGTGCAGCAGAAGTTTGCTGCATAGTTTTTGTGTTGTAGTGTAAATATGATTTTTATACATTGGTTGTAGGGGTATTGGGGTATAACAGAAGCTTTGCTGTTGAGTTTCTTTGGCTGGTCACTTTGGTATAAATATGAGATTAAACATTCAATTCTTTGGTAATAAAATATGAATAATTACTTTAAAAAAATCTTCATCCTTGTAGATTTAAACGGAAGGAAAATACACCACCATAAGCAAATAATAATAATAATAATAATAATAATGATTGCATAATTTCAATATCATATAAAGAGCAAAAAAGAATATCCTCACAATATATATATATATATATATATGATTACGTAATATCAGTATTTAATCAAGTCCATAAAATCAATTGTTTCATTATAATACTAATCCACGGCATCAAAACATTTTTACCTTTGAATAAGTAATATAGAAAAAATATCGTATTATTATGGTAATATTAGATATATGATCACATAAATATTCAATTATTTAATAAAATAATTACCATATTCAGATTACATTAGCTGCGATAAAATTATGAGTATGATCAATAATTATTATTTTACTATCAATTTATAATACACAATACAAATAAAATTATATAGTAAATTTATAAAATTATATCTCATAATATAAAATTAAATAGATTTTTTTTACTAAAACGACTAACTAAATATAAATGATCGGCCATAATGATCAACTATAATACATATTATTTGTAATGAACAAGAAATATATTAGTCAACCACAATGACTAATAGAGAAAAAAAGAGTCATTTTAGTGTATCTTAAAATTTGTTGGAATATGTCATTACATTCAAAATTTGTGAAAAGAATGATGAAAATACTAAATGAAAAAATGTTTGAAGGACTTTTGTAGGGTTAGGAATTGTTTGCTGATGGAATTCGTTAGAATAAAAAATATGTGAAGATATATGTATTAAAATAAATAGTATCATTTTGATAATTTTGAAAAAAGTGCTTGTTTGTCTTTTTCAAAAAAAAGGCATTTTAGAAATAAAAAATAAAAAATTTGACAGTGTGTTTATGTGAGCCCAAATTTTAATTCGCTATTTGTAATATGTTTTGATAGTTTATTTTTGTTTAATCTAATAAATTTTTTCCTATTTTAATAAAATATGCAATTTTGGAAAGCACTACGATAAATTTCAAAGATAATTTTGGAAAAATAATTTAATTTTATAAATTAATTAAATTATTATTAAAATATTAATTATGTTATCATATATTATGTCAAGTAAAAAGGTTGTAGAATTTAATGTTGGAGATATTCTAAAGTTGGTTTTGCTCTAAATTTTTTATTAAAAAGTTCATTATTTCTCTTTTTAGAGACATGTATATGCTTCTTTTTTCAATTACTATTACCATTTTAATGAATTCTAATTCTGATGATATAAAAGACATGACATTAATTTAATTTGTTTCAATTGTTTGAAAATTTTATTGTTAAAATTTAATCTCACTTTTCTATTTTTAATGAATTTTAGTTATATATTTTTTTATTAATAAATACATAATTATGATTATATATACGAATGTATGTATTTATTTGTGCTAAGTTGTATAACAATAGCGTATTGATAAGAAATTTGATTATGAATTTTTATAATCAAATTTCTAGGTATGACATGCTTTAGATGGACCGAGTCACATGTCTGACACGTTATACATAAATAAAACAACATATCATTTGGTCCCAACGTAGAAAGCCCAAAAGGCCGAAACGACATCAGAAAAAGCCCAGGCCTAACATGAGCCTCATGTGCTGCTTTGTCGGCAGTTTTGGCTATTGGGGCTTGGTCCGAGGGGAGGTTTTTGGGAGTTGGGAGTCCGTTTATATAGTTAAAATTAATTAAACAGCACTTTAACCTAGCATTTTAACTATCAGAGTAGGTTAAACTTAATTAAATTAATGTTAGAACATTAATTTTCTACCAATTTCAAGTGACCAACTTTATAAGGCTATAATTTCTTCAATTTAATTCCAAGTTGAGTAAATAATATATCATTAATTACTTAAACAACAGATTAGCAAAAAATTGATCAATTAAGAACAAATAATTATAAAATTGAAAGAACACAAGATAATGGCTTTGATACTAATATTAGAATATGCCCAAATATGATAAAAAAAAGTAGATATTAACTTAAAAGATGTTCAAGAAATCTTTGATCAAAATTTGTGCTACCAGTCGTGAAGAGTAACCACTGAATATGAAAAAAACTCTTATTTCCTTTTTTTATTATTTAAGAGCTCAAAACAATCTCACAATAAAGCACTCAACCTCGCACAAAGTATATTTCCTTTTTGGGAGAAGAAGCAAACGAGTTTATTGAGAGAAAACTTTAGAGAGAAAAACCTGCATTTTTTTTTTCACTTTTTCCTAATATGATTTTAGCCAACTAAAATCTTTTACTAATTATCCTTTTCAGATAATTAGTATTTGACTTTATTTAAAACTAAACTTTAAATGGAAAACCAAATTCTATTCAAACTCTTATGCTTATCAAAAATATTATCAATTATATAATTAATATTAGATAATAAATATTTTAGATATACTAAGCTTATGAATCCTGAATAATTATACAATGCAACCGTTATATTACAACAAGCCAATTGAATATCAACATGTGGCAATGTTTTATATTTGATTGGCTTGTTGTATTACAACATTGTCACATGTTGATATTTGATTGGCTTGTTGTAATACAACGGTTTCATTGTATAATTATTCATGAATCCTACCCATCCATTATATGCGGACCCAATCTAAAACCAACACATACACTATATTTTGGAGCATTTCTAACACGTTTAGAATATATGATATAATATATCCAATATAGTATAATATTGTATGGGACAATATTAGCAATATATCATGTTTAAGAAGATGATATAATACTGTAAGTTATTTTTATTTAGTTTGATAATATAGTTTGATTTAAACAGATAAAATGATGAGAATGTCTTCTAGTATAATTATTCATACATATTCATATTAAAATAAATCCTTTAGACTTCAAATTGTAAGAATAATTTATTGTATTTAAAAAACTAATAAGATTTTTAGCAAATATAAATTTTTTTATACATATTTTATTCAAAAAAAAATTATTTAAATTTTATAACAAATGTAAGTGGCCATATGTCACACCCCTTTTCTACTACTACAAAGAAAAGACTTATCTCATAATCTATCATTTTATTAAATTAATAATAATATCACTCATAATTTAAGTATCTCATATTCTCATTATATCATCCGATAGATACTAATAAATCATATATACACATTATTATTGTTCAGTATATTAATACAATAATCTTTAAATAAATTCTAAAGATAGATATGTTGACCCAACTTTATTTATACGCAGAAGGTGAAAAAATACAGACGTTTTACTGGTTTATTCTCCAATATCTGAAATGTTATGTATATATATGTGTGTGGGAGGATGAGTCCAACTACTCAGTAAATAGATAAATATGTAACAAGTGAGAACAAATAAAATTTAATATTATATATATAATATTAAATACACTCAATCCAAGGGTATATATATAATATACTCAGTCATCTTTTACATACACTCAAATATAAATTCTTACTGTTCTTACTTCAATTCAAGGGTGAATGATGACTTGCATCTCAAGTCGAAGGAGAAATAACTTTAATATACATGTGTAGAATAATTACCCCGGCCAAAGATAATTTATCATGTCATTAAATTTAAACATCTGTCATCAAGCTGCGATAAGATAGATTTATAAAAGAGTGCATATAAACTATTTACCCAGCATAATAAAATAAATCATTTACATATATAAGAATTTAAACTACTATTATTTGTTTTTCCTTAATAAGAAAATACTTAACATCAAGGAACAAATTATTACTATGAATTTAATAAATTATTTTCTTAAAATCAAATAAATATAATACTTTAAGAAAAATATAATATTACATATTTATTCACTCACCTGGCTAAATACTATATTTGTTTAATTAGTAGGGTTCCTTTAGTACTCTATGACTGCAACTGGATTTGTTCTTAAAATAATATAACAATATTATTTATTTTAAATTATAACTTAATTAACATAGATGATGCTATGACGTGTAATTTTGATTTCTCAAATTCTATCGACATCTCGATAAATTTAAAATTTTTTAATTTTCTAAAGTAATACTACAATGATTAATCTAGTTTCCTAATAAATATTTTCAACAATAAAATTTTAACTTGTAAAAATTTACTAAATATTTATAATATTTCTATACATAATTATATTATTTTAGTTTATCTATTTTAATAATTTATCACTAATAATATTTACTTATTAACTAACTTATTCATTTACGTATTGCATAATATTAATTTAATTTACAATATATATATATATATTCTTAGCTTTAATAAATAAAATTTGTACTAATTATCATGCTAAAATAAGAAAAATAACAATAATATTATTTATTTAAATATTAATATTATTTTATTATTTAAAATTACTTATTTACTTTTAATTTAACTATAGTAACTTATATTGATTTCAATAATAGAAATTATAGTATACAATTTATTTACTTAATATTACTTTATTTATATCCAACAATTATTTATAATAAAGCCACTAAAATATAATAACATTATTGATATAATTAACAATAATTATTTAATTATCGTGTTTTAAAATTAACAACTTATTTTATATTTATTATTCAATTATATTAGTGATAGTAATAATAAAAATATAACTATTTAAGCATACATTTAGTAGACTATTTTATAATAAATACTATTTGAAGCAAACATTTAATAGTAGTAATTATAATATTAAACATTCAATTATAATAATAATTATAAACTTTTAGCTAAGTATTCATTCAATTATATACATATATACTTAATATTAATAATAAAATTTGTAATGATAATAATAATTATTATTATACAAATTTTTAAAGTTACTAATATTTATAATATTTTAGTTAAAATATTTTAGTATTACAACACTAATAATATTACTAATTAATTAATTGCTACTTAACATAATTTTTATATATTAAAAATTATCATAGTTCATGCTTAAATAGTAACCTAATTCTTATAAATATAACAATACAAATCTTAATTAACAATTAGTTTTATGATTTTCTATAAATTTTAAGTTATATTTTATTTACCACCCATTTATTTTGTAATTTACTAACAAGAAATATAATTTAAGAATTGAATTTAGTTTTACTATAAGTTTTTTTATTCTAAAGTTTATATATATATACCTATTTTTATTCTAGTTAACTAATAAACAACTATATGAACATATATATTTTAACAAAATTCATAATAAATAATCCTTAAATTTTTACTAACTAATAACTAACTAATTCATATTTCATTACTTCAATTTATATTTATTAATTTGTTTTAAAATCTATTAATAATATTTAAAACTTAAATATTTAATTTATTTTAATTATATTTAGTATTAATATTTTTATTTTAATTTACTGCCTATATAATTTTTACAATATAAATTTTCTTTCATTCTAAAATTTTCTTTTAATAATAATAATTAATCAATTATAACTAAATTTTTAACTAATTCCTAACTATTTGTTATTTTCACAAATTTTCTTTATTAATTCCTTTTTAACCTATTGAATTTATAAATTTAATTATTTATATTTATACTAATTCAAATATTATTTTTCTTTACTTATTTCTTATATATAAAAATTTCTACTTGGATTTTTATATTCTAAATTTTTTATAAATTTAAAATTATTTTAAAATTTCCTAAATACACATATGTATAGTTTTTTTTTATATTCATCTATAATTCACATATAATATATTAAATCGAAACTTAAGACGAGAGAATTCTAAAAATATCCGATTTACCAAAAAAGTCGTCAGAAAGTGGTCAGAAATGGTGTCGTAGTTGGCGTCAGCGTGAGCTCCTATCAGGTAATTAGACGGCGCGTGCAACGGTTAAAGGTGGCAGTTCACGGTATTTTTGATGGCGTTAGAAAGCTCGTCGAGTTGTCTTCCTCTATAGCCGACGCATATCAATAAATAGTGCCCGAAAGATGACGAACGGAGCAATTGAAAAATACTGCTCCTAATCTCTATGAATTTTCTCTACCCCTCTATTTCTTTCTTTTCCTTCTCTGTCTTTTTTTTATTTACCCAATTTCTTCCTTCTTTCCTTAATTAATAACCCAATTTATTTAATAAAAATTATAATGCTTTGACCACTTAACCCACTAATTTCACAATTAATGTTCCATATTTAAAGTTATTTTCTTTACCTAGTTTTTATTATTTTTTATATATTTTTATTTTATTTTTTTTATTTTATTTTTTTACCTAATTGTTTCCACTAACAATAAATAAATTTTTTTAGTGACTTTTACTATTAATCCACTAATAATATTTTTATCAACTTAATTATTATTATTATTATTATAAAAATTATAAGATATTACATTTTCTCCCTCTTAAAGAAAATTCATCCCAGAATTTTTATTAGTTTAACGATGGAACCAAATGAGGATATTCAGTAAGCATATATTCCTCTCTTTTTTAAGTTGTTTCTTTTTTTGAATGATTATTCTATAAAATCTTTTCAAAGGAATAAACTTGTTTCTTAAAACTTTTTCTTCTCGGGCTAAAATCACAACTGATTTTTTCTCGTAAGTCAAATCTTCTCGTAATTTCACTGATTGTCTCTGAAGTATATGCGAAGGATCACTTCTATACTTTTTCAATATGGATATATAAAAAATATTATATATGTGGGATAATTCTGATGGTAGTGTAAGCCTATAAGCAACATGGCTGATTCTTTCCACAACTTCATAAGGCCTGATAAATCGAGAACTTAACTTTCCACATTTTTCAAATCGCACTACACCTTTTCATGGAGAGATCTTCAAAAATACCTTATTCCCCACATCATATTCAATATATTTTCTCTTCAGGTCTGCATAACTCTTCTGTATATCTTATGTAATATTTAATCTGTCTTTAATCAGTTTGATTTTATCAGAAGTCATCTGCACCAATTCTTTTTTTTTTACTTTATTCCAGCATACCGGAGCCCTGCATTTTCTTCCATATAATTTTTTATAAGGTGCCATGCCTATACTTGAATGAAAACTGTTATTATAAGTAAATTCCATCAATGGAAAATGCTTATCCCAGCTTCCTTTGAATTCTATAACACAAGCTCTAAACATATCCTCCAGGTCTAAATAGTATGCTCTGATTACCCGTCAGTTTGAGGATGAAAGAAAGTACTAAACTTCACCTTTGTACCCATAGAATTCTGCAGACTAGGCCAAAATCTAGAAGTAAACTGTGGATCCTTATTTGACACTATAGATACTGGAGCACCATGCAGTCTCATAATTTTCTTCACATATATCTTTGCAAGTTTATCCAAAGAGAAATCTATTCTGATGGGTAGAAAATGAGATGAATTCGTCAATCTGTCTACAATCATCTAAACAAAAATATGACCTTGCTGAGTACGGGGAAAACCAGAAATAAAACCCATGGTAATGTGCTCCCACTTTCATTCAGAAATCGGAAGTGGTTACAGAAGTGCCAAAGTTTAACTTTTTGACACACCAAACATTTTGCTATAAAATTTGCTATATCCTTCTTCATACCCTTCCACCAATAATTTTTCTTAAAAGTTTTATACGTTTTAGTATTATCCGGATGCATAGAATAAGCAAAATAATTGGCTTCTTTCATTATCTCCCTTTTAAATTATCCATATTCGGTACACATAATCTGCTAACAAGTACTAAAGTACCATCTTCCCTAGTAGCATAGTCTGTATGAGTACCTACTTTTACACCATTAAGGATTTTCTTCATTTTTTCATCTAAAATTTGAGCTTCTCTAATTCTTTCCACTAAAATCGGTCTGACTTTAAAAGTTGCTAACAGAACTCTAGAATCAATCACCTTTAATTCTACTTCCAAAGATCAAAGATCCAGTAATAATGGAAGCCATACAACCTTAATATGGAAAAGACTACCATGTGATTTTTGACTCAAAGCATCAACTACTACATTAACTTTTTTCAGGATGATACTCAATAGTGCAATCATAATCTTTTAACAACTCAACCCATCTCCTCTGTCTCAAATTCAATTCCTTCTATGAACGTAAATACTTTAATCACTCGACTTCTATGAATATTTGATATTTTTCTTCATAAAAATAATGTCTCCAAAATTTTAAAGTAAAGACCACAACAATAAGCTCCAGATCATGAGTGGGATAATTCGATTCATGGGATCAAAGTTGTCTAAAGGTATAAGCTATCACCTTCCCATGCTATATTAAAACACATCCCAAACCCTTCCATGATGCATCACTGTATACCATGAAATCACCATTACCTTCAGAAAGAGTAAGAACATAAGCGGATGTCAAACAAACTTTTAATTTTTCAAAGCTTTCCTGACACTCCTCAATCCAATTAAACTTCAAATTCTTTCTTAGCAATTTGGTTAACGCTGATGTAATAATAGAGAAATTCTATACAAAGCGACAATAATACCCCCAAGCCTAAGAAACTTCTTACTTTTGTAGGAGTTGTTGGCGATTTCTAGTTTATTATTACTTTTATCTTTTTAGGATCAACATAAACTCCTTCTACTGATATAGCATGACCTAAAAATACCACTTTATCAAGCCAAAACTCACATTTACTAAGCTTGACATACAACTGTTTATTCTTTTAGGTCTGTAATAAATTTTCAAGTGTTCCTCATGCTTGTCTCTACTTGAGAATACACCAAAATATTATCAATAAATACAATTATAAACCTATCTGGATAAGGATGAAATACCCTATTTATAAGATTCATAAAAGTAGTTGGAGTATTAGTTAACCTGAATGGCATCATTAGAAATTCATAATATTCATATCGAGTACTAAATATTATTTTTTACACATCCGACTCCTTGATTTTTAGCTGATGATACCCCGATTGTAAGTCTATTTTAGAAAAGACTTTAGCTTCTTGAAATTGATCAAAGAGATCATCAATATGGGGCAAAGGATACTTGTTCCAAATAATGACTCGATTTAGCTATCAATAATTAATGAATAATCTCATGGATTCATCCTTTTTCTTCATAAATAACATAGGAACTCCCCAATGTGAAATGATAGGTCTAATAAATCCCTTATCCAGTAGTTCCTGCAAGTACCTTTAGTTTCTTCAACTCTGTAAGAGCCATTTTGTAAGGAGCTTGAGAAATAAAAGTTGTGTCTGGCTGAACATTGATAGAGAATTCAACTTCTCTATTAGGAAGTAATCCTGAAAGTTCTTCTAGAAATACCTCTGAAAATGTAATATCCTAAAGTATATCCTAAAAGTGTTGGGATTACTGTTGTAATTGGATTCAATGTGTGTATTGAAGGAAAGAGAAAAGAAGAAGAAAGTCAAAAGGAATTGTGTGTGGTGGAGATTTAATGGTATAATTGTTATTATTGTTATTATTATTATTATTATTATTATTATTATTATTATTATATATGAGATAAGAAAGAAGGAAGGGAGGAGAACCTTCTTTCTTTCTTCTTCTTCTGTTCTTCTTCTTCGTGGACAAGAGAGCACGAGAGAGAGAGAGAGAGAGCACGAGAGAGAGAGAGAAATGTGATCTTCATCAAAATTTCTTAAGGATTTTAAGAGTATTGAAGATGAAAATGAAGATTTGGCAAGCTATACAAGTAAGTACATATTTCTTGAATGAATTTTATTGATTATATATATATATAGGTATATATCTTCTTGTTTTGATTTCTTTTGGATTGAGGTTAAGTTTGGTATGATTGGTGGGTAAAAGGAGGATAACAAGAGATTTAAGTATGTAAATGTGTGGAATTGATATCTAAGTGATGATTAGTTGAGAAAATTGTGAGAAAAATGATGAAATGTTGATTTGGGGTTTGGTTTGGATGAATTTCGAGTGTTTGGTCTTTAAATTATTGTAGGACACGACCAAGTTATGAGAGACACAGCCAAGTTAGGGCAAATTTGGCCGTGTTGGATGAGTTTTGGAGAGACACGGCCACTGGCTTGGCCGTGTCCCTTGCCTGTGTTTGTTACTGTCTGATTTATGTTGAGAGACACGGCCGTGTCCCTTGCCCGTGTCTGGTACTGGATTGTTGTGTTGAGAGACACGGCCACTGGCTTGGCCGTGTCCATTGCCCGTGTTTGCTACTGCTTGAATTGGTGTTGAGTGACACGGCCACAAGCTTGGCCGTGTCCCTTGGGCGTGTTTGCTACTGGATGATTGTATTGAGAGACACAGCCACAAGCTTGGCCGTGTCCCTTGAGGGTGTTTGTTATTGTGTTTGTTATTTGGTTTTCATACATTGTTGGATCTTCAAATGTCTTTTGTACCTAAACACACTTAAACCAATAATGATCCAACCAAATGTATATGGAAGATTCTAAGTCCTTGAATAAGGTAAATTGTTATGTATGAATATATCAATGATGATATAGGAAATGTGAAAGATATAGTGATCAATGAAAAAGTATGTGCAATGTCAATGATTATGTATACTTGAGTGATGAATTGAATTGATCAATATGATTTGATGATAATGTTGATATTATATGAACCATGTGATGTTTTATGTATTGTAAATATTATGAATTGTATTGTGCTATATGTAGATTGATGATACATATGAAGAATGATATGTTGGGTACAACGTGGAATATCATGAGATCATTGATGATGAATTACCTTAATGTTATGATTGAGGCTTGTTTGCCTAATTGATGATATAAATGTACATTTGAATATTGAAGATTGAAGTGTTATATTGTGAAATGAAATGTAAAGCCATTGTGATTGGCTATGATGATGCAATTGAAAGAAATAAGGTATGTTTGCCTAAATGATGATGAGAATTGAGAATGGAAATGATAATGAAATAATAAATGAATTGTGTGACTAATGTGTTATTCCATTTTCAGAGTTTGTTGTTGGTGGCATGCCTATTAGTAACAATCTCTTGAAGTTAGGTTGGATTTGATCCTTGAAGCCAAGTTGGGTTGAAGTTTAACATGTTTTACTCCCCTTGAAGCTTGGTTGGGTCTAATCCTTGAAGCCTAATTGAGATGTTACAACCCTTGAAGCTAGGTTGGGTTTGGTTCTTGAAGCCAAGTTGGGTTGATACTTAGCATGCTTTGTTCCCCTTGAAGCTTGGTTGAGCCTAATCCTTGAAGCCTAGTTGGGTCTATGATAATGATAAATGTGATGATTAAACCAAAGCATTACTCTGAAAATTGAATGGCATATTAGTGTGTCTTGGGCCCATGCTTGTTTTTGTGTAATGTGAGTCATGAATGGTAATATGATTGATAAATAAGGTATATGGAAACAATGTTGAAACAAATGAATAATGAGATCTATGAATGCTTTTGATGGAAATGTGTTTCATGATTAATGAATTGTGAATAAAATGATGTTATGAAGTATGAGTTTGTAATATGTGTATTGATATGTTGAAAGTGAATATGGCTTAAGGAGTTTTGTTAAGATATGAGGTTATGGAATTGTTGTATGATGTGTAACATGTTTGTGAATGTGGAATTTGTGAGAATTGTTCTTATAAAGGTTTGAATGATGTTTTGTTGTAATAATGTATACATATATATGTGTATATGAAATAGAAAGGGTAAGTATTGTGTTGTGAATATGCTATGTAATGATGTATTTAATTTATGAGATTAGTGGCAATATATGAAGAATCCATTGAGAAAGAAAAACGTGGTAAGAGAACAATAAAACATGATGCTAAAATTATAAGGTATGATTATTTTGTAATGTATAATTTATTATTTAATTGTACTACTAAGCTCTCGGGCTTAGCGCGGTTGTGTAATCGCGTAGGTATTTATGCGGATGATCTGGATGCCTAGCTGCTATGCCACGAGAAAGGTAAGAGTGTCTCGAGACCAACTAGAAGGTGATGCATACATGTATAATTTTATTTAGGTTTTATTTTTGATAACAATAATGATTCTTATAAATGTTTCTTAATTTAATATAATATTGCTTGACCTTGGATAAAGATTGTTAAATAAAAAGCTAAAAGTGACATTCTTATATTTTATATATGCATTGTATGTATACCAGGTATATGTATAGTGCTTATATGAAGTATAGGGGCGTTACAAAAAATTTACATACTATAAGAATATCTTCCAACTTAGGCTCTTCTAATTGTGTATCAATTACATGTGCTATATATATTTGACAACCCTTCTTAAGTAATTTTCCTGGATGTCATAGCAGAAATAACATAAGATGAAAGAAATTTTCGCTCCCCACAGAAAATCACCTTCTTCTAAAAGCAATTAATAGTGGCATGGTGGCGAGATAGCCAATCCATCCTAAGAATAACATCGAACTCCTGTATAGGCAAGAAAATAAGATCTGCTAATAATTTGAAATTACCTAACTGGACTGTTGAATCTCTATACACATGCTCACACATTATAGAAGTCTATACTGGAAAACTCACTACTAATTAATTGTCTAAGGAACTTAATTTCTCATTTGCATATATGGCAAATACATGTGATATGAATGAATAAGTGGAGCCAGAATCAATAAGAATATGAGCATCACTTTCAAAAATAGCCAACGTATCAGTGGCCACTTTAGGGGAGGCTAGAGCTTCCTGTTGAGTAACAACAAACACCAAGGCTTATGTAGAAGGTCTACCTGTTTGACTAGAAGATATGACTCCATCCTGTCTACCCATAACATTGTTGTTTCCTCTCCCAGTTCCTTTGCTCTGCGATTGAGTTTTGCCCCCTCTTTAAGGCACGAATGCTGATGAGACTTGAATAATCTCACTAGGCCTCACTAACATTGGACAGTCTCTTCTGATGTGACCTGTATTACTACACTGATAGCATCCACTAAAATTGGTCTTACATTCTCCATTGTGATATTTACCATATGTAGGGAATATAGGTCGTAATCTCTGATTAGCTCCCAAAATGCTACCCTGTCAAAATCTTGGCACACTAGCATAGGTTTCCACAGACTGTCTTACTAAGCTCTGACTGATATGGGGGTTTATCTACTGGCCTAATCTTATAGATTGACTTCTACTATTTTTAGGGTAAGGCCTAGTTTAGGAACTGCCACCTCTCTTAATCTGTCTATTAGTATTTCCCTGAAAAGAGCTATGAGTCTGTCTTTTCTTATTCTCGAACCCTATTTCTTCTTTTATTAACTTTTCTTTTTCCAACGCACCATCTACCATGGCACAAAAAGTACTAGCATGATCTCTTGTCAACCCCTTGCGAATATTGATATGTAAACCCTCATAAAATATGTTACACTTACCTTCTTCTTTAGACACCATATGATCTATATATCTGTATAATTCTTCAAATTTGTCAACATACTGAAGGGCCGTCATCCCATCTTGTTTAAGTTGGAAAGACAAGCTCTCCTTTTCTCTTCTATAATTACTAGTGATACTGCTTACAAAATTCTGCCTCAAATGTATTCCATGTCAACCTAGCACCATGGGACTGAACCAGTCTAGTGTACCAACCATCAGCTGTACTTCTCAAGAAAGCTCGAATATATCTCAGTTTTTCAGTATCAGCAACCCCCATAAGAGAATAAGCTTTCTTTAATTTTCTAAGCCAATCATCTGCCCTTTTGGAATCTAGAGTAACATCAAAATCCCTGCTCTATTGTTATGACAATGTGAAATTAGTGCCTAAACTTGTGGCTGTTGCTCTCTTGCAAGTATTGTAGTTGTAATAGCTTATGCAATAACATTATTAGCATCAATTTGAATTGCAAGTACAATAGGTGAAACAAGAGACACATGAGGTGGAGCAGGTGGATTCACTTCAGATGAGCCTTCTTGTAAAGTAGTAGCATTATTCTGCTCAATATTTATTGATGCATCAAAATCGGTTGTCTCATCGAAAGGAGGTGGAGTAGGATCCTAAAGAGGTTGACCAACATATACTAATCTAACCATTTGATTTCTTCGGCCAACGTTTCTACTGCAACCTCTATCACTTCGTATTAGTGGCGGCATTTTCTTACAAAAATAAATCATATTATCTATATGTCATTTTCTTTTTATATCTATAAATTATATTCATGTACTATAGTGTGAATATATTTATATATTAGTGTATCTTGCTAAATTTCTATAATTCTTGGGCAAATATTTATGAAAATTTAAATGCTTTTAATTTAAAATTTCTTTTGACTCATGCAAAATTTCTCCCAATATGCAACTTTAAAAATAAATTTGTTCTTGAATTTGAGAAATTTACTAGTTACACTAATAACTTAAATTAATTTCTTATTTTTTATTACATAACTTTAATTTCCTATAGTCCTTTTATATAAGTTTACAAAATCTATAACCTATGCTTTGATACCATAAAATATCACACCTCTTTTCTGCTACTACTAAGGGAGGACTTATCTCATAAACTATCATTTTATTATATTAATAATAAAATATTACTCATAATTTAAGTACTTAATATTCTCATTACATCATTCAATAGATACTAATAAATCTTATGTACACCTAATTATTATTTAGTACATTAATACAATAATCTTTACATAAATTCTAAAGATAGATATGATGACCCAATCTTATCTATACTAAAAAAATTTTAATCTCATTCATTTTTTATATACACTCAAATACAAATTCTTACTATTCTTACTTCAATATCAAGAGCGCATGATGACTTACTTCACAAGCCCAAGAAGAAATAACTTCAATACATATGTGTAGAATAATTACTCCGGCCAAGGGTAATTTATAATATTATTAAATTTAAGTATCCGTCATCAAAGTGCGATCAGACAGATTTATAAATGAGCGTATATAAACTATTTACCCAACATAATATAATAAATTTTTTATATCTATAAGAATTTAAACTACTATTATTTGTTCTCACATACTAAAAAAATACTTAACATTCAGGAACAAATTATTGTTGTGAATTTAATAATTTTTTTCTTAAAATCAAATAAATATAATATTTTAAAAAAATACAATGTTACATTTTTACCCACTTACCTGGCCAAACTGTATTTGCTTAATTAGTAGAGTTCCTCTGACACTTTATGTCTGCAGCTGGATTTGTTCTTATAATAATATAAAATATTATTTACTTTAAATTATAACATAATCACTATAGATATATGCTATGATGTATAATTTTGATTTCTTAAATTTTAATGATATCTCAATAAATTTAAATTTTTTTAATTTTCTAAAATAATACTACAATGATTATTATCTAATTCCTAAGGTATAATTATCTATCTAATTTCCTAATAAATTTTTTCAACAATAAAATTTTAACTTGTAAAAATTTACTAAGTATTTATAATATTTCTATACACAATTATATTATTTTAGTTTATCTATTTTAATAATTTATCACTAATAATATTTACTTATTAACTAATTTATTCATTTACATATTGGATAATATTAATTTAATTTACAATATATATATATATATATTCTTAGCTTTAATAAATAAATTTTGTACTAATAATAGCCATGCTAATATAATAAAAATATCAATAATATTATTTACTTAAATATTAATATTACTTTATTATTTAAAATTATGTATTTACTTTTAATTTAACTATAGTAATTTATATTGATTTCAATAATAGAAATAATAGTATACAATTTATTTACTTAATATTACTTTATTTATATCCAACAATTATTTATAATAAAGCCACTAAAATATAATAACATTATTGATATAATTAATAATAATTAATTATTTACCGTTGTTTTAAAATTAACAACTTATATTAAATTTATTATTCAATTATCTTAGTGATGTTAATAGTAAGAATATAACTATTTAAGTATACATTTAGTAGACTATTTTATAATAATAACTATTTTATGCAAACATTTAGTAGTAGTAGTTATAATATTAAACATTCAATTATAATAATAATTATAAACTTTTAGTTGAGTATTCATTCAATTATATACCTATATACTTAATTTTAATAATAACATTTGTAATAATAATGATATTAATTATTATACTAATTTTAAAAGTTACTAATATTTAAAATATTTTAGTTAAAATATTTTAGTATTACAACATTAATAATATTACTAATTAATTAATTGCTACTTAATATAATTTATATATATATTAATAATTATCATAGTTCATACTTAAATAGTAACCTAATTGTTATAACTATAACAATACAAATCTTAATTAACAATTAGTTTTATGATTTTCTATAAATTCTAAGTTATATTTTATTTACCACCCATTTATTTTGTAATTTACTAACAAGAATTATAATTCAAGAATTGAATTTAGTTTTACTATAAGTATTTTTATTCCAAAGTTTATATACATATATATTTATATACCTATTTTTATTCTAGTTAATCAATAAACAACTATATGAACATATATATATTTTAATAGAAATTCATAATAAATAATCCTTAAATTTTTACTAATAAATAACTAACTAATTCATATTTCATTAATTCAATTTATATTTATTAATTTGTCCTATAATTTATTAATAATATTTAAAACTTAAATATTTAATTTATTTTAATTGTATTTAGTATTAATAAATTTATTTTAATTTATTGCCTATATAATTTTTACAATATAATTTTCTTTCATTCTAAATTTTTCTTTTAATAATAATAATTAATCAACTATAGCTAAAATTTTAATTAATTCCTAATTATTTATTATTTTCACAAATTTTCTTTATTAATTCCTTTTTAATCTATTAAATTTATAAATTTAATTATTTATATTTATACTAATTCAAATATTATTTTTCTTTAATTATTTCTTATTTATCAAAATTTCTACTTAAATTTTATATTCTAAATTTCTTATAAATTTAAAATTATTTTAAAATTTTCTAAATACACATCTATATTTTTTTATACTCATCTATAATTCACATATAATATACTAAATAGAAGCTTAAGAGGAGAGAGTTCTAAAAATATCTGATTCGCCTGAAAAAGTCGTTGAAAAATGGTCGGAAATGACTCCCAAAATTGATGCCGACGTGAGCTCCAATAAGATAATCGGACGGCCCGTGCGATGGTTAAAAGCGGCGGTTCACGACGTTTTTGATGGCGTTAGAAGTCTCTTCGAGTTGTCTTCTCCTATGGCTGGCGCATGTCAATAAATAATGGTCGGAAGACGACGAAGAATGCAATTAAAAAATACTGCTCCTAATCTCTATGAATTTTCTCTACCCATCTGTTTCTTTCTTTTCCTTCTTTGTCTCTTTTTTTTATCTACCGATTTCTTCTTTCTTTCATTAATTAATAACCCAATTTATTTAATAAAAATTATAATGCTTTGACCACTTAACCCACTAATTTCATAATTAATGTTCCATATTTAAAGTTATTTTATTTACCTAATTTTTATTATTTTTTATATATTTTGATTTTATTTTATTTATTATATATATTATTTTTATTATTTTTATTTTATTTTATTTACCTAATTGTTTCCACTAACAATAAATAAATTTTTTTAGCGACTTTTACTATTATCCACTAATAATATTTTTATCAACTTAATTATTTTTATTATTATTATAAAAATTACAAGATATTACACCATACCAATCTAAAAAAAAGAAATATCAATAAAATTCAGGCTAGGAAAGAAATTAGAATAAGATTACATATTGTGATGTTTTTGGGGGAATTTTGGGATTTAATTGAGGTTATTTTTAATATAAAAAACTAAACTACCCCAACACTCCAAATTGGTGATTTACTAAAATTGATATAAATTTCTATTCTTACACCATGAAAAAATATTAATGAACTATAAAAATATGGTGGAAATGCTTCCAAACATTATTCAGTTGTGAGCCATACTATACTAACCCATGAAAAACCCATTAGAAATACACCCAAACACACTATTAATATCAATATAGAGCTAAATATAATTAATTAATAACACCAAATAGCTTCAAAATCATATCAACTACCTTTTTGAGTTTTCATAATATGCACGATACAATGTTCAAATATCATATGTTGTTGATAATGAAAGGAAATACAACTAAAACTAAATACATGCATGTATAAAACTTCAAGCCTCAAACAAAATTTTATACTTAGAAAACAATAGCCAATATGAAAAGAAATGATAGACCATATATAGTTTAAATTAAAATTTTAATTTAGTTATCAAGCTTGAGCTTTTACTTTTTTAGTTAGAGTTCAATGTCTTGGGACTAACGTTGGATCCGCTCAAGAATCTACCGGATTAGGTAAATATTTAATGCGTTCGCCTATCGAAGAAGTTATTTTTGAAGAAAAAACTATGTATTTTTAGGATCTACGTGCTCTTTGGATGGAACCTATAAGAGGTCCAAATGATTTACCAAAGAATAAAATATAAATCCATTATATTTCTATGTATCATGTCTGAATCTAATTAGGGTTCGTGGAAGTTACGTATGAGTTAAACTTGGTGATGAAAGCCTTCTTTCTCAATGGTGAAGTAAGACCAAACTCATGAGCTTATTATCCTAGGTCGAAATAAGTTGATAGGATCCCCTACATATATATATACATATATATATATATATATAACATTTATTTAAAATTCAAAACATATAAAAAATAATAAAATGTTATTTAAATTATTTTTATTATAATAACATTTTTCAAGATATTATATAGTTTTGAAATTTTAAATTATGTCTTCTAATACCAATAGAATTCACTATATCTTTCTCATACAAGTAATCAAATAATTATTCATTTCATCTGCATCTTCAATAAGGTTGATTAATGGATTTTTAACAATTTTTATTGTAGATAAAATAATTTTTTCAACAATTCTATTGTGACAGGTAATAAAGTGCTAATCTTACTAGTAAATATGCAGATGGATATATATAAGCTTACTAATATTCATAATATCATAAATTGATTATTTCAGTGCTTATAACAGTTAAGTTTTTTTTTTGAACTAAAGGTGCTTATAATAGTTAAGTTGATGTGAGTATTATTGGATTATGAAATTACAGTTTTAATTTATTTGTTTTTTGTCATACAATTATTATTTTGGTGTAAATAGAGTTTTAGGTTGAGGATATTTTAATCTTTTTAATGCATGTATATAAGAGATATTTTAGCTATAAAGATTTTTCATTCAATATGCAACTTCCAAATTTGTTCTCATCTTTGTGCTCTCTTTTTTGAAAAATTATGCAATACAACAGTGATCCTAACTAGACATCCTATTTGAAATAACAAACGAATGGATAATGACACATTTTATTTTATTTTTTTCAGCTAAACTCGTAATATTCTAAATGAAACCACAAATATATAATGTATTTTCGGTGTAATTTTATTGTTGTCGTATTTACTTATGAAATAAAAAGTATTTAAAAAATTAAACTATATTGAACCATGCAACTTTTCCAAAACAAATAACTTAAGATAAAATTCCACTTAATATATAAATAATCAAATATTTCTATATTATTCGAAATGAATCACCACACAAATATACAAATTAAATGATCAATATAATAAAAATTATTTAACATTTATGCTCCAATAATATAATGTTGGAAAAAAGAAACGACAAACTTAATAAACAAATTATCAACCATAAGCTTGCCAAAAAAAAAAAAAAGAGTTATATTATTTTTCTCTCAAGTGAAATGTTTAAAAATGGGCAATAAAAAAAATAATAGTAGTAAACTATAATCACAACTACGAGAAAACTAAAATTTTAACATGAAAAAATCTTGAATGTGAAGAGAAAAACTACAAGACCTAGTCCAGTAAAAAACTTCTATTAATAAAATTAATGGGTATAAAAGTTCTTCTCTTACTCCATTAAAAGCAATCACAATCAACAACAATCTCAACAAAGCATCACCCAAATGTAGTAAACACATATACAAGAGAAAAATTAAAAAATCTCACCAAAATTGATACCTAGACAAGACAAAAGATAAAGGCTTTTCAATGATCTACGCAGTTCAAATTGTAGAGTTTGATGAGGAAAATAACATATTAAATTTCATCAAAATTGGGTAAAAAATGACCTCCCATCTTGGTAAATTGTTTTCTCTAAAACCCACACAATCTTTTTTTTTTTTTTTTTTCTCTCTCTTCTCTTTGTTTATGTTTTTGTGTTGTTTTCTAAGAAAGCCAAAAATAAGGCTTTTGCCTTTTTAACCTATCTCAATTTTCTTTCTTTTTTTTTAATTATTAATTGGGGCGAGTTTCACCAATTGAGTGGGATATCGATGCATATAAATATTATGCGAAATATTAAAATATTAAAATCAAAAATATATATAGCCTCATGCACTTGTCTTGTTAGTTATTTTGCCCCTTAAATTTGCATTTTAACCATTTAACTCCTTAAATTTTCTTTTTTTAGTATTTAAACACAAAAACGCTAAGTCAATAAATATGTGAACATCATGCATATTTGGGTGAGCAATGGTATTTGCATCATCATCTTCTTCAATATTTCACGCTCTTTAACCCTAATTTTTCAATACAGAAATTTATTTTTTTTCTTTTTTTCTTCTTCATTCCAAATTCTTTAATTGTTCTTCTTCCTTTGAAATTCCATAACAATTTCACATTTTCGCCAAAAAAATTTTTAACCCTAGCAAAAAGCATAATAAAATTAATTAAAAAATTGATCTTTTATTTTCTTCTTTTTTCCTCTTTTTCATTTGAAATTGTTAAATTGTTCTTCTTTCCTTGGAATTCTTATAACAACATTGAATTTTTTCACTAAGTATTTCTTTAACCCCAATAGAAAGCACAACAAAATTAACTTATTAATTGATCTTCTACTTTTCTTTTTATTCTTTATTTTCATTCGAAATTCTTAATTTGTTCCTCTTCTTCCTCTGAAATTCTTGTAACAATTTCATATTTTTCCAACAAATATTTCTTTAACCTAGTAGAAAAACACAACAAAATTAATTCAGAAATTGATTATCTATTTTTCTTCTTCTTTTTTTTTATTTGAAATTCTTAAATTATTCTTCTTCTGATTCCTTTTATTCTCTATGATTTTGCCATTTAAATTGATTATAATGACTATTGAGATTGAAATTTGTAGTTTATTTGTTTTTTTTCAATGGGTAACTATGTGTTGAAGCGAAGTTTTAGAGCTAATTAATCATGGATACTATTGTTTTATGTATATTAAAAGTTAGAATTTTTATGTGAAAATTGATGAAGAAAAAAGATGAATTTGATTAATTTTCATTATTTCAATAGTGATCAGTTTAATAATTTTTTTGTGAACTTGGTTGGGGAAAACGATGATGAAACCCATATGGATTTCATCATTTTTTTTTTAATTTTTATGATTAAAAAAAATACAATTTTCAAGTTTTTACATTTTTTTAAATATGAAAAATCCATCTTAGCATGCTTGTTGTGCACGCACATCTGACTTAGTAATCTTACATTTAAAAGCTAAGAAAAAAAGGAGTTAAAAATGCTAAGTGGTTAAAATAAAAATTCAATGGGCAAATGACCAATCGAGATATATTTAGGGGATTATATATATATTTGGCTAAACATTAATATAAATTATCATATAACATTAAACACATTGCTTTAATGAGCGCCTTCCATGTAAAACCATCTTAATTGGGATTAAATTATGCATTGTTACAACAGTTAATTGCCTTCTTAATTTCTTAATCTTATTATTAATAGTCATAAAAGTTAAATTCTGTAAAAATTAAATTACTTGTTTTACTTTTTATGAATTAATAATTTTTGCATTTAAATTGTAACATAAAGTTAATTAGCTTTTTAATAATATAAGTAATATTAAGAGTACCATGTGACAATTCATTTATTAAGGTTTTTATTTATTTATTTTTATTTTTTATTTACTACATTAACCAGTATAATACTTTGCATTCATTGGCAAATGTATTTAGAATTGAACATTTAACAATATGTTAAGTAAATGTAATTGCCACATATATCAAAAATTTTATTTGTCAATACTCTATTTAAATTCTCTATTTCTTATATTAAAATGATTATGATTTAATGCATCTATTCTTTAAATATATATTTTTAAAATTTTTCTCATATTTCTAAAATTCTTAAAAATATCTGTAAATTTAACAATAAAATAAATACTTATTATAAGAAATTACATATATACAAATATAGTCAAATTCAAATGAATTTCTTTTCAATTATAACTCTATGATACTTGATTATTAATTAAAAATTATTTTTATGATACATTTATTATAATTATTGAACTTTAATATTTTTATAACTTCCGTAAGAATATTTTAAACAAAAGAATAAGATTATGTCCAATAATCTAATGTAATCATTGCACAACAACTTATAATTTAAAAAAAATTTCTAAATTTTAAATAATCAAAATTAATTTTGTTCTTCTTCTTAAGAATTATTAATAATTTAGATATTATTTTATTATAAGATAAGTAACACGAATTTCATCTTGTTAATTTAAAATATTAACTTTATTATTCTTATTTAATAAAGTCTCAATATATCCATTTTAACTTTTTTATTATCTTCATTTCAAATTCAAAATTTTTATATTCAATCAAATATTGGCTCTCAAAAAAAGTATTAAAGTAACCCTAACAAATTAAAGCATAATATATTAAATTTAAATTTAATGCTACCACCGAGTGTGTAGATCGGTTGGTAAGGTAGTTTTACCTGGCTCAATTATAAAAAAGATAATTTACACAAAAAAAAATAATGCTTGTCCAAAAAAAATAATAAATTTAATTGAAATCTTCTACTCTTAATAATTTAAAAATATCATTACCATATACATTTATTATATTTATTGTCTTTTAATTAATCCTGTAACTTCCACTACAATAAAATTCATAAGAATATAATTTTATGCCCAAAAATTTATTGTAGTTATTGAATGCATAACTTCAAAATATTTTGCCCAATCACCTCCCAAAGGAAAAAAAAAAGTTTACCAACTATGAATTATGCGAATAATTATATGCTACAACCGTTGTAGCAATAAATGCCTACAACGGACCAATGAAATTCATACACGTTTATTAAATGATTCATTTCATTGGTCCGTTGTAGGCATTTAATAAACGTGTATGAATTCCATTGGTCCGTTGTAGGCATTTATTGCTACAACGGTTGTAGCATATAATTATTCGAATTATGCATTGTTTCGTATAAATTCATCGAAATCTCATTCCGCCAATTGGAGAGAGAGACATATATATATATATATGTATATATATATATTCACAACCATTTCAATTCTCAAAGTATTATCCGAGCTGATAATCGCAAAATTTGAGGGTATTGTGGTGAAATTGCATGACATTGGTAAATATATTTTTGGAATTAACTTATATTAATTATGTGTCGTTTGAGTTAACAAAGCTATTCAAGAAAATCACAACTTTAGGTCAAAAGCTACTAACAGTACTAATTAAAAATAACAGCCCATGAAGTCAATTCATGTAATTGTCAGTAAATTAAAAAAATAAATAATTCCCCCTATAATTTTTGTCCATTTTCCTTCTAATTATATTTTCAGGACAATTTATTTAAACTGGTGTTCCTTAAAAAAAATCAACATATGTATATGGATTTTTTTTTTGGATACTTGTCTCGTATCATTTTTATGTACACTAGCAATTATAATAATATATATAAATACTGAAACGCGGGCGTTATTGGAGAAAGGAGTAACCGCTGCAACAATTACAGATTAAAATAGCAACGAAAAAATTAATAATGGTAGGAGCCGCCATTATTAACTCAAAAATGGCTTTGAGTTATTTTTCAGATTTTGGATATGTCTACCCACCACAAACCCAAACAGAAATTGCTACAGAGCTTTTTGACAATTTTGCCTTTTCAGGTTCTTTTGTAAACCCATTGTATGAATTTGAAGGTGAGTTGTTTTATTCATCAGATACCTATACTAATCTTCTTCCATACTTCTCTTCTTCTCCTTCTGATAATGCAATTTCCCTTTCACCTGATATTTTTCCTCTCCAAGAATTGGAAGATTCCTATCATCATTACTACCCAAAACGCCAAAAGAGCTCTGCAGACAATTTTCAGTCATCATCATCAAGTTTTAATCCAAGTTCTTTAATGGGTATGTTTCGAATTTCGATGTAGTACTACTTCCAGAGTTCTTGCAAGAAATTCCAGCTCCATTTGCACTCCCTAAGTTTGCCATTCCAGAACCAACAGCTTCAACTTTTAGCGAAGGAAGGACTAATAATTATAATGAGAACAGTAATTTGATGAAGAAAAGTGTCTCTGCTCAAAGCATTGCGGCGAGGGAGAGGAGAAGAAAGATAACAGACAAGACACAAGAGCTTGGAAAGTTAATTCCAGGAGGGAATAAAATGAATACTGCTGAAATGTTTCAATCTGTTTTCAAATATGTCAAGTTCTTGCAAGCTTAAGTTCGAGTTCTTGAAAGTATGGAATCAATTGAGGTATTTAATTAATATATAACTTCACATCTTCATATTCCTTATCTTTTCCTTTTGTTTTTGAGAACAAGATAGACATTTAATTAATTTTTAATATTATATGAATGAAAATGTAGGAAATTAGAAATGAGGATTTGCATAAACATGATGATGAAGAACTCCAAATTCTTCTTACATATCCAAGAATTCAAGAAAAATTGTACTCACTAGAAAAGTGTTTGGTTCCAAGAGACTTTCTTGAAACTAAAGCAAATGGTCAAGAAATTCAATCAACACTTTCCATCATTGATGAGATTATCAGTTGCTGCTGGGAACTAATTAATGGCTAAGATGTTGGATTTTATATATGGAGAAAGAAGCTTAATGGTTAGGCAAAAATGTGCATTTTTGTGAGCATTTGTTGTTATTTTTTGCTTCTATCCGTTTGTAAGTAGGTGCTAATCATCAGTAGTTTTAGCTAGTTAGGTGCTAATCTAATCAATTAATTTCTTGTAAATTTCTAATTTACTAAGAACAGGATTGATCGCTCTTTAATAATAACCGTATGGATTTTTATGTTTTATTTATTATTAGTCTTTGTCATTTTCTTCTTACTTTCACCATGAAATGATGAAAACTAATGTTATTTATATGACATTGATAGTGATCAAGTAAATTTATTTTCATTATTGGAGTCTTAGCCAAAAATTTCAGCTGGAAATGCTCAATTTAATTAGTTTCAAGATTAATAGCCAGTTATTATGATCAGTAAATTTTATAAAGTCAAATAAAAATATTTAATTCATTTCTACTCTTTTGGTAGTAATATGAACCATGCACGATGATAGTGGATTATATTATTACTTTTTCTTTCATATCAGATGAGCTGAAAAATGCAAATTTTTTTATTTATATATTATGTTAAATTAGGTTTAATTTTATCTCAATCCAAAGGAATTATATATTAATAGAATAACACCCTTCCTGCAAGAAAAATTTAGGTTTCGGAATTTGTGTTGATCTTCTGAAATTAATAGAATAAGTTATCTTTATTGCAAGAAAAACACGATTGTGATAATATTCAAACACAATTATAATTTTCAATTTCTTTTTTATAGCAAGTTTTGACATTTTAGATTGCAGCAGAACCGTTTTTTTTTTTCCTTTTCTTTAACGTGAATATTGTATTTTTTAAAATAGTGATTAACGCAAAGCTTATTTGTTATTATTATTATTTTTTTGCTAGTATGTATATTTAAGATTTTTATTAATAATTTATCATTAATTTTTAACTTATGCTGAGAAAAAATATATATTACCATTATTCAAGGATATATATTATTTTCATATTTTTCATGATGTTTTATTTCATAATATATTTTGTTGGAAATTGATATATGTTATTCAAATAAAAGAAGGAAAAAGATTTTTAGGGGTAAATAAAATGGTGGCATGAGACTATGCAACTGTATTTTTTTTTTTGATAAATATATTTATGATATAAAGTAACAGCTAAAACAGATCTACCAAGGTTTCAGGAACGTGTAACTGAAACTTGCAAGAGCCAACCGCTTTCATTTCAGGAACAGCTAGCTTGTGCCATACATACGGAACTAGAAAACACGTGACAATTCTCTTCTTTTCATCACAATTTCAGTCTCTTGAGTTTCCTCCACATTTCATCAAGTTGTCTCCACTGCTCTTCTTTTAATGTAAAACACTGAAATGATTCTCTTATTCTTAAATTTATTAATTGTTTTAGTATATATTTTGTATCCTAATTAAATTAAAGAGAGAGTAAACTATAAAGAATAATAGAAACTCCAATACAAATAATAGTTGTAATTCTAATTATATTCTAACTTAAATTTCATAATGATTGTGACACATAATTTCATTGTAAATATATCTTCGTAAGAATAGTATTTTCCTTATTTTTGTACTTATTCATTTAAAAATAATCTGTTCAAAAGATCAAGAGAAAATTATATGAAATAACCCAAAACTGGTTTTGGGTTTCATTTATACGGCCCAACCTTTTACTTTTACAAAAGTACGATTTTCAGTATTTTTTTTCAAATTTACTTAAAAAACGCTGTTTTTTCTTTTTTTTTTCCTCTAATTTGTAATTTTTTTAATTTGTAATTTGTAATTTTTTATTTATATTTTTTTTCATATATTTTTTTATTCTCATATTCTCAACATATACATAAAAAAATAAACATATACACCGCGTATACATAGTATAAACAAAATAAATATAAAACAAACAATAACATATATAGACATATACTATATATACACACATCATTTACATAATATTAATATAATTTATTTAATATATTTTTTAACTTTATTTTTTTAATTTTATATACACATAACATCCATATAATATATACTCAACATATACACAACATACACAATAAATATATTATATAAACATAACATCTATAACATATACACAACATACAGTAACATCTATATGATATTTAAACAATAAAATTAACCATTTTTTAAAATTTTTTTATATTTATAATATGTAAAATTTATTAAAAAAATAAATTCAATAATTCTTATTAATATGTTTTTTTATATTTTTATCTTTTAAAATTTTTGAGTTTTTTTTATTATTTGTAATCAAAATTAAAATTTATTTTTATACAAAATTAATATATTTTATTAGTTGAAAATATATTTTAAAATATTAATTTTTATTATTTTATTAGAATATATTTATTTTAATAGTAAAGTTTGAAAAAATAAATTTTATAATAAAATATTGTTTGAAATGAGAGATGAGGTATTTTTTTAAAAAAAATCTTACTCTAAAGAGGAGTGAGATATTTTTTTACAAAATATTGGTTTTAGTATTTTTGAAAACATTTTTAAAGGTATTGTATTTTGAAAATAAAATTTACTTTTAAGGTAGTTTTGTAAATATCGGAAAGATCAATTTCTTATACTTGATGTGTTATGTTTTTTATTGACTTTTTATTCAGTTTAGTTTGAGTTTCTTATATATCTTTTTTTTTATGAATTTTGTTATTTGTTTTAATTTAAATTTCTTCCATTTTATATCATAATGACTGGATTTATATCCATATATTCTTTGTATGAATTAATTTTTCAAGTTTTTTTCTTACTAAATTTTAGTTCAATTTTCTTTATTTTCCTATGCGCTAATCGTTTATTTTTACATGTACATATGGTATGTCCAATGATGTTTTTATCCTTGTTCATGTAGATTATAATTCATAATTTTTTTTGATAAATAAGATAATTCATAATTTATTACTACTAACAAATTTGAAATTTCATTAAAAAATATGAAATTAATAGTATAAGCCTAAAAAATAAAAACTAAATTAAATTTTTAATAAATTAGCAAATCTTTTGCTAATTTCTCAAAAAAGGGATTACAGATTGTGCCTTCTATGTTAGAAATTTTTCTTAAAATACTGTCCTTTTTAAACATTCTAGCTTTCATTTTCATATACCGATGAATAATACACTCCAAGATACAATTTTACAGTAAAAACATATTTCCTCTAAGCAATAAATAAACTTAGAATCAATAGTTCCCTCTCCTTCACCGTAATACTAAAATAAATTAAACTGACAATAATTTCATTTATCATTCTTAGTAGAATTGGCTGCAAAACTGCTGTCAATTCTAAAAGCTAACTGCTAATTAATTTCTCACATTTTATTTTTGTTCATAGGGCAGTTTTAACAAGTACGGACTTTAAGGGCCTGATATAGATGATCAATGTCAGCAGCATCTCCGGTGGCGAAATCAGCGACTATGTAAGAGGAGACAAAATTTTCACCGGTGCAGCTGCAGGGAGTTCTGTTACAGCGGACGGCCAGAGGAGAGGGAGGGTCGCACTTCCTGACTCAAGTATATTAGATTCCGGCCAGCCGACCAGGGGGTCGTGCGACCCTACACGACCCCGCCTGGTTCCGCCACTGGCCATCTCCATAGCAGAATTTCTTCAAAGGGTTTAGAATTTCTTCAAAGGGTTTATCGGAGATCATTCTATTACCAAAGCAGGCAATAACTAAGCAGATTGGGAGTTTGGATCACATGCCACAGTCTTCTTGTTTTTCTGGGTCATATTCGTGCCCTTCAATGCAGTAACTGTACCCTATTTTTGAGGCAAATTTCCAACTAACTGACCTCAAATATTTCCCCGAAAACTCTTAACTTCCCACTTCTCCACTTCTTTACTTCATAACCAATATTTTAGCAGCCTTTTCTGTAAGTGCTAGAATTTGGATAGTTTTGTTTTTTTAGGTTAATTTGTAGGTTAATTTGTTAGTTATACACTGGCCTTTAAGTCTACTTGTATTCCAACAAACAAACTGGACAGTATCTTCCGTTTCAGATTCTATCCAATGGCTTTGAGCTTTTGTTCAAATTCAGTCTTTCAACCAAGAACAGGACACAGCTGACTCATGATCATGACCCTCTTTGTTTCCATGACAACTTCATCAATCCCTTATATGAATTTGACGATAGTGAGATGTTCTACTCATCAGATAGCTACACCAATCTGCTTCCATACTTCTCTTCTTCTCCTTCAGATACTCTAATTTCCCTTTCACCTGATAATTTTCCTGTCCAGGAATTGGAAGATTCCTATCATTTCTACCCAAAAAGCCAAAAGAGCTATGGAAATGATTTCCAGTCAAGTTTTAATCCGAGTTTCTTCAATGGGTATGATTCGAATTTCGATCAAGTACTACTACCGGAATTTCCAGCTCGAGCTTCAGCTCCAGTAGAACTAACAAAGTTCGACGTTCCAGAACCAGCTGCATTAACTTTTAATGGAGGAAGGACTAATTATAGTGGAAGTAGTGTGAAGAATCCAAGTGTGTCTTCGCAGAGCATAGCAGCGAGGGAGAGGAGAAGGAGAATAACAAAGAAGACACAAGAGCTTGGGAAACTGATTCCTGGAGGGAATAAAATGAACACTGCTGACATGCTTCAAGCTGCTTTCAAGTATGTCAAGTTATTGCAAGCTGAAGTTCTGTTTCTTGAAAACATGGAGTCAATTAAGGTAATCAATAACGCACTTTTTTTTTTTTGAGGGAAGGAGTGCTCAAACTTGAGACATTTTCCAAGTTGAGTTATATATATATATATATGCACTAATTGTCGGACTAAATTTCAATATTTTGCTGCCTTTCAATGCAAGGCATATACTTAATTTTTGTAATACATATTTATGTAAATTATGTAATACAGGAAATTATGAAGGAGAATTCACTCGCAATTGATGAAGGACTCCAAGTTCTTCTTACATCTTCAAGAATTCAAGAGAAATTGTACTCACAAGAAAAGTGTTTGGTTCCAAGAGGGTTTCTTGAAACTCTAGCAAATGATCAAGAAATTCAGTCAACACATTTCAGCATTGATGAGTTTGATCAATGGCTGACATGACTTTTTATGAATAGAGGGATTGTGTAGTCAAAAGGGTGTACTTTTGTTAGAATTCTTGTTCTGATTTCTTGAGGGCTTTGTTGCCTTATAATTTCCTATGTATTAATTGGGGGCTATTTTTTTTTATTTTTGTTTAATTCCCCTAATTTAGCTAGTTAGCTAGGTGCTAACCATTGCTCCTCAAGTAGTTTTAGTTGCCTAATCCAATCAATTGATTTCTTGTTCTTTCTTTTAATGTTTATTATTAATATATAATTTTTTCTTATGACACAATATTAACATTGACAATGATCACAGCCTATCAGTTACCCTATTTGTTAATTTCATTTTTTGTTTTAATTTTTGGGTTTTAAAGCTTTGCATCTTTCTAAAGGTCTTGAATTTGTACGTTTCCAACATTGTGCGACTAACGTAATGGTTCATTAGAATTGTTGAAAATGCAAAATCTTGACTGATTATAATGATATTCTAACACGATATTGCAATTGTCAATTTTAGCAATTTAAGTAGATGTTATATATATTCTTTTTTGAACGGCAAATATAGAGACTACAAGATGTATTACTCATTACTCACTAACTCACTCAGTTTTGACCATAAGTTTATGATATTCATCATATGAACATCATTGAGATATGAACTTAGATTACAGTGATTGCTACTAGCCTACTACTTAGTCCTAATATGGAAATCTTGGAATATTGCAAATGGTCAATGCTTATTATTGTTATTATTTTTGTTTCAAATTATGCTACAATTAAGTAATATTAATTTTCTCTCATTTTCACCCACAAAGCCACTCAATAACTGCCCAAAAAACAAATTAACTAGAACGTGTAAACATGGAGTACAACTGACCATATAAATTCGCAAATGCCAACTGCTTTCATTTGAATATCCTTACAAAATTTTAAAGGAACCCACTTTAATATATATATATATATATTTAAGGAACCACCCAAGAAAAAAGTAACTTATCTATGGCTTCCATTTCTGGAACTTCTCTTCTTCTTTTTATCCTAGTTTCAATCTCAGTCTCTTTAACACTCTGTGCAACTCTTGTTGAAGACCTTGCAAACTTAAAGCCCCCACCAGACTTCAACTCCACAATTACAAACAATTGTCTCCACAACCCATCTCTTAGATACTGCAACTCTTCTCCTATGGACCTCAATGACATCTTCAAGTCCACCATTGTTGCTTCCCATCTCTGCAACGAATCGAAAAACCCTAATTGTGTTGAATCATTCCCCAAAATCGACCTCAGAAACCGCCCAAAGATTGTACCTTTATACTTATCTTACAACTTCTTTTGGAAATACTGTCCCTTAACTGTTCTATCCATTGATTTATCTAACAATTCTGTAAAGGGTAGTTTCCCAACAGACGTTCTGTTCTGTACTCAAATTCAATCTCTTGATTTGAGTCTAAATTCACTCACAGGAGATGTTCCTGTACAGAGTTTTACTCCTCTGTCTAATCTTACATCTCTAAATCTTTCTTATAATTATTTTTCAGAAAGTAAAATCTCAGATTCTCAGTTCTTTAATAAGTTTAATGCTTCTAGTTTTCTATGTTCTGGTCTTCTTCCAAATCACAGGAACTATAAAATCAAAGCTATATTTCTATTAGTTGGATTTCCAGTCTCTGTTATTGTAATCGTAATTTGCTGTGTTTGGCTATGTTTATCAAGGCCAGATTATTTACCAAGAATTCTCCAAAGAAAGCACAAATTCACATCTGCAATGCTAAAGGCAGCAACTAATGGGTTTTCAAGAAAGAAATTGGTGGTAGAGAGTGAAGGAGTATATATTTATAAAGGAAATCTACGAAACAGAACTGAAGTAAGGATAGAAATTTACAGGGGTGTAATTTCAAGAGAAGATCACCAGAGATTTATTACAGAATGCAAGATTCTTGTTCAGTTATGTCACAAGAACATAGTTCAAGTACTGGGTTGGTGTAATGATAGAAAATTGAGGGCAATTGTTGCAAAATGGATAGACGGAAAGAATGTAGAAATATGGTTATCAGAGTCAGCTCCTCATTGGAAGCAAAGGTTGAAAGTAGTAATGGGAGTTGTAGAGGGCATGTGTTATCTGCAGGAACAACGGCCTGAAATAGGATATGATTTAAGGACTAGTAGTGTGTTGCTAGCTAATAATCTGGAGCCACTTATTTCAAGATTCAAAGTTGGAGTTCAAATTAATATCACCAAAAGTATGTCAATAATTCTACTCAGCCATGAACATCTTGTTCTATTCTTTGTGTCTATATTTGACATTGAGTTTAAACCTGATTTTAAAATTGTATTCTCACTTTTTTTTTTATTTCAAATCCAATACTCAATTTACCAGAAAGTAGAAAAAGTTATATTACTAATTTTCTTGGAATTGCAGGTATTTACAAGTTTGGAGTATTCATACTAGTGATGATAACAAACAGGAGACCAGAGGAGGAATTTGAGAGGGGCGAGGTTGGCTTTATTGAGTATGTTAGAATGAATTATCCTGGAAATTTTCGCAGTGTAATAGATGCAAGAATGAAATTATCAGAACATATGGTTGATCAGGCTAAACATGGGATAGGCCTGGGGTTGATGTGCACTGATCAATCAACCTGTAAATATCCCAGCTTAAATCAGATATTCGATATGATAAGCAGAGTGTACGAGTCTTGCCAGGTTATGGCATCTCAGAGTCGAAGGAGAACTCAAGGAAATGGAGATAAAGGACATAAATGAGCTATGTCCGGATTAGCTGATAATGTATGAGCACTCTGTAATATCAATTCCTGCAGATACTGCAAGAAATAGAACTTAAAGAGATATGTTTTTCTTATATTGTAAACTATGAGAAGGAAAGAATGTATCCTTCGCAAATAAAGTCTGATACGTCAATATTCAACAAGCTGCTATCGTTTGATTCTTGATGCATGAACGGAAGTAGGAAATTTATTTTTCTATTCTGTTCTCAAACGAACTTACAGAGGTTGATAAACACAGCTAAATAGGGCTAAAAACAACTGAAAGTAGATACTAAACAAGGCTAAACGGATTTTTTTTTAAATAACCCTAAAAATAAATTTATTTTTAAAAAATTCACTTTTCTTTTTTTTTTTTTTTTTTTCAAAAATCAGTTTTCAACTTTTAATTTTATAAAAAACCATTTTTTAGAGGTATACACCTTATATTTATATATATGATGTATTAAAGATATACTCCAGTTCCAGAGAGATATACATTTAATATCCTAAAATGTATATTAAAAATATATAAAATAATTTTTGATAAAAAGTTAAAAAATGGCATATGGTACAATTTTCTCTAGTAAATGCTAAATAAGGCTATCCCAAGCACATACGTATTACATGATACAAACAACAGACCTATTTATCATATCAGCCACAGCATTCTATTAGAGAAGCCTGTCCCACTACTGCTGCAGAAATTAACTCTTAGAATTGGTTGAGATTTCTCATATAAAAAACAAAATTATGGTACTAATTATAAAAAAAAAAAAAAAGAAAAAAAAGCCTCATTTATCAGAAAACTGTTTTCCTCACTCAGAAAATACGTTCACAGATAAACTATTTTCTGCAAAAGAAACAATGCTTACATGCCATCACATAATGCACATCTGCTACGTGGTTGAGGAAAGTAAAGCAGCTTTCACAAGAATATAGAAAGCTTGAGATGCTAGTCTTCATTTGATTATGCCAGGCCTGTTGGCTTGTGTTTTGGATCTCGTCTTACTAATTCTCTTTGGCATATCTGTCGTTAAAGCATACATCTTTACAGCAAATAGTTCCTTAGGAAATCCACGCTGATCCTGTTACCAAAACAAAGAATAAGAAAGTAAACATTAAAAAAATATGCTCCTGGTGCGTCCCTGTGGCGCAAACCTGCAGGTCACTTCAACCCTTTTTTTTTTCCTGTTGCATCATAAAGATTTGCATTTTGTCTTTACAATGGAGACTCCCACCCAACCGACCCCATATCATCTCCTCTTTCCCCTTCTTTTTCCCCTCCCTCTCCTCCTGTCTCACATAGTTTGCTCTATAATAAAACCCCATAAATGGTGGATGTGGCTTCATTGAAAGTGTAGCAATGAAAAGTGAAGGGTGCGTTAATGGAACAGAATGTGATTTAAATCAAATGCATTTTTAGTGTATTTCTAGAAACTTCCCAAATTCTCTATTTTTTTATATTTATTTTGTCTTATTTTCTTCTTTTCCTTCAATTTCTCTCTCTTTCTCTGTGTTTCCCATAAACAAAAGCTATTAGGGGCTTAGGGATGCATGCCCACAGGTCCTAACAATCCTATATCTTTCTGAATAAGTAACAGAAAACTAGGTCAAAATTAGGTTTTACTCGAGTTAATAGCCAGGGCGTGTGTATATGTTACATGTGAGTAAAAGTGTCATCCATTTGAGGTAAAAATGTGAGAGGGGTTAACCTTTGATTTATAGAGATGCAATCCACATTGACTAAAGAGCTCCTTATAGTATACATCTGACGTGGTGATGCTGCGATCTTCTTTGTCCAACACAAATCCTGCAAATATGCAGTTTTAGTACAGAAAAAATCATTTAAAAAATTAACTTTGTTGCAATGATTGTTGATTCCTGGGCCTAATGGTCCTGGTTGTAGGCCCCTGGGGTTGAGAGTATTTTGTTTGTTTATGGTTTCTGAGGGTACTGGGTGAGCTGTGTGGTGATTTAGTCAGGGCCCCTTTTGTTGAGGGACTGAGTGAGCTGGGTTTGCACTTGAGTTTTGCTGCATTTTTATTTCAGTTGTAAGGGTTTCTGGGTTTTGAGAGCTTTGTACACTGTACAAAACACACTGTACAGTTCATTCTTTTGGCCATAAGATGGCGTTTATTGACCAAAAAAATAAAAGAAAAAAATTGATCTGTGCCAATGCCAAGTTTCCTAAACACCAGATTCCAAACTAATCTCAAGATAAATGAAACTATAAAGAGATGAATACATGAATCAATTAGACTATGCTGATTTTATCATATATTTCCCAAACATACAAGTATTAGGATTATCACTAGGTAACAATGTAGCTATAGCCCAAAGTTGGTCTCTCTCTCAAAGGAAAACTTTCTCCGTGTTCAACCATTTGCAAACGCAATGGTGACAGTGTGCAATTTCTCTATTCAACCCTAAGCACGAAGCATATCATAAGACATAATTTCCTATCTTTATAATCAATCTGAAGCAAACAAATTTATACAAAAACTTGTGGCCAATAGTTATCTATAATTAAAACAATATCACAGGGGTGGTCTAAGAAATTCTTAACTCCTGGTGGTAGATTGCTCCTCATTAAGCATGTATTGAATTCTATTCCGGTTCACATCTTGGATGCTATGTTGCTTCCCATTTCCATTATTAGAGCTTTGGAATCAAGATTTGCATCTTTTTTTTGGGGATCGGATAATTCCACTCGGAAAAGGCATTGGGTGAAGTATGAGAAGTTATGCCTTCCACTTGCAGAAAATGGCCTGGGATTGAGATCTCTCACTTCTCTACAAAAGGCATACTCAATCAAACTGCTTTGGTCTTATTTGAATAATAATTCAGTTTGGTCCGCCTACATGCATGCAAAATATCATAGAAATGGTGAGTATATGTATCTGCAAACGGATACTTGTTCTTGGAAAAGAATTTGTAGCGCCTACTTTGCTTTTTCGGATCATTTCGTCCTGGATTCTACTCCTGTTATATGGAAGCATTCTGTTTCCGGTTCTTTCAACCTTTCTTCAGCCTATGAAATAACCAGGAACCGCAGATCAGAATCCTTTGTTTCTAAAATGCTTTGGGATAAGGCGATCCCCCTAAAATTATCCATCCTTTCATGGAGAACGATGAATGATGCGCTCCCTTTGCCACATCGGCTACAAAAAATGGGCATTCATCTTGCCTCATGCTGTCCTTTTTGCTACAGCAGTGAAGCATCTCTTAACCATGTTTTTTATC
The DNA here is from genome assembly GCA_947685225.1 of Garcia nutans. Lineage (NCBI taxonomy): Eukaryota > Viridiplantae > Streptophyta > Magnoliopsida > Malpighiales > Euphorbiaceae > Garcia > Garcia nutans. The sequence goes on from CANTUV010000071.1 coordinate 3,502,163, forward strand.
TTTGTCCCATTATGCTTCAGCTTTGGACTTTTTATGGAGCTTATTTAATAGATGATATAAGCAGGAAAAGATCCTTGCAAATCGAGTTAATGACATGGTGGCTTTCTTCTTCGTCATCCTCGATGCTTGGTCGTCTCAAGAGGTTTGTTTCTCAAACCATTATTTTTTCTATCTGGAAATCCTATTGTCATTGTGTTTGGGGTGAGGATAAATTATTTTTTCCAAGATTAATGGCACAAATATCAGCTGACATCCTCAACTGGGGCATTTGCAATTCAAGAGCTCCATTTGCACGTCCCGTTTCATGCTTCAAAGATTTTCTGCCAGTTAATTTTGGTGTGGGTAATCTAAAGCCGAGGATTGTTCAATGGTCTAAACCGGCTCCAGGTACTTATAAGCTTAATGTAGACGCAACCTTCACCAGTCATCAATCGTCGGGAGGAGCAATTCTTAGATTAAATACCGGTCAATTTGTTAGGGGAATCTCCTTCACTATGACAGCACAGAATGCTGTGCAGGCTGAGCTTCAAGCTCTCAAAGATGGTTTACAGTGGTGTCTTTCTACTGGTTTTAATTGTACCGTGGTCGAGATGGATTCCAAAGTCTTGGTTGAGCTTCTTACTTCATCTCATTCTCTGCATCCTGCTTCTTCTGCTGACCTTGCTAAGCAATTACTATCTTCTTCTAATCTTGCTCTTCAACATACTTATAGAGAAGCCAACCAATCTGCTCATTTCTTTGCTCTTTATGGTCGTCTCAATAACGTCAATTGTGAGTTATTAGTTTTGAATCTTTGCTTCATTTTTTGAAAGGGGTTATCCTTTCCGATAGCTTTTGTCCTTATATTAGATATAGTTCATGACCGCCCATTTTATAAGGACTTTGTAAAAGGACTCTTCCATACTTCTTATTAATAAATATTTTGGTGGTGCCGCCCACCTTCATATAAAAAAAAAATATACCTTAATTCTATATTGATGAGAACTAGCCATATAATTTTGGATTTTAACTGTGTCAGCTTTGTCATCTCAAGCCTTGCAAGGATATAATTCTAGCTACCTAATTAGAATTTGCATGGTTGGAGATTCTATACCAATTTAATAAACTTAAGTATGCCCTTAGCCCAATTACAAATTATAAAGTTTGGAATTAGTTGATGTTAGTTGATGTTAGGTATAGCAGAAGAAATAAGAGAAGGGTAGTGTGGATTGTATGAGTTGAGCTGGAATTTGTGTAACAAATATAGGCTTGAATTAGTTAGTTGTTCTGGTATGGGGTCAGCCAATATAAATGTTGTTGCTTATGGGATGAAAGCATAAAAAAGCCACAATCTATTCTGCTCTCTCTCTATTTCTCTTCTGATCTCTCTGTCTTCTCTCTTTCGCCATCTAATTTCTCTACTTTCTACTCTGACTATGCCACTGCGCTATCTAAAATTCATTTCTCTGATTGTTAATTCCAGATTTGTTTAGACAGGTCTAACAGTTAACTACAATGCTAAATTTTAAGGTTCTTCAGATAATGTTGCCAGGAGGGCTCCTAATGAACCACCCACAGGTCCATTCAATAATCAATAGATACCTACATATCACTGAGCATGCTTGACCTAATAGAATGAGCCAAGTCTAAGCATACTCCATTGAGAAGCAAACATGAGATTTAGAAATTTGCTGTTGAATATGCTTATTATCAAGAATACATACATATATATATATATATATACATACATACATATTCCTTTCTTTACCATTTTCAGCTTGAACAGTGAATTTCTAAAGGAATGCAAATGTATGCTTGGTAGAGTAGTTATGAGAGATAAGTTCCACCAATTGAGGCTTCAAATTAAGATGGCCAAATAAAGCACTTTATGAATCAAAACATAATCATAACAAATCATAGTTTACCATTTCGTGCAATGTTCTCCTTCAGGACAAAAAAACCCACCAGGTTTAAGGCCAACCTGTAATAATCATATAAAAAATCAGAAAATTAAAAAAATGCACATTACTAGAAATACCCATTAGGAACCTCCTACATCTAATAACGCAAAAATAACAAGGACGCAAGTAGACTGGTTTGTCTATGATTCATTAAAACCTGATGATCACCAAGTAATGGGGAAAAAAATGCCATTTGTAGCAACTAGCATGTTATTCTTTTTCACCAGGAATGGTTCTCAAAAGAAGTGCTATTTGTCAGAGCTATTTTGTTCATGGCATTAGCAATGTTGAATTTCCTAGAAAAAAGTTCTTCAAGAAATAGAGAGAGGCAAAAGAAAAGAAACAAAAGACAGTGCATCACATATAGACAATGCAGGAAGCTACTTGTTCTGACCCTTGGGAGAATCACATCCCAAAACCTAGCTCAAGGGGCTAGAGAACCCAAATTCCTTATAAACCACACATTGAAATCTCATATTTTTAATGTGAGATTCCAAAGTCTCATACATTGGCCAATAGAATCCTAAAATTTCCCTACAGTTGAATAACCGACGTCCTCGGCGACTCCTGTGAATATTGGCCGCATGGACCTTTTTTTTCTCTCGAGGCTACTAGTAATTTTAATATGACTTGTAGGGTACCTCTTTCCGAATTCTCGTGATGCAGTCAAGTTAAAGTTCCAATTAATCTAGGATTTTAATTTCTACTCTTATTCAATATAAGATTTAAATAAGAAGTTAAATTAGGATTATTAAGTTTTAGTTTCTGTTGTGAATAGTCTATAATGTAAAGGGTAGTATAGTCTTTTTGTTGTTTTTCTTAGGTTTCTCTATCTTGTCTATATATTTGTGTAATTCCCCTTCTTTGAATATAAAAAAATAGAGAGAATTTCTCTCCCAAATCACAACATGGTATCAGAGCAAAGGGGAGAGAAAGTTTGGTGAGAGGGCTGTGTTTTTTCCGGTTGGGGGCTGTTTTTTCCGGCTGAAGGTACATTTTCCAGCAGCTGAACCCTAGTTTTTAGGGGCTGCCATTTCTGTTTTGAGGTGTTGCAGGTGTCCAGTAGCGACACAGCCTCCCTCAGCCGACCAGCCTTCGCCAGAAACCCGGTTGCCGGAACTCCAGCGCGTGAAGCCCACGAGCCGCCAGAAGCTCCAGCTCCCTTCTCCACGCGCCGGCGCGTGTGGGCCCATGCAGCCTCCCTGGTCACCTCCTCCTGCCAGTTTTTCTCCGACAGCCTCATCTTTGTACTGCGACCCCACCTATCTGGTTAGTTCCCTGATATGTTACTGCTGCCCAGTGGCATTTTTCGTGGTTGCTGCCTCTGTGTTTCTGCTGCTGCTGCTGCTACTTCCTTTTTTGGTGGGTTATTGTTCTATTGAGATGTCTAAGTTAGAAAATCATGATAATGCTAATCCATCGTTGCAAATCAGTCCTTTCAAGTTGGAAGGTGCGGTAAATTATCTAGCTTGGTCTAGGACATGCTATTTATCCATCAATGCAAGAGGGTATACGGGCTACCTTACCGGTACTAAAACTCGTCCGGCTGAAATAGATTCTAAATTCAGTTCATGGGAATCTGAAAATGCTCTTGTTATGTCATGGCTATTGAACTCAATGGAACCTAGACTTGCTAATGGTTATTTGATTCTTGACACGACCCAGATGATATGGGAATCTTGTAGAAAGTCTTATTCTGGCATAGGAAATGCAGCCTTGGTGTTTGAACTTTGTCTAAAATTGGAAGGCTTGAAACAAGGAGAATTATCTGTGGATGATTACTATGCTGCTCTAAATGAGGTGTGGAGACAGCTGGATTATTATGATGAGTTTCATGCTAAATGTCAAGATGATGCGGTTCAATATCACAAGAAAATTGAGAATGGGCGCCCATAAATGGCAGGTTTGAATCCAGAATATGATCCTGTTCGAGTTCAGGTATTGGGGAAGACCCCAATGCTATCCTTAAAGGAAACTCATGCTTACATCCAACAGGAAGAATGTAGGAGAAGAACTATGATGAAATCTCTAGTAATTGAAAAAACTGGACTAGTAGCATCACAAGCTACTCGTACCACTATCACTCATGAGGAGGATACTCGGTTTTATGATCATTGTAACACTCCTGGTCATACCAAGGAGAAATGTTGAAAATTGATTGGGCGACCGCGTGGTGGTGGCCGTGGAAGAGGCCGTGGTTGTGGTGGAGGAAAATCAGGACCACCTCGCTATGTAGCAAATCAAGTTGAGGTGAATACATCTTCAGACCCTACTCCTACACCTACTACCGATGCTCTCTCTACAGATTGCCTATCCGTTGAAGAGTTGCAAGCCTTGAGAAGCCTCCTTCGACAGGGTACACCATCCTCATCCAATGCTACATCTCATTTTTCAAAGTCAGGTATGGCACTTCTCGTCAATTCTATTAATGATTCTTGGATTATAGACTCAGGAGCAAACAAACATATGACAGGCTCTTTTGACAAATTCATTGATTACTCACCATGCACTAATATGGAATATGTTCGTATTGCAAATGACTCTTCTGCGCCAATTTTTGGTACAGGTTCTGTAAAGTGTACACCCAATCTTGATTTGAAATCTGTTCTTCACATTCCTAGCTTCCCAGTTAATCTTTTATCTGTACTTGCTCTTACTAATGATCTTCAATGTAGAGCTGTTTTTTATCCAACCCATTGTTTTTTGCAGGATCTGAAGTCAGGGGAAACGATTGGTCATGGTAGAGTGCATGATGGCTTGTACCTCCTTGAGAAGAAATCCCAAGCCTTGTTAGGGAAGAGTAGTGATGTGAGTCAAGAAGTGATTATGTGGCATAGACGGTTAGGACATCCATCTTTTGTAGCTCTTAAACGGTTGTATCCGAACCTATTCGGTCAGTGTTCTGTTGAAACTTTATTTTGTGATGTTTGTGAACTAGCTAAACATACGAGGAATACTTATGTTTCTCATGATAATAAAAGTTCTGTTCATTTTATGACTATTCATTCTGATGTATGGGGACCTAGTTCTATTGTTTCATTATCTGGTTATCGTTGGTTTGTTACCTTTATTGATGACTGCACTAGACTCACTTGGGTGTATCTGTTGAAATCAAAGAATGAAGTTTTTTCTTGTTTCCAGTCTTTCCATAACATGATTTGTACACAATTTGATGCTAAGGTGAAAATCTTAAGATCTGATAATGGGACTGAGTATATGGATGGTATGTTTCAATCATATCTAGATGCTAAGGGAATTATCCATCAAACTAGTTGTGTGAACACTAGTGCTCAAAATGGGGTAGCTGAAAGGAAAAATAGACATATATTAGAAGTTGCTAGATCCCTTTTATTTACAATGAATGTTCCTAAATATTTTTGGGGGGATGCCGTGCTTTCAGCTGCATACCTAATTAACCGGATGCCCCTTAGAACTCTTAACTTTAAGAGTTTGATAGAAGTTTTACAGGGTCATACATCCTATACTGTTCCACCTAAGGTGTTTGGTTGTGTGTGTTTTGTTCACCATAGGTATGGGAATAAACTTGATCCTAGAGCTTTAAAATGTGTGTTTGTGGGTTATTCTGGAACGCAAAAGGGCTACAGGTGTTATCATCCTCCATCTCGAAGGTATTTTGTCAGTATGGATGTGACCTTTCGAGAAGTTGAACCTTATTTTCCTCCTACTCCTCTTCAGGGGGAGATTAGAGTAGAAGAGGAGTCTACCTTACCAACTCCCTTAATTTCTGTACCTGAGTCTATTAGAAACTTAGTCACTATTGATAGTGAGCAAGAAAAGATTGATCTCGAGGAAAGGAGGAAGGGTAGACTAGATAGGCCAGATTTACAAAGGTACACTAGAAAGGAGAAAGCCAAAGCTATTATGCATGATACTGGTGATCAACCATTACCCCTGCCATCAGTTCCTGAGTCAGCGGAAACACCACTCAATGTAAGTGATTCTAATTCTGACTTAGTTATTGATCCTAACCTTATGGTTGACAATTTAAATGTTCCTATTGCTCTAAGAAAAGGTGTGAGGTCTTGTACTCAACATCCAATCTCAATTTTTGTGTCATATGATCATTTGTCTCCATCCTATAGAGCATTTGTCTTGTCTGTTTCTTTTGTTTCTATTCCACAGAATTGGCAAGAAGCATTTCAAGACTCAAAGTGGAAGGAAGCAATGGTGGAAGATATGAGGGCTTTGATGAAAAACGGGACATGGAAACTTGTTGACACAGTGAGGGACAAGAGACCGGTTGGATGCAAATGGGTGTTTACTGTGAAACATAAGGTCGATGGTACAGTGGAAAGGTACAAGGCAAGACTTGTAGCGAAAGGGTATACTCAAACATATGGAGTTGATTACCAAGAAACATTTGCTCCTGTTGCGAAGATGAATACAGTAAGAATTCTCTTGTCATGTGCTGTAAACCTGAATTGGGATTTACATCAATTTGATGTAAAAAATGCATTTCTGCATGGAGACTTAGAAGAAGAGGTGTATATGGATATACCTCCTGGTTTTGAGGGTCAGAAGACTATGGGAAAAGTTTATAAGTTAAAGAAGGCCCTATATGGTTTAAAGCAATCTCCAAGAGCGTGGTTTGACAAACTTAGTAAAGCCATGGTTTCCTTTGGCTACTTACAAAGTGATGTTGATCATACCTTGTTCATTAGACATCACAATGGTAAGATCACACTGCTAGTTGTTTATGTTGATGATATGGTGGTAACAGGAGATGATGCTGAGGAAGTTTTTCGCTTAAAGAAATTGCTAGCAAGAAAATTTGAGATTAAAGATCTTGGAAATCTGCGATACTTTCTTGGAATAGAAGTGGCTCGATCCGAAAGAGGAATATTCATATCCCAAAGAAAGTATGTCTTGGATCTCTTGGAAGAAACTGGTATGTTGGGGTGTAAACCTATTGACTCTCCTGTTGAAGCAAATTGAAAACTCCAAGCAGGTGTAGGGGACTCAATTGACATTGGTCAATATCAAAGACTTGTAGGTAGATTAATCTACCTATCACATACTAGGCCTGACATTGCGTTTACAGTTAGTCAAGTTAGCCAGTATATGCATGATCCCCGTGACTGCCATTTGGAAGCTGTTTTTCGTATCCTACGGTATCTGAAATCTGCTCCTGGAAAAGGTTTGCTTTTCTCAAAACATGAGCACCTTGAGATAGAAGCATATACGGATGCAGATTGGGCAGGGTCACTTGATGACCGTAGATCAACTTCAGGCTACTGTACTTTTGTTGGAGGCAACTTGGTCACCTGGAGGAGTAAAAAATAGAGCGTTGTTGTTCGCTCAAGTGCTGAAGCAGAATTTAGAGCTATGGCACAAGGTGTGTGTGAAGTACTGTGGCTAAGGAAGCTAATGGAGGAGTTAAAAATCTCCAAATATGGAACCTCTACCTTGTTCTGTGATAATAAGGCCGCTATTAGTATTGCTCAAAATCCTGTTCAACATGACATGACAAAACATATTGAGATTGATCGGCACTTTATCAAAGAGAAACTTATTCAAGGCCTATTGAAGCTTACTCATGTGACTTCAAATAATCAAGTTGCAGATATTCTTACCAAGGGGCTAAACTCTAGACTCTTCCAAAGGTTAGTGCGCAAGTTGGGAATGTGTAATATCTATGTACCAACTTGAGGGAGAGTGTTGTGAATAGTCTATAATGTAAAGGGTAGTATAGTCTTTTTGTTATTTTTCTTAGGTTTCTCTATCTTGTCTATATATTTGTGTAATTCCCCTTCTTTGAATATAAAAAAATAGAGAGAATTTCTCTCCCAAATCACAACAGTTTCCTTGTTATTTTAGGATTTTTATTTACTACTTAGAGTATCTTATTAGGGATTTTCCTTTTAGAATTAGGATTTATCGACAGCATTATCCATTATTCTTATCACTTATATTATTTTCAGTTATTATAAATTAGTTGTTTATTCAAACCCTAATTATTTTCTTGTTCCAACCACAATTATTATCCTATTTTAGCCTTAATTGTTGAGATCTATCACTACAAAAAAAGCGCAATCAGCGACGCATTCTGCGAGAAATCTTATTTCGTCGCTGATTAGCGAATTTATCAACGACAACTTTACGACAAAGAATTAAGATAAACGTCTTTCCAACATTCCGTCGCTGAATGGGTCGTTAAATGTGTCGTTGATTAACGACAAAAAAAATGGTCGTAGAATCTGTCGTTGAATAGCGATAAAAGGTTGTTTCTCGCTGAATGTGTCGCTGAATTTTGCGCCAGATTTTGGCGCCAACAATGAGCTACGACGTTACGACTAATTTATGACAAATTAGCAAAGAATGTGTTTATTTTCTATTTTAAAGTAATTGGTCGCTAATTAGTCGCTAAATGGCTCGCTGATTTGCGAGAAAAAATAGTTAGTCACAGATTAGTCTATAATTTGTGAGAATATAGCGACCAATTAGAGAGAAATTAATTTTATTTTCTATTTTAAAGTAATTGGTCGCTAATTAGTCGCTAAATGGCTCGCTGATTTGCGAGAAAAATAGTTAGTCGCAGATTAGTCGCTAATTTGCGAGAATATAGCGACCAATTAGGGAAAAATTAATTTTATTTTCTATTTTAAAGTAATTGGTCGCTAATTAGTCGCTAAATGGCTTGCTGATTTGCAAGAAAAATAGTTAGTCGCAGAATTATCGTTAATTTGCAAGAATATAGCGACCAATTAGCGAGAAATTAATTTTATTTTCTATTTTAAAGTAATTGGTCGCTAATTAGTCGCTAAATGGCTCGCTGATTTGCGAGAAAAATAGTTAGTCGCAGATTAGTCGCTAATTTGCGAGAATATAGTGACCAATTAGCGAGAAATTAATTTTATTTTCTATTTTAAAGTAATTGGTCGCTAATTAGTCGCTAAATGGCTCGCTTATTTGCGAGAAAAATAGTTAGTCGCAGATTAGTCGCTAATTTTATATTAAATATATATTTAATTTTTAAAAGTATATATTAAATATATTTTTAGTATATTAAAAATATTAAAAAATATAAAATAATTTAAAAAAGTTAAAAAATATATTATGGAGATGGGGATAGAAATGCGATTTGGCGGGTCGAAATGATTTCAAAATATGATTGAAATCATTTTGAAACGTGTTTGTTCCCTCTTTTTTCTCCAAATTCATTCTTCTTCTTTTTCTCTGAAAGTCTCCTCTTCTCTTTCTCAACGAAGAAAAAAATGAATCTGTAAAATCTTTTAATTTACAGCTAAAATGGGAGATCCAAATCACCTTGAGAAAATGGGCAGAGAGCTTAAGTGCCCCATCTGGTAATTTAACTTCAAATTGGTTTTTTTTTTCTTCTGTTTTTGCGATTTCAATTTACCCTAAGTTCGTATGCTGCTAATCCTAATCATGGGTTGTTTAATTTGCGTAATGGGTATTTGCTTCTACAGTATAATTTATAGTTTTCCATTTTTACTTTTGCAGCTTGAGTCTGCTGAATTCCTCTGTTTCGCTGACATGCAATCATGTATTTTGCAAGTAAGCTCACTTTTATTAGTGCTATTTTCAATTTTTTTTAAAATAATAAAGTCTTAGTGCAGAAAGAAGAAATGAATAACTCTACCCTGTTTCGTTTCAGTTCGTGTATTATGAAGTCGATGAAATCGGGTTCCGATTGCCCAGTTTGTAAAGTTCCATTGTGTTTATTTTCATTGGAATTTAATTAATTTGAATTGCTTTTCTACAAAAGGGTTTTTGATAAGTGGGTGGTATTCAAAGTTTTGAAATTGGATTTGAATGCACAAACAGAGATAGGAAGATGAGAAACAACATCCATGTTAGTATTTATTACATTTTGGTTAGAATTTTGGGAGCACAGTATTATTTATTAGCATTCATCTTAAAGAATATGGGTTTACTAATTTAGTTTGCTTCTTCTTTTGAGCCGTTAAATATGTGAGCTAGTTTTTTCACTCCTCTCTTTGTGTGAATTGGGTAAGTAATCGGGCCACTTTGCATAGGTAATTTGGTTTGTTTGTCCTCCCAGGTAATTGGGTGTGGTTGCAACTAACTGCTAGAATGAAGTGGCAGGCTTGGCTTTTAGCTTAAGTGATGTATTCATTCTATTGCGATGCATGGAAGGCCTAAGTCTGTATCTTTTGGAAAATGTCCTAGCTTAATGGTTTTGCATGAAGATGATTGTCCTTGCTTTCTGATATTTATAAAAAAAAAAAATAGTGTTCTTGAGAAGCTTCAAGCTTGTTTGAGAAGATGGAAAGAACATTCTAGGAGAAGCAAGGCTTGGATGAGTACAACTCCGAGGTTACAGTGGGCTGTGATGATGAAAGTTTGAGAGAGAGGAAGGAACATGGATGGTGTTTCTCTCTCTCTATTATTTTGTTTATTATCTGGCAAAATTCTCTCATATGATTTTTCTTTCTTTCATTTTTGAATTTTAGATTCTTGATTAATTTTCAAAGCTCAAATGGATTAATTTGTTGTGTTGCTTCCATGAGCTGTACACGATATGGAAGAAAGTAAGTGATGTTTCTGTAATGAATTAGGCAGAAGAAATAAGCAGATTGAAATCAAACTGTTGTCTCGTTGCACACCAATTCCTTTTTGTTAGATTATCAATTCAAATATAATCAAACCATACCAATCATATTATAATGCACAAGTACCCGCGGCCTAATCTTTCGTTTCTCAATACAATAAAATAGGAAAAACAATTCAATAGGAAAAACAATTCACCTTTAAACGTATTCAGGTTCTGCTATTCAGTTCTTATTATTTATTATGCTTAAAACTGGCTGGTTGTTGGTTTTTATGCTTAAAGTTTTTATTTAATTTGATTTGCATATATCTTTGGCTTATCTGAGCAACGAAGGAAAACAAATGCTCCTCCTGCTCCGGCAAATGGCAATGTGGAGGAAGACGATGTTCGTATGTAGGATATAATTGATAGTTGGTGTTCTCTTTGTTTGTGTTTGGAGTGTCGGATTATCAAAGTTGGTGTTTTCTTTGTTTGTGTTTGGAGTGTCAGATTATTAAAGTTTGTGTTCTCTTTGTTTGTGTTTGGAGTGTCGGATTATTATAGTTGGTGTTCTCTTTGTTTGTGTTAGGAGTGACTGATTATTAAGACCTTATGTGTTCAATATACTTTCTTAAGGGGTAAACTTTACATTCGAATTGTTTATGTATACTTATCACTACAAGGAAAACTGAATCAGACAACGCTTTCTGGCCGTTGTCTGATGAAGACAAAATCCGTTGTCTATTGAAGCGATGTCTGATAGCATTTCAGACAACGGTTTTAAAATCGTTGTCTGTTGTAGGTTTGCACAACGGTTTTTAATTTTATCAGACAACGGTTTTTGGCCGTTTTCTGATGATGGTTCAGACAGCGGTTTCTAATTTTTCAGACAACGGTTTTTAACCGTTGTCTAATGGTTTCCACAACGGTTTCTAAATTGTCAGACAACGATTTCTAAATTTTCAGACAACGGTTTTTAAGCGTTGTCTGATGAAGGTTTAGACAACACTTTTTGACCGTTGTCTGATGAAGACAAAAACCGTTGTCTATTGAGGCGATGTCTGATAGCATTTCAGACAACGGTTTTTAACCGTTGTCTGAAGATGGTTTCCACAACGGTTTTTAGTTTTATCAGACAACGGTTTTTAACCGTTGTCTGATGATAGTTTAGACAACGCTTTTTGACCGTTGTCTGATGAAGACAAAAACCGTTGTAGAAGGACGCTAAATACAACGGTTAATTAATCTAAAACCGTTTGTAGAAGGACGCTAAATACAACGGTTAATTACTGTGGCACACTGAATATTAGACAATAGTTTCAATGTTCATTTTCATTTCACCACCATTGTCTGTTAAACTATACATTATACATATAAGACAACACTTTACAATGGAGGATTGCAAATTTGGGAATAAAAAAACCTCCACAAATTCAACCATTCAACGTATTAACAAACTTAAAAAAAAAATCAACACTATACATATATCACTGAATTATACTATTAGCTTCAACTTGAATGACGCTTCATGAAATATTTGGCGAAGTCAATCCTAATCTCGTTGATGTCGGCATCACTATACTCCAAGTTCCCTCTGCGTAGCCACTGAAAAATGAATCACATTTTGGTTAGCCACATGTGGTAAATACAAAACTATTATATAAAAAATGAAAATAATTAAAATTCTCACCTTAGCTGCAAACTGAAGCTCCTTGTCATAACAGATTTCCTTCGTGTACCTCATGACAAAGAGGCCGCAGTCCGTGGCCCCTTTCTGCACAGGAACCCCCTGAAATAGCAAATGAAAACAAAAATGAAGTACCACATGTTACATCCATATGTAAACCCATATGCAAACCAACACATCAACCTAATCACACAACCTAACCTGAAATCTGAACAAACATTCTGAAAAATGAACACAAGACACATCCATATAAAATTTCAGGCTCAACGAGCAAACTCATACTTATAATATGCATATTTGCTTTAAATGATAAGAAATGAAAGAAGAAAACATTAAAAGACAAACTTGCTCATATAAAGTATATTGCAAAGCTTAGAATAAAAGAAAAAGAAAATAAAAATCACATAAGAACAAACTCTCCAGTGCAAGAATCCCATCAATTTCAGGTTCTGCTATAGTTTAGACTTTTAGAGGCATTTCTTAAATTGAAAGAGATAAAAGCTTAGAATAAAAGACTTGCAAGATAGTTTAAGTTCAAGGTCCTGGATAAGCTACAAGCCAACTCCTAACAAAAAGGATTACCTTTAAGGCATCTGTTCAAGCCTTGGTCTATACTCTCAGTTGTTAGAATAATAGCATATTTGAAACTTTCATCTACCAGATCAGATTTCTATCCCTCCAAAAATTAGAAATATCCTCCTTAAAATTCAAATAATGTATTGCACAAAATAACAAACAGGCCTAAAGTTACTACTTACTTGAACTTTTATCTCAAATTTTGAACCATTTGCAGATTATTGTATAACTTTTGTGGATTATCTGGTAGTTTATTGGCCAGTAACTTCATAACACTAGTTCAGAAGCAACTGGAAAAAATGTAATTATAAGGGCTCTCAACTTTAACTATAGCTTATATATAAGTCATAATCAAACATATAATTTTAATAACCTTCTATTTAAGCAATCACAAATTGAAACTCCATCTAAGTACCAATCAAACACAGCAAAATATTTCATAGGAGTGCAATATTAAACATAAGTCTATCAAACTAAGACAAAGTTTAAAGCAGAAACTATGAATCTCATGCCACATAGAGCACATGCACAAAATATAAAAGGCTACGGAAGGAAAATTATGTTCCCAAGTATGTCATGAAAGTGCAGTAAACATCAACATCAGGAAGAACACATGTAACCTATGACAAATTTCTGGAAATGCAAGGGAGACTATTGAACTACCTTCCCATGTGGCACAAAGACTTAGGAGTTGGGAAACATGCTTTCTACATCAAATGAGATAGAGAATCTGTAGTAATCTTGAAATGCAGATTATACCACAACTGTGACAAATTAACTTGGTTGAATCTCTAGTGGAGGGGAAGAAAAATGCTGTACACCTAGCTATAAAAAATCGATACAGCCATAAGGAATAAAGAAAGGAGTAATTTTCCTGTATCCTTTCTCAATTAGAGCCTGAACACCATCTGAAAAGACTGTAAGGCCACCCATCCCTATTCCAACAAGCACACCAGCTCGCTCTTTATCAACCTACAGTGCACATAAAAACCAAGCAGACAGATTAGGCATACATCTGTGAGAGAAAGAAAGTACATAAATCTAGTTTAAGTACAACTCGCATAAAATAAATACTAGGGGTTAAGGCAACTCTCCTTACCTTCTCAAAATCATATTGATTCGTAAATGTTTGAAAAAAAAATATATCAATTGAGAAAAAGAGAAGAGTGCATTTTGTAGGACGATTTTAACAAAATCCAAATAAGAATCTCTGATAATATAGGGCAATTGCACACCATCTTGTAGCTTTAAAACAATAACAAAGGAGCTACAAGTTTGTCGCCTCAGAACATGAGAGAGGAAACAACTGGATTGGTTTTAAATCCAATGCATTTGTAAAACAACAACATGCATGTGTGCTTTATGTCTGTAATCAATGATGAATTCAAATTGAGATTCGAATGAAAGACACAAAAAAAAAAATAAATAAATAAACCAATTCCAGCTTGCATACTTTTCAACTAAAGCTAACTCGAAGATGCGCAAGACAAATTTAAAAGAAACCAAAGCCAAGGGGCAAAAACACAATGAATTATTCAAGATGAAATCAGTTTATCTTGCATGTTTATCATTTTTCAAAAGATTGGCTTCATAATATAAAAATACCAACCATAAGTAACGATTAATAACAATAACAATTTTCATCTCTCTGTATCTGTGTATATTAAATTACCAATCAAACAACCTACAGAACCAAAATTTCCAAAACCAAATGACAAAATTCCCGAAATGCAGAGGCATGAAATAAAAAACCCACCAAGCAAAACGATGGAAAAAAAACATTAAAAAAGACGCATAAAATCAAAACTCGAAAACCAATTTCAAACCTTGGATAGATTATCCCCTCCAAGATCCGAATCTTTAAGCGACTTCTTACCCGCGACAATGCAATACCTCAAACAATCATCAAGTCTCCTATCTTTCTTTCCATCAATATAGCCTTCTGCACTAAACCCTCGGATCTGTCCACCAAATCTAATGGGGAACTTGGACGCATCAAACCGATCGATGGGTCCTATTCCACTCTCTCCAGCGAGCAATTTATCGTAGTAAGCATCAACCTCATTCCCAAACACAGAAACCAATCCCATGCCCGTAATTACAACCCTTTTCTTGGGGTCTTTCTCGGGCTTGGGTCGAAGTGAACCTGTGAAGTGCATTAGAGAAAGGCCGAGAAGAAGTAGCCACAGATGCACAGCAAGGATAAGACAGTGAAAACGGGAAATAAGGAGAGCAAATTGGTCTGAACGGGCTAATCTGGGTAGTGGAGAGCCCCATAACTGTAACAGCGATTTTACCCAGCTTAGCAGAGCTTCAAGTATCACCTCTACAAAATGGAAACAAATCGGGTCTACAGAGAGAGAAATCGAAAGAGGGAAGGAGGAGATAGATCTGTTTAGGTTTATTGCTAAATTTTAAAATGGCCGTGTTTTTGGCAAAATGGGGGTAAATAAATTTTTTTTTTTGGAAATAAAGGGGGGAATTTAAGTGTTTAAAATTTTTGAAGTTTTAACATCCCTCTTTTGAAACAAAATGGATTTTTCAAAATTTTGTTAAATTAACTTTATAAATTCACTTATATAGATGACTTATAAATTTCAATTTATAATTCATCCATAAGTGCTTAAGGCAATACAATTTAAATAATTAGTAGTGATAAATTTTTATGGAACCCTATATAATTATAAAATTTAGTGTTAATGTAAATTAGATTGAGCAAAAACTAAATAAGTCTAACATTGATTCTTTCTAAGGTAAAAAAAAGAAAGCATGTAATTGCAAGGCAAGAGTTCAATAAGCAAGTCCACAAGAACACTTACAAATGGAAGTGAAGATTATGATTATGATTTGAGAAACATTAGATTTAGTGGGATGTGAGAAGAACATGAGCAAAAATTTATGAAAGAACTAGCACTAATATATACTTGTATATACTAATATATATACTAATATATACTTGTATATACTAATATATATACTTGTATATACTAATATATACTTGTATATACTAATATATATACTAATATATACTTGTATATACTAATATATATACTTGTATATACTAATATATACTTATATATACTTGTATATATACTAATATATACTTATATATATACTTGTATATACTAATATATATACTTGTATATACTTGTATATGTACTAATATATACTTGTATATACTAATATATACTTGTATATACTTGTATATACTAATATATATACTTGTATATACTAATATATACTTATATATACTTGTATATATACTAATATATACTTATATATACTTGTATATATACTAATATATACTTATATATATATACTTGTATATACTTATATATACTAATATATATACTTGTATATACTTGTATATGTACTAATATATACTTGTATATACTAATATATATACTTGTATATACTAATATATATACTAATATATATACTTGTATATACTAATAAATATACTTGTATATACTTGTATATATACTTATATATACTTATATATACTAATATATATACTTGTATATACTTGTATATGTACTAATATATACTTGTATATACTAATATATATACTTGTATATACTAATATACTAATATATATACTTGTATATACTTGTATACATACTAATATATACTTGTATATCCTTATATATATACTTGTATATACATGTATATACTTGTATATATATACTAATATATACTTGTATTTCTACTTATATAATATCATATTATATCTAAATCATTATTTAATGGTGGACTTTAAAGTTTCTAATGGGTTTATGAACTCGATGAAGAAAACAGTCGTTACATGCGGGAGGAAGAAGAATTGATTCAGCTGTCATGATGGTAATAGTTTCATTTGTTTTAAGTTCTATTTTGAAATTATGTCCTGCCATTAATTTTTCATCCTTTATACTTGCAGTTCCAACATCCTTAATGCCTGTCACAACTCCCTGCTGCCTGTAGAATGTTTTGTTTATATCATTCATAATTTAATGAAAGATTGGTTGGACACTTTGTTGAAAGTTTTATGTTTCTTATTGAATCATGTGGTTTTTGCTCTGACACCTTGCTGGTGGATTTGGTTTAACACTTGTCAGTGGATTTAGTTTTTTTTTTTTCTCATTTATTCGATTTGAATATTTTAGGATTAATTTATATATATTTAATAAAAGTTAATTCTTTTTTGAGACTTCATAAGCTTAGTATATATTTGAAAGAGATATTTTTGATTAAAATTTAAAAAATAATAGTTTTAAAAAGGAAAAGAAAAGTGAATAATTTTGAAAATAATTTTTATTTTTTATATATTTTTAAAAAAATCCCAATTGGAGCGAAGTCCAAGCACACCAAAATTTATCAGACCCACGCTCAACATCCATATATCCATGCCGAGGCATTCAGCAGAGAAGAAAGCTAACACAGCCCTGCTACGATTCTAAGAACATACAAGAAATCCTCATTTTGGCGTTTTAGATATATAGAGAAAGAGGGATGGTAGGAGTATCTGAAGTACAAAAGAGACCAGGTGGACGGCCGTTGGGTCCTCCTCCTCGAGGTCCTCCGCCTCTTCAGCCTGTCGACCGCGAGAAGGTACAATATGCTCATTTAATTGTTTTTTCTAGGGTTTCGAATGACAACATTTATTTTTTGCTCAAAATAGGAAAGTCGATTTCATCTTTGATTATAAATATAGATCAAATTCTAGGGTTTCAAAGCTAACTCACTTTCTTTATGCTTTGTGGCTCAATTTATATGGCTTAAATTTCCTTTTTGTTACTCGTGTTTATGGCTCTATTAACGACCCGGGAAAATATGTTCTCTTGAAGTTTGTTTAGTTCATTAGGTCATGCTATGTGGTTTTGGGGCCGTGGTTGCCATTAACATGTGTTAGATTGTTACTGATTTGTTAATAAATCTGCATCTGCATGAGTTATATGTTGAATTTGTATATTATTTTAATTTTTTTTTGTTTAGGTATTCTAATGCTATTTTTTCCTTCCTTCCTATTCAAAATGCAGACTTGCCCTTTATTGCTTCCCGTTTTCACTAAGGTGTGTTCACTATTCTGAGCTTTTTCCATAATTTTATGCTGTAAAATTTGTCTTTCAGTCTTTGGAAATGTACAACTTGTTGAAAAAGCATGTGGGAACTGGAAATTATCATCAAGAAAATAAATATGTGAGGGACTAGACACAGAGTCAGCCTCGTTGATAATTACATTTCTTCCATTGTGTCTAGTTGAGTGTTGAAATTACATGTGTGGTAGTTCTTGAGTTAAATGGAATTTGTAAAGAGTGTTGTGAAAGAAGTTCAGTCTAAATAAATTTTTATTGATGTTCTACTGATTCATGTAGTTAACTGCGTTTCTGGCATTGTTCTATTGTAGATTTTACTGCGTTTTTGGCATTGTTCGTTTGTAAATGTTAATGTATTGCAATACTCTAGTATGAGTTGGGAATTTCAAATGCATAAACAGGAAATTTAATTTGCAAGGAAAATTTTTCATTATCCTTTTCTACTGTCTGAAAATTGAAGTGTGTTCAGTTGGTTCTTTTTAAGCTGGAAAGTTCAAAATTTTTATTTGACCTTGTAGTAGTACTCACAGATAACTGCCCTGCTAGGTGTTAATGCATTAAAGGGTTGGTAGATTTTTTAGTTACATGGAAACCATTATGCGCCAACTGACACAATATAGACGTAATGACTCATTGCCATAAACTCTAAAACTTTATGATCCATATTGGAAATCTATACAAAGCTTTGACTTGCTGAATCTCCTGCAGATAGGGAGTCATCATTCCAAGGAAGACTTTGCGGTGAGAGGCAAGGAGCCCAAGGATGAGGTTCAAATATATACATTGAAGGATGCTACTCATCGAGAGTTAACAGACCTGGTATGTCAACATCATGTTCCATTACTCTATTTATAAATGTGTAATAGGAAGTTTTTGAACGCCTTGAACCTTAGTATGAGTATGGCCATAGGTAGGGAGCACACTAAAACTCAGTTTCATTCACAAGTTTGTGTGTTGAATTTCAGTATAGTTCCAAGAAGACCTTGAAACTTGACAGTTTTTTAGGGATTTCAGCATCTACGGCAAAGTTCTAGAGTTTAGATATAATTTCGGAGGAGAATAAAACTGCAAGGTCATTGGGAGGTATTATGTTGGTTATGAAATCAGAGGTCAATGTAAATTATGTATCTACTAGGTATTGTATTGGACAAAAGAGTTACTTAACATTACTTATTAATATCCACATTCACTTTGCGGTGAATTTCACTCTCAATGCTAATTTGTGAACGTTCCAGTCCTAGTTACTTTTAAAACTGTCTCCTTCTTCCTTCTTCCTGCAACCTCATTCTCTTTATTGTTTTCTTTTGCTGAATGTTCTACTACTTTTGCGAAAGTTTGGTTTGGCTTTGTTCATTGAGCTGTGGAGCTCAATCTTTTCTCTGCAGTAGTGTACTGCACAGAGGTGTAAATGAGCCATTAAGAGATGGCATTGAAACTGACAGTTGTTTACCCTGTATTTCATCAACTCAATTACATGCAGTTGCTTATGAATCTATGATTACACTGTAAAGGCCTAGACGGTATAAATTTGCTCTCATTTTGCTGTGCATTTTTTCCCCTTCATTGAGTAACTTTGGCTATAGGCATTTTGGCTCCATTCTTGATTTGCTTATTCTGGCCTCTTTGACAGGTCAAAGAGGTGGCTCCAGCAGCAAGAAGAAGAGATGCAAGACTGTCTTTTGCTTTTGTATATCCTGACAAAAATGGTTGTTTTGTGGTGCGAGAGGTCAGCCTCTTTTCCTCCTTTCTTGTTTTTTCCTTTATTCACCCACTACCCCAAAAAAATAAAAACTGTAAAAAGAAAGTAAAGATTATCTTAGATGGTAAAATAAAATCTAAATACTATATATTCACTATTCAAAAGTGTTAAATGAGGTTGTAATTGTGGAAAACTCTTGCTTCATGAAGGTGGGAAAGACCGTCTCCAATAGAAATGGGAAATTAGATGATGGGAAAGCATTGGCTGAGCTTGGCTTCCAGGTAAAAAGAGGACACCTCTCTTGACATCACGTATTAATCTGATTCACACATTGGATTTGCAGCTAACATGTAAAATTTCCCTTTCACAGATCGGAGATTACTTGGATGTTGCAATTATGTAGAGAAGTTTTTTCAGTTTTTTTTTACTTTGTTATTGGTTGTTGGGTCATGTCCTGAGGTTGATTTGGATGTTCAGGGACAATTGGTAAGATAGTAAAAACGTTGTATTGGCCCAAGTTATTAAAATATTAGAATACTTGATTTTGACGAGCGCCTACAATTTATTCATCCACTTCTATGATGGTTGCTGGTTCAGACAATATTAGAATACTTGTCATTCACATGTATATGACTTATATATGTTTAGCCATTCTAAAAATTAAAAATCATTAAATATTCATAAATTTACAAAATTATAAATAAATTAAAAAGAGCTGGAAACCAATTACAAAATCTGTGACGGACAGTTTGCGACAGAATTTGCAACGGAATTTGCGACGGCATATATACACTCCAGAACATCTGCGACGGCATTTGTGACGGATTTGCGACGACTTTTGCGACAAAATCTGCGACGAAAAATCTGCAACGATAATCTGCGACGGAATACTATGACTTTGAAAATGGCGGGAAGATAAATTTGCTACCAATTAGCGACGGTTTCTGCTACGGATACTGTTTGCCCGCGAAAATTTGAGTGGCAAATTTGCAACCGCCTAGTGGTAGCAAATCCGTCGCAATCTGCGACGGCCTGTTGCAAAATCAAAAACTGCGACGCCTTTTTTATTAACGGATTGTATCCGTCGCAGATCGGTTGCAAATCTTGATTTGCGACGGATGTGCGACGGATTCTGTCCGTTGCAGATAGCGTGTTTTTTTGTAGTGGAGAATGTAATTTCACTCTGGATTTATAATTTCAATAATTAATTTTGAATATCAAGTCTTAAGTAATAATGAAAAAAATTTTTTTTCTTACAAATCAACTTATTTTGGAAACTAGTTATTTACAATAATTAAATAAAATAAGCTGCAACTTCAAATCATTTGCATATACTATTATTTACTTTGTGAATATTGTGTTCCATTTTCTTTTATTGCATTTTATTTTTGAAAAGATATTAGTAGTATGTTTTGGTTTAATTCACTTAAATGATTAAGTCCCATAAATTTAAAGCAAAGAAAAGTACTGTATAATTAATTTTTAACTAATTTGAACAAATATAAATAAAATGTTCATGTATCAAATTTGGAATATTTCCATAGGAGAATTTACTTTCCTATGACGTCATTTGATCCATTAAAAAATAAATAAATTCATTTAGTGCCAATTTAAAACATTACTGTACAATACATATATAATAAAATACTCCTTTATTATTTACTTTCTTCATTCACAAATAATAATTATTTTAAAATTTAATACAATAATTAAAAAAATATTTAATAATTTAATTTATATTACTATTTTATTAAACTACCATTCCTCTTAATTTATTATTTATTTTATTATATATTAATTATATACAAATAAATTTATAATAAATATATATAATAATTTTAAATTTTGTAAAGTGATAATTATTTATGAATAAAATTTATCAACTAAAATAATAATTATTTGTGAACGGACAGAGTATGTTATAACTTTAAATCACTGGCTGATTAATTTTATCTGAAACATCTTATCAGACAACGATTTTTTTTTACCAAAAAAATACTTGTCTGAACATATATTACACAACGGTCCCTAAAAACCGTTGTCTGTATGCTTGCTTCAGACAACGGTTTTTTTTAACCGTTGTCTGAAACGCTGAATTATACAACACTTTCGAAAAAACCGTTGTCTGAAATATCTTATCAGACAACGGTTTTGTATGACCAGAAAAACAGTTGTCTGAACATATATTATACAACGGTCCCTAAAAAATCGTTGTCTGAACATATATTACACAACGGTCCCTAAAAAACCGTTGTCTGGTGTGACCAAAATGACACCTAATAGACAACGGTTAAAAAAAACATTAAAAACAGTTGTCTGAAAATTAATCAGACAATGCTTTTTTGGGAAAAAAAAAACCGTTGTCTGTTTTTTTCAGACAATGGTTTTTTCCTTAACTGTTGTCTGATGACCGTTGTCTGATTCAGTTTTTCTTGTAGTGTATTGCCACTAATAACTTAATTATGAATATTGTGTTATTTGATTATTATTGTAATGAATGACTATTTTATAAACAGGTTTGATTATTATATTTGAAATTCAACAGGTTCTTGAAAATGTGTACACAAAAAAAAATTGGAATACTGAAAAAATATAGCCAAACAATTACAAAATTGCGACAAAATCAGCGACCAAAGGTGACAAAAAAAATATTGAATTCTGCGACAAATCAACGACTGAAACAACGAGAAAAATATTGCGACATATTCTGCGACACATCAGCGACAAAATTTAGCTAGCAAATTAGCGACAAATTTAGCGACTAAATTAACGACCCAAACAGAGACAATTCAACGACCAAAGCTAAATCAGCGACGACTTTCAGCGGGAATAAATAATTCCCGCAAAAAATGAAAATGTCGTTGAATTTGTCTCTGTTTTGTCGCTGATTTGTCACTAATCAACGACACGCACAATTGGTCGCTGATTTGTCGTTGATTTTTTAGCGACCAGGACATTACCGTCCGCTCGATTTTTCTCGCTGTTCGTCGCTAATATTGTCGCTATCGTATTTTGGTCGTTGATTTCGTTGTTAATGGTGTCGCAGATTGCGTCGCAGATTGCTGTTTTTTTTGTAGTGTATTTTCTGTAAACCCTCCCGATGCGTCACCTCGACGGCTCTTACTCTTACCAACACTGGCCCAACGCTCGAATTTTTTTCTCAAGGCTACTAGTAATTTTAATTTGGCATATAAGGTATCCCTTTCTGAGTCTTGGGTTATTAGCATACATGGATTACTCTGATACCAACTGTTATAAATCTTGTAAGAATCACACTCTAAAAACTAGCTAAAGGGATTGGAGAGCCCAAAGTCCATATAACAACTTATTGAAATCTCATATTTTCAATGTGGGATTCCCAAATCCCATACTTCGGCCTATATGATCCTTAAACCTTTCTGGATATTAAGCACTTCTAAAGTTGCTACATTATTAGAAGGACTGGAACTATAGGAAGCCACAAGAATTCAACAAACTTTCACTTTATATTTCATTATTCTACTGATGAAGATCATGAAGCATTGATATTCAAGATTCTAGGATATTCACAAAATGATTCCATCTACATATCTTGTGCTATAGAAAACATTTATATTTTAACATTGGGAAATGCTGAATTACCTTTGCTCTCTTGAAAAACGACACAAAGTCATCATCCGTGAGGTGCCCAATACACCACTGAATCCAGATAACATCATATCCTCCAGCAGCTGGCATGAACTCCTGAAGGCAAAGGCAATCAAACTTCATTTTGAA
This sequence comes from Garcia nutans, assembly GCA_947685225.1. NCBI lineage: Eukaryota > Viridiplantae > Streptophyta > Magnoliopsida > Malpighiales > Euphorbiaceae > Garcia > Garcia nutans. Next base: position 3,525,432 of record CANTUV010000071.1, read on the forward strand.
GCCAAAAGAGCTTAAAAATATCATGCTACAAATAAAAATGAAGAAATGAAGTTAAAGCTAAGACAATCCCTTCAATCTATTGATAAACTAAAATTAACTTGCAGAGAAATTAGCAGAGAAATTGAGTTTGGCCCAACGACCCAAACTCAATCACATTGATTACGCTTGCATCTGCATGCCAATAAAATGAAAAAATTAGTTATGATTTTTTATTTTATCACATATGATGTAGTTTGAAAACTGAGAGAAGGAAGATTGAGATGGCTTAGTTCATGTGTTTAATAGACTGCGCAACTCCTGTAAGGAAGGTGGACCATCTTAAAATAGAGAAGATAAGCAAGGAAGGAAAAGACAGGTCATGGCATGAGAAGAAGTTATATGGAAAGACCTAGCTGCTATGTCTTTCTAAAGAAATAATATAAAACTGGGCAGAATAGAAGAAATGAATCCATAAAGCCGACCTCAACTAACCTAGTATTAAAGTCTAGTTTCTGTTGCATGTGGGTCGTCACCACTTGCCATAAGCTGTGGCTGGTTACAGAAGTAGACTGAGAATTGGTGGTTGGAAGTCAAATTTAATCCCTCAATTCAAATTCTGCACTTTAGAGGAACCACTCGAATTCCTACTCCAATTACATTAAAGAAAATATGTAAAACAATTGGCATAAGAAGAAAAAAAGAGATGCAGACAGTCAAAGATCTACTATGTAATTGCAGTTCAACCCCAAAACCCCTGGATTTTGTGTTTTTTTATTTTTTACTATTTAGCTCTCCAATTGAAAGTATGCTTTATTAAACCCTTGAACTATTCAATTTTTTCAAGGGTTTAATAGATCATAATTTCAGTTGGAGAGCTGAATAGTAAAACGCATAAAAATTAAGGGGTTTCTCAATGAGCTTTGCCTAAAGTAGATAAATAATACTACTAATTTAGTTGTAGCTGTAATATTGTCTAAACACCAAATTTTTTAGTTTTACTTGGTCTTTATTATCAATTCCTGATGCTGCAATAGTCTGTAAATATCATATGTTAATGGCTTTAATATACTTGACATGGTGTCCTTATCCTTCATAGAATAACTTCTACTATTGTAGTGTGCATACAATTTTCAATAAATGATTAATGGGATGGACTAGGTATCATATAGCAAAGTGAAAAAACACACGCCTGAATTGAAATCATAAAACTATATTCGTGATTTGTTGGATTAGCTAGATGTTATATGCAAACTATATCAGACATGAACTTTTTAAGAGGTTTGATTTTCCTCTACTTTTTATTAATGCTGTAAATTGGCGTTATTGCCTTTCACTATAGATTATTTTTGCACACATGCCATTGCTAGGAACAGTGCTCTTTGGTTTACTTACATGCTCTCTCTGAGTAGCTTTTCTCACTTTTTCCAGGTTGATCTTCTTGAACCAGTGTCACATTTCCTAGATGCTGCTCATGAAAGTTTGGTGTATCAAAATCACATGGCATCAGATACGCACAAGGCCACAAATTTCTTTTGCACGCCACTTTAGGTAAATATATTTCGTTACTGAATATTTGCATAAACCCAACTTGTGAACAAATTTATAGATTTTAGAATGCAGAGTGTCTTCCTTTACAATTCATGGACATTTTTGTGAGATCCAATTGATTTCAGGAATATATTCTTTATGTTTCTGTTTTTGTTTTTCTTGTGAATTATAACTTGAGTTTCTTTCCTTTCATTTGTATGGTTTAGTGAAGTACCTGAGAGTAGATATGGCCATGGTTTAGAAACCGGTTCTCATTTTTAAACTGCTGATTCTAGTTGAGAAAGTTTTTGAATATGAGCTAAACTTTCTATACGATGGTTTAAGAATTGTCGGTTCCGATTTGAATCCTTATTTAAAGACGATTCAAGAGACAATTTTATGAGAGACTTCGAAAGGACAGTTTAAAAATAGTTTACGATTTGGAACAATTTAGAAACGGTCTATATGTGAATTTAATTAAAAAGTTTGAAAAAATTATTTTAAATTAAGATTAGTAAAAAAATAAAAATATTAAGATTAATTTGTTAAAAAAATAATAAAAATAATGTTTATGTATCCTTTTGTGCTTTAAAGAAAAAGTAACGCTCATTCATTTTTTTTACCTTATATTTATATAATTATTAAATATTATCATTATCATTTTAGTTTTTTTAATTATATTTTCTTTGTCAATTGATCTATTATATTCATCAACTATATTATTTTTTTTATCCAAAATTTGAGCCTTGATTATTTATTATTTTTTAGAAATCATAATATGATAATTTTAAAATAAAAAATAATAATACATGAGATAAAAAAATTAAAAATAAAAAAAATAAAAAATAATAGAAATAAATTTTAAATATAAAATAAAATAAAGTAATTAGGATTATAATGTAGAGAATATTTATAAAAAATTGAGAATGTAGATTGTAAAAAATATTAGAGAGTAAATTAAAAAATATAAATTATACATAATATTAAAGGTTATAATGTATATATAGATTGAAGAATGAAGAAAAAAATAAAAGAAACTAAAATTAAAAATGTGAAAAATTTTAAAATACGTGTAGTATTTATATGGTTAATAAAAATTTTAAAATTAATAGTCTAAATAAAGTACATTAATTTAACGGTTTAAATCGGTAGTTTTAAACTATAAAAATTGCTAGTTTAACGGTTTTAAAAATTAGGAATCCAAATTAATATTCATGCTCAAATTTGACCATAATTTCAATTTTGACCCTTTTCATTTTAATTTTGACAGATTCCATTTTGATCTAATTTTAATTCCAAATTGAACGACCATATCTACCTAAGAGTGCAGAACCGGTTAATCTCATCCTATTAATAAATGTGATAATGATGTAGGATAACAACAGCCTCTGAAAATATAGTTTTATATCAGGAATATAATATTTCAGTAAGTTTTAAAGAAAATATTTCAGTTTTTTTGAAGTTTACGGTAACATGGCTCTCAGGTTTCTCTTGAGCTTGGCTTACAAAATATTTTAATTCGATCAAGTTTCAAGTTAATTTTTTTTAATATAACTTTTAAATTTTTTTTGATAAACATAATTTTCAATATTTATTATATTATATAATATTAAAAAAATATCTTAACTTTAGCTCAAACTAATTTATTTTATTTTATTTTTTCATTTTTGGTTCAAGAATGAGAAAGAAGATTCCATAAATTTTTAATGAAAGCAAGATGAAAAAAAAATAATTTTTTTCATTTTTGGTTCAAGAATGAGAAAGAAGATTGCATAAATTTTTAATAAAAGCAAGATGAAAAAAAAATGCAAAAGAAGAAAGAGAGAGCGACTAGAGAGAAAGAAAGGGCTTTTTCGGTGACTTCAAGAGAAAAAGAGTTTATAAAGCAACCATTTTTACTTATATTTCTTGCTCTGTTTCGCGGTAAAGATCCATAAAGCCCTTCCGCTCAAATAAAGTCTTCCTCCTAGAAATGGGTTTGGCTGGATTTTATTGATAGACAGGCATTGTTAGCCTGCTTCACTAGAGTAACGCTAGTTTTTTTTTAATTATTATTATATATGCATATATTTATTTTCTTTTTAACGTTTTACTACCACATTAGCACTGGTTGTTGAAGCTTCAACATGATATATAGAACTCAAAATAATTTCAAAATCTGTTTTGCTAAAATCAAAAGTCCCTTGTCAAATTAAGGCAAAATATATATATAGTTCTCTGAATTTATATCATTTAGTCATTTTATATTCTGAACTTTTATTTTAACAATTTTAGCATATGTGCTTATCATTTTATACTAATATACACTCATATTAATGAATATTGATCACTTTATCTTTTTTATTTATCTATTTTATACAAAATAGATATTTTAATGACTTGTCGTGACTCAATATGACTCAACAAGTTTATATTTATAAGTTAAAAAAAATATGAGTTCAGTGGTTATATGATTAAATTGAAAGCTCAAGGGACCAAATGACTAAATACTACAAGTTCAGAGGATTACATATGTATTTAATCTAAAATTAAAAATAAAATAAATTTTTATGAATTTTAATAATTTGCCCTTAGTAATAACAAAAAATGATAAAAGAGTTAATAAAAAGAGAAAATTACATGATTTATCTTTTTTTTTATTTTCTTTTTTCAAAAATACATTACTTTGGTTTTTTTTTTTCTATTCCTTTCACCACTTTTTTTTTATTTCATTTTTGTTTTTCATATATACATATATATATATATATATATTCAAATATAGCTCCCCGTCAATGTTTTTTAGTTTCCTTCCGTTCTACATTTATTTTCTTCTTCTATTACTTTCTCTCTTCTTCTTCCTTTATTTTTATTTTTTTTTCTATTTGCATATAGTTAATCGCTATGCTGGTTGGGGTATTAAATTGGCAAAAAAAGAAAAAAGTTAAAAGGTTTTGGTGTTCTTTACTTGTAATGCACTTTATAGTTGATAAAATATTTTAAAGAGATTTGTTTTTATTTTGTGAATTTTTTCATTTATTCCTTTTTAATTTGTGTTTTCTAATTAATGTTATATATATTTTTTATTTGTATTTATTGTATTTTAATATTTGTTTGAGTTAATTTAATATTTCAACATATGTGTGTTAATTTTTTTTTTTTGCCTATAGACATCATATAAAAATATATTCATAATATACACTTAATATATATGTGACATATAAACATACATATAATATTTATATAATATATACACAGATATATAATACTATATGGGTGTTGTATACATGTTTTATTTATTTATTTTTATGTTGTATTTGAACTTAAAATCATGTAATATTTTTAATGTGATATTTATGTTATATATTTATGAATTATAATTAGTAAAAAATATAATTATCTTTTATTATTTTATAGATATTTTATAAATATTTTATTTTTTTATGTATTTGTCTATTTTAATTATTAAATTATATAATTTTTTAATTTAAATAGTAAAATTAGGAATTTAATTTATAAGATAATGATTTAGACATGATAATGTACATATATTAATTCTTTTAATCAACATCTATATAAGAAGAGAATATATTTTTGAAAATTTGACCCCTTTTTTTTAAAAATGTAAATAAAATAATTGGGTGGTGCATTTAAAAAAAATGTTTTTAAGGGTAGTTTTGTAAAAATCCCAATAAAAAATGGCACTAAGTGGGTTGAATTAGGATTGTACTAAGTTGGACTTGAATTTTATAAATTCAATAGGCCTATTGGATTAGGTTTTTATTAGATTTTAATTAGTTTTAAAATTTTAATAATATTCAATTAATATTTAATTGGAATCTCATAAAATTTGATGGTATTCAATAATCTTTTAAAAGTTTATTAAAATTTAATGATATTCAAAAAATTATTAATTTAGATGGATTTTATAATTTTTTTTAATTTCATTAGATTTTAGAATACTAAATATAAATAAAAAAAATCTTTTACAAATTGAGGCTCTATACCAAAGATTTCAGTCCAATGAAAAAACAAGTTTCATCTTCTTCTACAAAGCTTTTCAACATGGCAAGATTGAACATCCTCAGGTAAACATAACATTTCTTTTACACGCTTTATTATTTTGTATTATTTTTATTTTTAATTTTGGTTTTTTTTTTCTTATTTATCAAAGGAATTAGACCTTATAGATTCTGTTAAAAATTTTGAAATTTTAAGTAGGTTATTTACATCACAAAAGCAAGGTATTTTATTTGAATTGACAATATAATCTAAACTTGGCAGAGAAATATGAAATTTTGTACTCTTCTGCCTTGTGTGCGAGCATAGCATCTAGGAGTTACTGAATATATATTTTTTAACATGAACTTCTATATTTGATATTCATTAGCCATAGCCCATATCTTCTGAAAGTACTGTAATTCCGGTAAGTATTGTACTCATGAATTATTGACATATTACAAATCAAAATGAATAAAATATAGCTTAAGGTTAAAAGCTTGTTTGATATCAGTGAGTGATATTATATTTTTATCAAAATATTAATTATATGAAAAAAAAATTAAAATTTCATTAAAATCTATCAAAGTCAATAATAAAAATTCAATAAATTCCATTAAATTTCATATAGAATTCTAACAAATCAATATAATTTCATTAAAATTTTGAATTCCATTAAAATCACTAATTTTTTTTAAATCCATTAAAATCTCAATCCAATACACCATCTAGTATGATATTTTTTGCTCAAATTTAATCTTAATTCTTAAATAATAAAATAAATAATAATAATAAAATATTAACTTTTTTTTTATTAATTGGATGAAGCGAGTCGACTTGTATAAAATTACAATTTTTAAGTTCAGTTATTTTTAATTAATTTTATTGGATCTCAAATTTAATTTAATTTTTATACCATTGAATGACTCAACCTAATTATAGTCCGATTGAATGATTCAACCAAATTAAAAGAAGGAATAGCGCTAAATACAAGTGCTCTTGGAAAGGTGACATATAAGATGAGAGAGATCATATAAAACAGTGATCGATAAAGAAGAGCCATAACATTATTGCTCATTGGCCATTTCCAAAACCCAACAACATTAATTTCTTAAAATTCAATTCCCTAAACTGCCGGATCTTCTGAAATTAATCAAATTATAATCTTAAAAAAAAACAGTTAACTCTATATAGAAAAAATATTCAAGAAAACTATGAAGAAGAGCTCCTTCTTTGTGCTCTTTGTGCTCTCTTTGCTCTTTTGCCTCGCCAATGTTAGCGAGGCGATTTTTCCTTGCAGCACCGTCGACTTGAAGGTGGTTTCTTGTGTGGGGTTTGCCACTGGCAAGTACCCAAAGCCCTCACGTGCATGCTGCAATGGACTGCAACGACTTGTTCAAACTGTTAAATCAGTTGATGACAAGAGAGGTATTTGTAAGTGCTTGAAGTCTAGCTCCAAGAATTTGGGAATTAAAGATCATTTAATGAGCAAGATTCCTCAAGATTGTAACATCAATGTTGGCTTCCCTATCGCCTCTACCACCGACTGTGATACGTAAGTAACATCAAGAACAAAGAGAAAATTTCTTTATATATATATATATATATTGATGAAAAATTTATTATAAATCATACATCAAAACATGCATGCATTGGTAATAAAAAAAGGAGCTGGAACTTACTTTCAAACTCTTATATCTGACATAAAATGTGAAGTTTGAGCTAATAATCTATCAGTTGCATGATTCATAGATCTTCTAACAAAATTAATTTTAGCGCTGACAATATTCGATATGAAATGGGCCCTATATTATTATTATTATTACTACTACTACTACTACCTCTACTATTATTATTATTATTATTATTGCAACATGCTTAATTTAGCAATTAAGGAATATATAAGTGCTAAAGTTGATATAATTATTGGGAATTTGCAGGATCAACTGAGTGGAGGTGAAGCTGTGATTTGAAAAGGAGAGGAACTACGTCATATACAGTCTTACAATGTTACATCTTTTGTATGGTCTTAGTTAAGACCATAATTACCTTAATAATTAGGCAATGAAATGCTTATGTTGCCTTTTCAACGTATCATTGTTCAGTTTTTAGCACTTGCTTTCTCCTTACAATATCATATTTTTTTAATATGGTGTCTCTTGTTTATTTGCAAATCTAACTATTATCAATCCTAGCTAGTTGTTTAAAGAAATTTACAAAAGAAAATACATCTAATTTTGATATGTTTGCATATAATAAATCTGGTGAATGTTCCAGTCAAATAATATATATTTGGCTGAAGTAGTCATATTATAATATTGAATTAATTAATTTATAAATGAGCGAAAAATCAATTATAATATGATTTAAAGAATCAAATTTTGAACATCAATAAAATAAAAATAGATTCATTTGTTAATTAAGCTGAAAAGTTAAAATTATTATATTAATTTAAAAATATGATTATATTTTTTTTAAAAAAATAGAAGTTATTGTAAAAGTGATTTTAACTAATTTCATAATTTCATCTTATTAATGGATTTTGAAGTTGATATTTTCAAATAATTTCTGAATTTATAAAAAAAATTGAACTTGGAGATGAACTCTCAACTCAATGAAGAAAAGATTAGTTTGGATAAATTCTCAAATTATTTGAGGGTACTTTCTACCCAATGGAACTTTTTAGAGAATGCCATAAACTTTTATTCATATATTAAAAGAATATATTTTAATTTAAACATAAAAGTACAAAATCATATATTAAGAATTACTAAAATGATGAAACAATTTTAATTTCTATTAACATGCTCAAAATCATATTGAATAAGTATCATAACTGACACAAAATTTTGCAGGTTTATCTAACATTATGGACTTTTGTCCCATATTACACAGGAAGACGACCAGCTACTGTAAAATTAAAGTTAAAAAAATATGAAAAACTTATAAATGGCTTTTTTTATTAAAAGAAAATAAATTATAATTTTAAAATAATTTCAGATTAGCTCTTATGTCCATCGAGATTAATAAATTATTTTTCCATTAAAATAAAAGAAACAATATATATATATATTGGCATTTCTATAATTATAAATACCTATAAATTATATGAAAGATTATTTACTATAAATTATATTCAATAAGATCTAAAGATCACTAAAACTATCAAATATCAGGCTGATAAATATTACAATCCAAGATGGACAGAAAAAAAAATTCAAAAAATGCATCATTGGCAATCATTTCATTATTGCAGTGCAGATCTAAAGTTTAATATTTATGGCGTATTTATGCTTTTTGGTGGAACAAATTCTACATATCCTTTGGGTGATGAGAGTAGATCAAAATGTCTTAGAGCATTTTGTATAAAGGACCATCAGCTCCAACAGTGTCAACATTTTTGGACTCTTATCGATAAATTGGAAACTCCACCTGCGAGTATCGTAGCCGGTCCCAAACCCGGATAAAGGAGGAGAGTTGCAGTAGGTTGGCAGCCAGCGTAAAAATTTTGCCAAACTTTTTATGGATCCTTAAAACTATCATTATATCGTTGGGACGTGCTCACCTAGGCACGCGCTACATCGGCACCCGGGTATAGTGTTAAATGAGCAAGGGGTTCCATCACATCGATGCCTGGGTGTGGTGGAGTATGAGCAAAGGTTCCCATGCCATGGACGGGTATGGGTAAAGAAGTTAGTCCCGCCATATCAGCGCCCGGATGTGGTGTCAGACAGGAAAGGGCTACCGCATTATGGACGAATGCGGCTAAAGAAGCAAGTTCAAGGGAGCCGATTAAGATTAGGTAGTTGGAATATTGGCACTCTGACTGGGAAGTCTATAGAGCTTGTGGATACTTTGAAAAGAATGAAGGTTAGTATTGCTTGTTTGCAGAAACCAGGTGGAAGGGAAATAAAGCAAAAGATATTGGTAACTCAGGATATAAGCTGTGGTATTGTGGCTTGGATAACAATAGGAATGGTGTGGGCATTATTATTGAGCCTACGCTTAAAGACAAAGTGGTGGAAGTGAAGAGAAAGGGAGACAGGATTATCTCTTTGAGGCTTGTTTTGGGAGATGACACTATTAATGTTATTAGTGCTTATGCTCCCCAAGTAGGTTTGGACGGAGCATCCAAGGTTAAGTTCTGGGAAGATATGGATGAAATCATGCAAAGTATTCTGGAGAATCAGCAAATTTTCATTGGTGGGGACCTTAACGGGCATGTTGGTAAGGACAGTAATGGTTATGACAGGGTCCATGGGGGTTATGGTTTTGGCAACAGGAATGAGGAGGGAAAGAGCATTTTGGATTTTGCGGTGGCTTATGATCTAGTGCTGGCAAATACCTGCTTTGAAAAGAGGGAGTCACATTTGATTACCTTTAAGAGTGGACGAACCTAAAGTCAAATAGACTTCATACTTACTCGAAGACGGGACAAAAGTAAGTGTAAGGATTGCAAGGTCATTCCGGGTGAAGCATTAACGGCGCAACATCGTATTGTGGTTTTAGATGTTAAGAATAAAAGTAGCTGGAGGAATGATAAGCAAGTATTGGAACCAAGGATAAGATGGTGGAAATTGAAAGACCTAGCTCAAGGTACCTTTAATGAGGAGTTACTAAAGGAAGACATTTGGAACCTTGAGGCTAGTGCAGAGGACTTGTGGACAAAAATGGAAGGTGGCATTAAGAAAGTAGGTAGTAAATTGCTTGGGATCTCTAAAGGGGCAGGGCCTCGACTGCACGATGCATGGTGGTGGGATGAGGAGGTTCAAAAGGCTATTAAGGCTAAGAGGGAATAATATAAAAAGTTACCGAATGCGGTTAATAGCGAGACCTTTGAGGAATATAAGAGGGCTAAGAAAGAGGCAAAGAATGATGTTAGTGTAGCTCGTGGCAGAGCCTTAGAAGGAATTTATCAAAAGTTAGGTACTACAGAGGGAGAAATGGAAATTTATAAGATCGCAAGGATGAGAGAAAGGAAAAGCAGAGATTTAAGCCAAGTCAAATGTATAAAGGATGAAGATCAACGGGTGTTGACAGGAGATGTTGAGATTAAGGAGAGGTGGAAGGCTTATTTTGAGCAGTTATTCAACCCTGAACATGAAAAAGATTTTCAAGGTCTTCTTGCAACAAATGGTTATATCAGCTGGTCTAGGAGGATCTTGCATAGTAAAGTAAGAGAAGCCTTGAAGTATATGAAAGTTGGTAAAGCTTGTGGCCCGGATGGTATTCCTATAGACGTTTGGAAGAACCTTGGAGAGGTTGGAGTTGCCTGGTTAACTAAACTCTTTAATGCTATTGTGAAAGGACGTAAGATGCCGAATACCTGGAGGAAGAGTATCCTGATACCCATATATAAAAATAAGGGGACATTCAATGCTGTACAAATTATCGGGGTATCAAACTTATGAGCCATACTATGAAATTATGGGAAAGGATTATTGAACACAGATTGAGGAAGTTTACAAGAGTTTCGGAGAATCAGTTTGGGTTTATGCCAGGGAGATCTACCATGGAGGCTATTTCTCTTCTAAGAAGACTAATGGAATTGTATCAAGAGAAGAAGAAAGATCTCCACATGGTATTTATTGACTTGGAGAAAACCTATAATAGAGTACCAAGAGAAGTGTTATGGTGGGTTTTGAAGAGGAAAGGAGTCAGCGGCAAATATATCAACATAATCAAGGACATGTATGAGAATGCATCCACTAGTGTGAAAACACCTGGTGGAGACACTGAGACTTTCCCCATTACTACCGGATTGCATCAAGGTTCGGCCATAAGTCCATACTTATTTACCCTGGTTATGGATGAGCTAACCAGAAGCATACAAGACGATGTTCCTTGGTGTATGTTGTTTGCTGATGACATTATTTTAATTGATGAGACTAGTGCTGGTGTAAACCGTAAGTTGGAAGTGTGGAGAAAAACCCTCGAGGACAAGGGTTTTAAGTTAAGTAGGAGTAAAACGGAATATATGCACTGTGAGTTCAGTCTAAGGAAGAAGCAGGAACATGAGGTTAAGTTGGATGAAGTTTTGGTGCCTAAAACCAAGCAGTTCAAATATTTGGGTTCGGTGTTCCAGAATGATGGCCGTATAGATGAAGATGTGGCTCACAGAATACAGGTAGGGTGGTTGAAGTGGAAGGGTGCGACCGGGGTTCTATGTGATAAGAAAATACCTCTGAAAGTGAAAGGTAAATTCTATAGGATTGTTGTTAGGCCTGCGATGCTCTATGGTAGTGAGTGCTGGGCACCAACAGGACAACATTTGCATAAGATGAGTGTGGCAGAAATGAGGATGCTAAGATGGATATGTAGACATACCAGACTAGACAAAATTAAGAATGTTCATATTCGACAAAAAGTCCAAGTAGCGGATGTCGGAGATAAGGTGAGGGAAGGAAGACTTAGATGGTATGGACATGTTTTAAGAAGACCTCCTAATGCTGCGGTTCGTAAGTGTGAGAATTTGTTGACTGAGGGGGCTAGAGGTCGTGGAAGACCTAGAACTGTGTGGAAGGAGGTGATAGCAAGAGACTTACGTGCCTTAGATCTTGATGCGGATTTGATTAATGACAGACTTGAATGGAGACGTAAAATTCGTGTCTTGGAAGGGGCCTAAGACTGGAGTATCTTTTTTGGTTTCTTTTGAGCTTATTTTGTTGAGGATCCATACAGCCGACCCCAACTTATTTGGGACTAAAGTTTAGTTGTTGTTGTTGTTGTATCAATAAATTGGACATTGGCTTCTTTCATATTGGAGCGTTGGGCTCATTGCATATTGAGCTGGAACATTCATAAAACTATATAAAAATAAATAAATTTTATTCTAAAAATATTAAAACAAAATAAAAAGATTACAGTTTAAAAAAAATTAGAATAAAATTTTTTAAAAAAAATATCATTATAATAAGATTTTTTAAAAAAATACATCTTCTCTCAATACAATCAATATTTACTTCAACTTTTATTTTTTTTTAAATTTTACTATTAAATAAAAATATTCTAATAAAATAATAAAAATTAATATTTTAAATTATTTTTTCAATATATAAAATTTATTAATTTTATAAAAAAAATTAATTTTAATTAAAAAACAAATAACACTAGCAAAAAATAATAAAAAAAAGAAAAATATATAAAATTTATTTTTAAACAAGTTTTACATATTATATATGTAAAAAATAAAATTAAAAAAATATTAACTTTATTATGTAAATATTGTGTAGGTATTTGATAAATGTTTTGTATATATTTGGCAGATGTTATAAATAAATTTGGTGGATGTTGTATGTATGCAATATATTTATTATGTATATTTTATATAAAAATTATGTGGATATTGTGTGAATATTGTATTAATATTGTGAGAATAAAAAATTATATAAATAAAGTTAAAAAAATAAAAATATCATATAAATATTTAATAGATATTTAATATATATTTATACATCTGATAAATATTTATTTTGTTGTATATGTATTTTATATATATTATGTATATATTATATATATATTTATTTTTTTATATGTGTATTAAGAATATAATATCGGTATTTTTTTTAAAAAAAATATAAATAAAAATTAATAGAAAAAAATGAAAAAAAAATAAAAAAAAACCTTTAAAAAAGAAAAAACGGGAAAAAAAAACTGTGTTTTTGTAGAATTGAAAAAACAAATATGCTGGGCCACTTTTTTTGAAAAAGAAAAAATTACATCATACAATATTTTTAAAATTTTATTTTTATTTTTACTACTCTTAATTTATTTTTTTATTTTTATTTTTATCTTTTTTTATATTTTGTGTTTACGAAAATAAGATCTTCTAGTTTTCACTGTTACTTTTGTTCCCGTTCAAAATTTCCTATTTCAACTTTCAACTCTGACTTGGCAAATCATGGGACTCATTGACACCTTTCTTCACTTGCTTTTTTTTTTTTTTTTAAATATAAAAATTCTTTCTTAATTACTCTTCCTTGTCTTTTTCTCTTTTATTTATATTTATATTTTTTTTTTATTTTGACACACATATATATACTATATTTTCTATTAAATATATTATTAACACTAATTAATATTAATTATTTTAAAAAATAATAATTATTTTAGATAATACCTTATTAAAAATAAAAATAAATAAAATAAAATAAAATAATATATTTCATTATAATTTCAGTAAAAATTTAAATTTATTTATTTAATTACAATTTTTTTGTTGCTCATATGGTTGTAGAAATGAATTTTTTTACTGTTTTCATTATCTAATTTAATCATTTTAGATTAGTTAATGGATAGGCATGTGTAGGTATATATTATATATATTTTCATATGCTAAAATATTACAATTATATACTGACATTATTTTTTGAAAGAATATGCAGTTATAGTTAATATATACTTATATATATTAAGATATAACAACTGCATAATGATATTTTTTTTTCAAGATAATAGATATTTGTAATTATATATTACACATACTTTTATATACTAAGATATTACAGTTATATATTTATATATTTTTTTAAAGATAATATATGTAGTTATAGTTAGTATATATCTAAATGTAATAAAAAAGATATAATAGCTGTATATTATTATTATTTCTCTAAGATAATAGGTATATGTAGGTATATACTACATATATATGTATATATTAATATATTATAGCTGCATATATTGATATATTTTTTAATGACAATAAACATATGTAGTTATAGTTAGTATACACCTAAAAATAATAAGATATAATAGCTGTATAGTGATATTATTTTTTCAAAATAATATGTATATATAGGTATATGCTATATATATTCATATACTAAGATATTACAACTGAATTTTGACATTTTTTTGAAAAATAATAAAAATGTGTAGCTATAGTTATTATATACTTACAAATATTAAAATATAAGAATTATATATTGATATTTTTTTAAGATAATAGATATATGTAGGCATATGTTATATATATATTTATATATTAAAATAATATATATATATATATATTGATATATGTCGGTATATATTAGTATATATTAGTATATAATGGTATCTATCGGTATATGTTGATTTCTATTATATATACTTTAACGAAAAAATAACAATATATGTAGGTATATGTAGGTATATTTTTTTTATATATATTTATATATTAAAATAATAATAAATATATATTTTGATATATGTCGGTATATATTAGTATATATAGGTATATATTGGTATCTATCGGTATATGTTGATATCTATTACATATACTTTAACTAAAGAATAATAATATATATGGGTATATGCAGGTATATAACTATTTTATATATTTATTTACACGTAGGTATATGTTACATATAACTATATATATGGTATATATTAAATATTAGTATAATATATATTGGTTTATATTACATATAACTAAATATATACGGATATATATTACAAAAGAATAACAATATATGTTATATATATGTTGGTGAATGTCGGCATATGTTACATATACTTTAACTAAAAAATAATAATATTTATGAGTGTATATATTTTAATTAAAGAATAATAGTATATGTGGGTATATATCGGTGTTTATTGATATATGTTGTATTGTTGGTATATGTTATATATATTTTAACTAAAAAAGAATAATATATGTGGGTATACATGGGTATATAACTATTTTATATATTTATTTATATGTGAGTATATGTTCCATATAAATAGATATATTGAAAAAAAAAATAACAATTTATGTTGGTATGTGTTATATATAACTAAATATATATGAGTATATGCTGCAAAATAATAATAATATATATTACATATATGTTGGCGTATGTCGATATATATTATATATACTTTAACTAGAGAATGACAGTATATGTGGGTATATATTACATATACTTTAACTAAAAAAACTAATATATATGACTATATATCTATTTTATATATTTATTTATATATGAGTATATGTTACATATAACTATATTTACCAAAAAATTAAAATATATATTGGCATATATTATATATAACTAAATATATGTGGGGGTATATGTTCCAAAATAATAGTAAAGCTATTAGGAAAAATGGGTTCTCAAAATCAAGCGTAAAGCTGATAATAGTGTTAAACACTATAAAGCTTGTTTAGTCGCAAAAGGGTATACACAATAAGAAGGAATTGATTATAAAGAAACCTTCTAGCTTATTGTGAGATTTACTTCAATTCAACTGATTCTAGCTATAATTGTAAGCATGAATCTCGAGTTACATCAAATAGATGTAAAGACTGCTTTTCTCAATGGAGAGTTAGAAGAAGAAATATGTATGCAACAACCAATAGGTTTCATTAATGAAGACCAAGCGCATAAGATGTGTAGACTTTTGAAGTCAATATATGGCCATAAGCAGTCTTTTAGACAATGGTATATTTAATTTCATAATGCAATAGTGTCGTATGATTTTAAAATGATTGATGAAGACCACTATGTATACATAAAGAGATCTAATGAGAAATTTGCAATATTATCATTATATGTAGATGATATACTTATAGCTGAAAATGATAAGGGGTTTGTGAATGAGATCAAAAATTGGTTATCATCTCATTTTGAAATGAAAGATATGGGTGAAGCTGCATATATTCTTAGAGTTAAGATTATAAGAGATCGTTCAAGAAAATTAGTGTCTCTTTCATAAGAGCCATATATTAAGAAAATTCTTCAACGATTTCATATACAATATTGCAAGCTCATAGATACCCCAATATCAAAGGGTAAGACCTTAAGCCAAGCCTTATGTCTAAAGACTCCATATGAAAAGGAATAAATGAGTAAGATTCCTTATTCTAGTGCTATTGGAAGTTTCATGTATGCCATGATGTGTATAAGACCAGATATTTACTATGTTTATTGGGTTGGTGAGCAGATATCAGTTTAACCCAGGACAAGCACATTCGCGAAAAATAAAGAGAATCTTGAGATATCTAAAAGGAACAACTAATTACTCACTAAGTTATCAAGGAAGTGAGTTACATTTAAGAGGCTACATAGATGTTGATTGGGGAAGAGATTTGGATGAAAGAAAGTCTACCTCTAGATATACTTTCTTACTAAATGGTAGGGCCATATCTTGGAGTAGTAAGAAACAATCATACATAGCATTGTCAACAATAGAGGTCGAGTTGTAGCATTTTCAGCTGCAATGCAAGAAGTCGTTTGGTTGAAAAGGTTCATGAATCATTTGGGAATGATTAATGATGCTATTAAACCAGTAAAAGAATACTGTAACAGTCAAGCAACAATAGCATATACCAAATATCATGAAAAAATAAAACACATAAATATCAAATATAATTTTATGCGAGAAATGGTGGCAAAGAATAAAGTGAACATGAAGTACATATCTACGCATGATATGGTTGCAGATCCATTTACAAAACCCATACCAAGAGATGCATATTATAAGTAATTTAAAGCATTGGGCTTATGTAGATATTGATTATACTTGTAAATAAGTTATACGAATAGTGTTCATATATGTTTTATCATTATTAATTGATGATATTTCTTTTAATGCTCAAGTTTCATTTAATATGAAACATACATAAATAAGTGTATATTTATTTTATACATATATACATTTTTATTTGAAAAGCATATCGGATAGATATGAGATTGGCCTTCTTACACAGGAAATCCCCTTTATTACTTTGTAGGAATAGAGATGAGATGATTTTAAGCTTATTATCTTGGTAATAATAGAGAGCGAAGCTTGAAATATTTTATGTCATCATTAAGTAACAAAAGGAAAAAAGTCATAATGTGTATGAAATATACTTATGACCATAAGTACTGAATTACAAAAATTCATAAAATTATCTATTTTTCTGCCAGATTAGAGTTCTTATGAATAAAAAAAGCAAGAAAGTGAACTCATATTAGTTATTTTGTGTCTAACGAAATTTGTGTGACATTTATATGAAGTAAATGACATGCTCTTCATATGAAAGGAGGATAATGTTGTAACATGTGATTCATACCACATGTGCAAAATTTTTTGACCACATGAGTACTGAAAGTTTTGATCTTAACTTTAATATTGTGTGAGACCCTAGATTTTATAAAGTAAAATCTCAAAGAATACACTAAATACTCTGATTTATTTTTCAAAATTTTGTCTAAGAGTTACTATCTTAGGATGTTGCCAAAAGATTATGAATGATTCAGTCTCATGAAATATTTCTAGAAAAGCAAATTAAATAAAATTGCAAGAATAAAAAAAAAGAGAAAGATCATGTTTGAGTTATCACATTATTATCGAGTATTCATTAGTCGACCAATTATTTTTATCTTTTAGGTAAAGAAAAATATAATTATGAATACAATAATATTTATTTATATAAATGAAATCATTAAAGATGAAATGTAGTAAATGATCTAGAGTATTGCATGCTATATTTGAACTAAGTACGTTTCAATTTTCGAGATGCTATATACTCCTAACATATATATAGCTATAGTGCTCTCAAAGTATGCATAGTCACATGATATATTGACTAAAGTATGAATCTTGTAGAAATTAAAAAGAGATGATCTCATGATGTGTGAGTGAGGATGTAGATTGATGGACACCTATAATGGGACCCACCTAATTAATTTAAATTAATTAAAATTAAAAAAAGGAGGAGTGGTAAATGCCTTAGCAATTACCACAACCCAACTACACTTGGTAATTATCTGGATATATAGATTGAACTCTATTTTTTAATGAACGTAAAGTAAGAAAAGAGAACATATTATCTTCTCTTCAAAACTGAATATCATCTCTTACTTCATTCTAAGTGTTTTTGAAGAAAACTTGAAAAATCTACAAGAGATATTTATACTGTAATTTTAATGATTATAGTTCATTATTTTATATGATATGATTACAATTTGAGTATGCATATCTATAATCTTGAGAATTAAATGCTTAAAATCTTTGTGATTTGTTTATATTTTTCAACAGTTAAATAAAAACTACGTAGTTTAAGAATTTTATGATTTTATATGTATAATTTTTTTATTTTTTATATGAAGCAAAGAAAATACTTTTTTTTAATAAAAGAGAAAATAATAACATATAATAATAATAATAAATTCTATAGATATTTGACATAAAATATCAGTTAAAGAAATTTTTAATTATTAATTTAACCAAAAAAGTAATTTTTGGAATCTTGATATTTTTACATAAAGAAAAATACTATTTTGTGTTTGAATTATAAAAATTAGCATTTAAAAAAATGAAATAAAACAATATAGAAGATTTTTTATTAATTAAAATATGGGACAGATATATCCAAAAAGTCATATGTTTTCAAAATTCAATAATTTATATGTATATTAAATTTTACTTATTCTAAAAAGTTTTAAGTGCCATCGAAAATTGCTAGAGTTTTTATATATTCTTTTAATTTTATTATTATTTAACTATAATTTTTATTAAAAATAATGTATATTTTTTAAAAAATATTGAATTCAAGTATTTTGGTTGAAAATTCAAAATTAGACAATGGTTTTTTTATTAATTGCATATATATAAGAGAAAAGAAACTACTAAATTTAAACTTGAGACCTAAGCGAGAGCAATATATATTTCTGGTTAACATGTTATCCCTTAATGGTTGACAATAATGTTAACATTTAAAAAATAATTAATTAATATTATTAAATAATAACTAATTATTATCAATATCAAAAATGATATTCTGATCTTATTTTAAATTTTCTAAATAAATACATATAATAATTAATTATTATTTTATTTAATAATTAATTAATTTAATATTAATTAAAAATTTAAAAATATAGATATTTTTAATTTAATATCTAAAAAATTTAATTTATATTATTTAATAATAAGTAATCATTACCAATTAAAGAAACTATTAAGAGAAATTCATTATAGTACTTAAAAATTAGTAAATAAAAAATGTCTGCAGTATCTTGTATGCACTTTTCTAATATATAATATGCATGTTTAAAAAATCTATTATTGAATATGATTATTAATTATATTTTCTTTATCTAATTTCTTTAACATCTAATTAGATCAAAATAATAAATTTATTTTAACTGAAATTAAATAATTAAAAAAAATTCAAACTTAAATAAACCATTAACGCATATAATGAATATAAAATTAATAATTTTAATGTAACAAAATTACCATCTTAATTTTCATGTATACTAAAGGATTCCATGCATGACCTCTTACGGATAAATATGTATATTGAAATATGGGAAAAAATCTCATAGAAATATAAAAATATAAACATATGAATTAATTAATATAAAAATAGATTCTTATTTTAATTGAAAATCTATATTAATTTTCAATACCAAATTGTATGATATGAAAATTCTTAAAGGAAAAATGAATTATTAGGATTTGAATAACACATTACTGATAACTTTAACCCACAGATAGTATATATCATCTCTATATTTGAAACATATGGAGATTAAATGCACCGAATTAATCTAATAAAAGTGATTATTATTATTATTATTATTATTATTATTATTATTATTATTATTATTATTATTATTATTATTATTATACATGCTTGCATGTAAATGTGAAGCTTTAATTCATATTTACAGAATATATATGACAGTCATTGAAATATGTATTAAGATTTCAGACCAACAACATCAAGATAACAGCCATAAAAATGATCAAGAACGACATCAAATTAAAGCTGTGCAGTAGTAAACACTCACGAATCCCAATAAAATTCAATCATCAGAGATCTCGTTGGAAAACTCAAAACCTCAACCAAATTCCAATTCCCAAGCACCCATTTTTTCCCATAAAAACCCATCATCTACACCTGCATTTCCCACACTAATACAAGCAATCTTGTCTCTAAGACCAGCAATACGATTTAAGAGCTAGCTTGTTACTGCTTTAGCTTCTCATAACCATGAAGAAAATCTTATTCTCTGTGCTTTTTCTCCTCTCTTTCCTCTTCTGCCTTGCCAATATCAGCGAGGCTTCTGTTGCATGTGGCACTGTCGATATGAAGGCAGCTGCTTGTGTTGGTTATGCCACTGGCAAGGACCCAAAGCCTTCACAAGCATGCTGCACTGGGCTACAACAACTTATTCAAACTGTTAAATCAGTTGATGACAAGAAGGCTATTTGTAGGTGCTTGAAGGCTAGCTCCAAATCTTTAGGAATTAAAGATCAGTTTTTGAGCAAGATTCCTCAAGCTTGTAACCTCAAAATTGGCTTCCCTATCTCCACTGCCACCAACTGTGAAACGTAAGCAAACTCAACTCCTTTTTCTGTTTCTTAGCTGATTTTCCGAATGTATAGTTGAGTTGGTGTAATACACTATTTAATATCAACTCAATTAAAAAACTTAAAGACTTGAAACTCGAAAACTGACTCGATCAAGAAAAAATTAACTTCAAAACTAAACCTTAACGAACATAATTGAGATACACAAATATATTTGCCAATTAAACAAGTAAATACGAGGGTTTGTTTATGTAACAAGAAAGAGGACTAATTTTACTTGTGGTTTTTTTTTTTTTAAATTTTACAGGATCCACTAGATTGGAGTGGAGCTGAACCGAGGCAATTTATAATGTCCTAGAGAGAGAGAGAGAGAGGAAGGAATTGAATAAAAAAGTATAGAGCAGTGTATGTGGTCGACTGTCAGACCACCCGTACTTTGAATCTTAATAATAATAATAATAATTTCTTTTTATATCATTTTTTTTTCTCTTGTTTTATTGCCATTGGAGTTTTCTTTTTCTTTGGGACATTCATTGCAAGACCCTATTTGTTTATTGTTATTAGTAAATCCACATCTCGACAAGTTGCAAGACCCTATAGGTGTAATATTATTGCCAATGAGACTTCAAGCAAGAGCAATATAAACCAGAACTGCTATAAAATCTGAGTATAAGGAACAATTTTTAAAAACAATTTTTTTAGTCCTCAAATCATTTATATTTTTCAATTTTATAAGGAATTAATATATTTATTATATCTAGTTTATCTATAACTTAGAATATGGAATATTTTAATAGAAATTAATATATATATATATATCTTACTCCTTCCTAAAATGATAGAAATACTTTTCATTCCACACATATTAAGAAAAATTAAATTTAATAAATAAAATTTCTTTTTATATATAATCTACTAATTTTGCTCTCCATTTATACTAAATAGTTATTGATTATTGTTAAAATAAAAAAATTAAAAAAGTCATTAACCGAATCAAATTAATAATAATTTAGAAAATATAAATAATTAAATATAATGTTATTAATTATAAAATAATTAAATAGGAATATAATGATTAATATACAATGTAACTATAATCTAAATAAAATAAAGAGATTATATTTTAGAACAGATAAAAAAAATGTCTTTATTATTTTGAGGTTAAGAGAGTATTATATAGGGAACTAATATATATTTGCCCATAATTTATTTCCTATTCAAATAGGTGTAATTTTTACTATAATTAAAATAAATTTTCTCTTCTTATTTAAAAAAATAAACAAGTTAGTGAAATAAAATAAAAAGTTATCAAGCCCATAATTTCGTTCTGAAGATTTTAACATTAATCAATAGCTGCTTGGATAGCTTGTTGTTTGTGATTTGTGATTTGCTTGTTTCCTACAGAATAGGGTACAAAAATAATGAGAACGACAGGTGAAAAGGATTAATATCAGTATACTTTTAGATTAATTTTATATGTCCCATATACTCAATTTTTTATAATGACTTAACAAATCAAACTCCAAATGAATAAACTGAGCCCCATTACCAATTTGCTGTTACCTTTATGAACTAATTTTAATTTAAAAAATTAATTCAACGTTTAGCATTTCCTGGATTTTACGGCAAAAACTTTTAACTGTATAAACTATTGTGAACTAAAAGTTCAGGGCAAACGTAAGTCTTTTCCATCAAGGAGATGTTGGGTCTCTGCCTGGGCATTTGAAATTTAACCATTTCTTGGCCATCCCATGAAAAGAACCTGCTATTTTCATTGTGATTTACATTATTGATTATGTTTAAGAGCTTCTGCACTGAGAACTCTTTGGTCAAAAGCTTGCTTTGAGGAACATTTCTCTGAAATGGCGGAGAGAGGTCGGTGTCTGCTGTCCCGGATGCAAAAAAAATACATATTGTTGGATCTTTCTTGTCACTGCTTGCACTAGAATACTTGTCTTATTGCAAGCGAAATGCAATTAATGATTATAAAAATAAATATATATAATTAATCTACTCTGTTCTTGTGTTAGCATTCTTAAAGAATTTGGCTGACTTCCTAAGAAACTTTGGTTTCTATGTATATTTCTTTACCATTTTTCAATGTGGGATGTCCATCTTCAGCAGCTACTTTCAACATCTTGATAGCAAATACTTGCAATTAAATGTGAGCTAATATAAGAAAATAGGAATAGGAAAACAGTGAATATTATAAAGCAAATGCAGGTGAAGGTGAGACCACATTAAGGTAGTATGGATGCGAGAATAACAAACAGAGGTCAAAATAACTAATTATCAAACAAATTATATACTATACATTTAAGTAAATGTATCATAGATAGCCATTTTCTCCACAGAAAAGCCACATCTCTTCATGTAAATTCCATCTTCATCAAGGCCGGGCTATTATTAATGGTATATGTTCTAAGACATGGATAAGATCAGTGAGCCAAAAGATCTGTTTGTCACAGAAGAAGGTGTACCTGATAATAACAAAGGTGTATGTTCTGCAGCTATCTATTAGTAACCAAGAAATACTTTATTTTTATTACTAATACTATTTCTAGCTTAAAAATAAGAAGAATAGAAAGACTTCTAGGACGTGCTCAAGGCACCAGGTGCGTCATTTTCATAGGCTTCTCTAGCCTGTGAATTGAATGGTCCAAACAAAGCAAGCTGTTATACTCATTAGGAAGAATAATCTCACACTTAAAATATGCAGTCATAATGCAGTTTGCCAGTTTACATTGAACTTTCATTGGAAGTTGAAGTAAAAGATTCCATTGCCAAGATGAAAAATGCATGTGTATCAATCCTTACTAAAATGATCGTGATTCTCCAGGTCAAGAATCAGAAAATATCTTATGGTCAGAAACAACCAACCACTGTGGTAATATAGTGTTCCCCTGCTTGTTGGATGTGGCTCAGAAACACTGGATGCTTACAATTTGAAGCCACAGATCATGAAAATTAATACTTTGGGAAGCCTATTACACTGATTTAAGGCAGCCTTGGACGACCAATAAGAGTGCCAACTTCCTAGACGATTTGTCACGGCCTCCACTGGGACGATTGAGAGGACTCCAAGCATAGAGGATGGGCCTAAAGCACTACCTGGTCCAGTAGAGATGGTGACAAACGTGAATTAGCTGAGTTGTAGATGAATAGAGTAAGAAAGACAAGTGTCATTAGGGGATTGGAGCAAGTTAGCTGGATTGACTTGTCAGTTAGTTGATAGATTTCTAATTTTTTGGGATTCCCCATGATCAGAAATTGGAAGTAGCCTCATTATATTTTGGTGTTAAGGTGGACAACTGGTTTCAGGGCTGGCAAACCCCACACCCTGGAGCAGGATGGGATCAATTCACTGAGGATCTTTGTTCGCAATTCAGTGAGATGAAGGTAACGGATGTTGTAGAGGCTTTCAATAAAATGAAACAGAAAACCTCAGTAGAGGAGTATCAGGACAAATTTGAGGAGATGAAGTCACTCATGCTCAAATACCACCCTTGGTTGGATGAGACTTATTTCGTCTCAAGTTTTGTTAGTAGCTTGAGCAAGGAGTTAAAACCTATGGTAAAGATGTTTAAGTCTTCTACCTTAGCTGAAGCTTTTGAGCAAGCCAAGTTATATGAGGAGTCCATTCAAGCTATGTTCAAGAAGAAGCTGCCTAGTCGAATCAATCCTGGCTCTAACTCTCGCCCTCCTTACCTAACCAATCAGTTGAGCCCCAAAACTAATCCAACTTCCAATGACAACTCTATAGACAAAAACAAGACTGACGCCTTTTCAAGCTCAGAGGCTAACAAAACCTTACCTACAACTGTGCAACCAAAAATAGTACCTAGGTAATGCTTTAGATGTGGAGACCGATACTTCGTCGGGCACATATGTAAGATGAAGCAACTAAGGCTCTTAATAGGAGTGGAAGGGGAAGAAACAGAAGTGTTAGAGGGGGAGAATGAACCTAAGTTAGATACAAACGAAGGGGTAGAGATCTCTATGCATGCAATAAAGGGTATTAAAGATATGAATTCCCTTAAGATCAAGGGAAGCATGAGTGAGCGTGAAGTGATAGTCTTGCTGGACAGTAGTAGCACCCACAGTTTTATGGACGAATCAATGATTAAAGAAGTGGGCATAACAACATCGAAGGCTAGAACTCTACTAGTGATGGTGGCTAATGGTCAGACCATGGTTAGCAAAGACGAGTGTTGAGGATTTCAGTGGAGGATGAACAAAATTGAATTTCAATTTGATTTTAGAGTTCTAAGGTTGGGAGAACACGATATGGTAGTCGGTGCTGACTGGATGAAACACCATAGCCCAATTCTATTCGATTTCAAAAAAATGGCAGTGACGATTAAGAATCAGGGAGAAGAAATCGAGTTGAAAGGGTTTCAGGACTTGGGATAGCTGAAATTGATTTCTGGGGTTAGAGTAGCCAAGTTGATTCAAAAGGACCCGAGTCAAATAACAACCCACCTGTTGTCTATATGTTGTGTTTTACCAAATGAAAATGATAGTGTGTTAGTTTCACCTAAGCCACTGCACTTGCAATCCCTTTTAGCTCAATTCGCTGATCTACCTCCACCCATTTCAGCCCTGCTCCACAAATTCTCAACCCTCTTCTATATCCCAAACTTTCTTCCACCTGAATGAGCTCAAGATCATGCTATTCCACTCAAAGAAGGGTCTGCCCCAGTTAATATTAAACCATATTAATACCCCTATTTTTAGAAATCTGAGATTGAAAGATAGGTGAAAGAGATGCTTGCCCAGGATATTATTCAAATAAGCACCAATGCTTTTGCCTCGCCGATTCTATTGGTTAAGAAGAAGGATCGAACATGGCATTTTTGTGTTGATTATCACCAACTCAATCACTTGACAATCAAGGACAAATTTCCAATTCCCTTGATAGATGACCTTTTGGATGAATTAAGGGGTGCTCGATATTTTTCAAAACTGGATTTACAATCGAGTTACCAGCAGATACGATTCAAGCCGTCTGATGTGCACCAAATAGCCTTTCGAACCCACAATGGCCATTTTGAATTCCTTGTCATGCCTTTTGGTTTGACAAATGCCCCAGCCACATTTCAATGAATCATGAACACACTTTTTGAGCCTCATCTCTGCAAATTTGTCTTGGTGATCTTTGACGACATTCTTATATGCAGTCAAACCTTGGAAGAGCATGTAACGCACCTGGAGCTTATCCTCATAATTCTAAAGCAGAATGAGTCATTCTTAAAGCTTTTGAAATGCAATTTTGCCCAGAAGGAAGTGGAGTATTTGGGGCATGTCATATCTGAAGGGGGGTTAGCACAGATAAAGGGAAGATTAAAGCAATATTGAACTGGCCAAGACCTACAACTATTAAAGGGCTAAAAGGATTCCTTGGTTTAATAGGATATTATAGCAAATTTGTCCAAGGATATGGCCTGATCAGTCGTCCATTGACTGACCTGCTTAAGAAGAATGGTTTTGAGTGGACTGATGCAGCAAAGAGTGCATTTCAGCAATTAAAGCAAGTCATGTGCTTAGCTCCTGTCCTGGCATTTCCAAACTTCAACACCCTTTCATCTTAGAGACAAACATCAGCAGCAAAGGCATTGGTGTGATGCTAATCCAACACAATAGGCCTATCGCTTATATAAGCAAGGCCTTGGGTCCAAGAATCTAGGCTTTGTCCATCTACGAGAAGGAGCTCTTATCAATTTTATTTGTAGTAGAAAAATGGCACACTATTTTGAGAACACCCACATTGTGATAAAAATTGACCATCAGAGCATTAAGTATCTGCTGGAACAAAGGATCCACACTTTCGTTCAACAAAAAGGTTTGACTAAACTACTGAGGTTGGATTACAACATTCAGTATAGAAAAGGGTGTGAAAATAAGGTGGCAGATGCATTATCCAGGTGGGAATGGACAGAGGAGGAGAAATCTAACTGTTATACAACTACGTTTGTAGTTTTGCCTTTGCGGTTGTAAGAGGTGATAGCGAGTTATGAGTTTGACGATGGGTACCAAGCTATCATCTAATCACTTCCGGTGGATGCTTCAGCAAAACCTCCATTTACTTACAAGCAAGGCTTATTGAAGTATAAAGGCAGGCTTGTGATAGGTGATGATGAAGGGCTCAAGTTGAAGATCATAGAAGCTGGTCATAGCTCTGCACTTGGGGGCCATTATGGGATCAAGGGTACCTATTTTCGATTAAAGCAACATTTTTATTGGAAGGGCTTAAAGAAATAGGTGTATGAATGGGTATTGAGGTGTGAGGTATGCCAGCAATGCAAAAATGAACATGTTGCTTCTCCTGGATTGTTGCAGCCCTTACCAATTCCATCCAAGGTTTGGGAATCAATCTCCGTGGAGTTTATTGAGAAGCTACTACAATCGCAAAGCAAAGATACCATCCTTGTAATAGTGGACAGGTTCTCTAAATATTCACATTTTCTTCCTCTTTCTCATCCATTTACTGCTAGCAAGGTGGCTCAATTATTTCTAAACAATGTGTTTAAACTCCATGGTCTACCTAGGGAGATTATAAGTGATCGAGATAAGGTTTTTACTAGTATGTTCTAGCAGGAGCTGTTTAAATTGATTAGGGCAAAACTAAATTTGTCTAAAACCTACCACCCTCAAAGTCATGGCCAAACAGAGAGGGTAAATGCATGTGTGGAGAGTTATTTGCGCCGCTTTTATTTCCTTAAACCTGCCACTTGGATGAATTGGTTGTCCTTAGTAGAGTGGTGGTATAATACAAACTATCACTTAAGTTTGAAGATGACTCTTTATCAAGTAGTATATGGTAGAGAACTTGATCATTTCCTCACACTACTTTCTGAAAAAGCCTTAGGTAGCTGCAGTAGAGGAATTCCTTAAGGAAAGACAACATATGGTTCAATTGTTGAGGGATCAATTGTTGCTCACTCAAAATAGGTATAAGCAGCTAGCAGATAAGGGTAGAATTGTTCGGCTAATTTTGCCTACATCCTCATACACCATTAAAATAATATTACTAATTTCAAAGGAGAAATGCAAAAGAGAGGAGAAAATAAGCCTTATTAACAAATGGGCTTATTTGGGATGAATATCAATTAAGGAGGAGGGGTCCTTTTATAGCCTTAGGACCCCTCTCCATATTCTTAATTTTTCAATATGGGATAGCCACTACTAAAAATAGTCAACTAACAAATCTCTACCTTGACTATTTTTCTTTATACAATCTGTAAATCTTCTTTTAAAATAAAATATTTTTAGTAGTATTTCCAACTGCACTGTGAAGTGTTCATCTTCAATTTTTTAAAACATTGATCAAGTTCAAACAATGGTTGAACTTGATAGCTATCACTACTTTTATTAACATGTCTGTGGGATTGTCAGTGGTCTGAACTTTCTGAAGTAATATTTCTCCTTCCTTCAGAAGCTCATGTACAAAATGATACCGAATATTGATATGCTCTGTCCTTGCATGATAAACTTGGTTCTTTGCTAAATGAAGAGAATTTTAGCTATCACAATACACTTTAAAGTGCTTTTGTACTCTCAGTTCACTAAGTAACCATTGAAGCCAAATTGCTTCTTTAACAACCTCTGATACTGCTATGTATTCTGCTTTCGTAGTAGACAAGGCAATTATTAATTGTAACGTAGACTTCTAACAAACTGGCTCCTTAGTAAGTGTAAACATATAACTAGTAATTGATCGACACTTATCCAAACCAACATAGTCTGAATCACAGTATCCAATTACACATTGACCATCTTTCTCATCCCGCTCAAATATCAACCCATCTACGGTGTTCAGAATATACCATAAAATCCATTTCACAGCTTGCCAATGCTCCTTACCAGGATCATACATGTACCTGCTCACAACTCCAACTGTATGTGAAATGTCCAGCCTTGTACACACCATAACATACATCAAGCTACCAACAACATTTGTATACAAAACCTTTGACTTGTACTCTCGTTCTGCTTCATTTTTAGGAGATGAAGATACACTGAGCTTCATATGAGGTGCAAGCAGTGTATTTACAGGTTTGACTTTTCATTCAGGCTAAAACGCTATAATACCTTCTTTAGATACTGTTTATGATTCAAATAATGCTTCCCTCTCTTCCTATCTCTGCATATCTCTATGCCCAAAATTTTCTTAGCATCACCAATTTCTCATTGATTCTTTAAAGCTATCAGCATATCATCAATATATAGAAGAAGATATATGAAAGATTCATCTTGTAATTTGCGCAAATACGCACAATGATCGTATTTGCTCCTTGTGTACTTCTGCCTCATCATAAAATTGTCAAATCATTTGTACCACTACCTCGGAGATTGTTTCAATCTGTATAATGATTTTTCCAATTTGCATACCCATTTTTCTTCTCCAGCAGCCTTAAACCCTTCTGGCTGAGTCATATAGATTTTCTCTTCTAAGTCTTAATGTAGAAATGCAATTTTTATATCAAGTTGAACGACTTCCAAATTCAATTGTGCTACCAAGGCTAATAAAATTATAATGAAAGAATATTTTGCAAATGAAAACAATACTTCATTATAATCAATTTCTTCCATTTGAGCATAACCTTTAGCTACCAATCTTGTCTTGCAGCGAACATCGTTCTTGTCAGAAAATCCTTCTTTCTTTGTATATACCCATTTGTATCCAATTGCCTTATTTCCCTTTGGAAGATTAGCTAGCTTCCATGTCTGATTCTTTCCAAGGAACTGCATTTCATCATCCATGGCCTTCCTCCACTTTTTCTTTTTTGAACTTTGGACAGCTTCACTATAAGTGCTAGGAATGCCATCATTTGCAATTAGGGATGCATAAGCCACAATATCATAAAAAAATCAAACAGGTTTGTGAATCTCTCGTCGTGACCTATTTGTTATAATAGATTCTTGTTTTTATTGAGGTTCTTGGGTTGGAACCTCTTCTTCATCTGACTCCACCTCTACCGTAGGATGAGTCTTCATCTATTTTTTTTGTTACTGGGTTAACAATTCTTCTTTCAAACTCCACCCGCTGCAGAGTATCATTTGTCTGCTGAACAATTTCATTTGTTACCTTTTTTAATATAGTAGACTCATCAAACATAACATTTCTACTAAAGACTATCTTCTTTATTTCTGGACACCAAAGGCGAAATCCCTTCACACCATTGGTAATCCCCATAAAGAGCATTTTCTTTGCTCTCGAATTTAACTTTGATTCATTAAAATGGTAGTATGCAGTGGAACCAAACACACATAAGAAATCATAATCAGTAGCAGATTTTCTATACCACATCTCCAAAGGTGTTTTAAAACCAATAACAGCTGATGGTAAGCGATTAATGAGATGGAAAGTATATGTCACAGCCTCAGCCCAAATTTATCTGCTCAACCCAGCATTGGACAACATACATCGAACTTTCTGTACCAATGTCTGGTTCATGCATTCTGTCATCCCATTCTGTTACAGTGCATCTCTAACTGTGAAGTGTATAATAATGCCTTCATCTTGGCAGAATTTTAAAAATAGATCACTTTTATACTCTCCATCATCGTATGTGTGGAGACACTTGATTTTTCTGTCCGTCTGAGTTTCCACCATCTTTTTTCATATGAGGAAAGCTCTCAACACTTCATCTTCATAGTATACACTCATACTCTCCAAAAGAAGTCATCAATAAAGGTTACAAAAGTAGTGCTTTCCTCCCGTTGAAGCTGTCTTGAAAGAACCCCACACATCTAAATGAAAATAATCTAAAATACTCTTGGTATATGGATTGCATTACTAAACTTCACTTTAGTGTGCTTGCCTTTGACACAATGCTCATAGAAATCTAACTTCTGGGGTTACAATCCTTTTAATAATCCTTGATTTGACAAAAGTTTCAAGGATTTATCGCAAGCATGCCCCAAACGCATATGTCATAATCTGGTTGCTTCCAACTCCTGATCATTACTGGAAGTTGTTGTTGTTGTTGTCCCAATAATTATATTACTCTGATAGTAATACAAGTTATTGGTCTTCCTCAATCCTTTCATTATCACTAGTGCACCGGAGATGATTTCCATTGCTACATCTGCTACATTTACAATTAAACCAATTAATTCTAGGACTCCTAAAGAGGTGAGATTCTTCTTCAAACTCAGTACATATCGGACATTTGTCAAAGTCCTGATTGATCCATTATGCTTCCTCAATTGGATTGAACCAATCCCTTTAATCATCCATGGACCGTCATTTGTTGTGTAAACAGTTGCTTCTTCTAGTTCTCTAAAGTCAAAGAATCAATCCCGATTGGGGCACATATGATTGCTATAACCAGAATCAATTAGTCATATACTAGAAGAGCTTGTTGATGACACAACAGTTAATGAAAGGTCTGAGCCTTCATCATCACACTCAGCTAAATTTGAATTCATGACAGTTTTTCCTTTTTCAGATTTGCTTTTATTACCTAGCTTGGAACAATTTATCTTTCAATATCCTTTCTCCCGGCAAAATGCACATTCATCTTTAGTTGGCTTAGATTTCGATCTCCCTTTCTTTTCTCTCTTCCTGCTTTGAGAGCGACCTCTCACTATCAATGATTCTGTTGTTCCACTTAAACTCTCTTTCTTAGTTCGTAACTATATAATACAACAGTTACTTCAAAGAGTCACTTCAACCTTCCCATTAAGTAGAGTTGTTTTAAGAAACCCAAACTCCTTTGAAAGAGACCCCAACAGCATCAAAGCCAAATCTTCATCTTTGAAAATCACATTCAAATTTATCAAATCAGCTACCAGCTGATTAAATTGGTGATGTGTTCATTCATTGTGGTACCAGGAATATAAGTGAAGCGAAACAATCTCTTCTTCATATGAAGCTAGTTCTGACTGATTTTCTTCAAAAAAAAATTTCTCCAATACCTTCCACAATTTACTTGCAGAAACTTTCTAAGAGAAAGCATACTTATGTTCTCTAGAAAGGTACAATCGAATTGTACCACAAGTCATACAATTGATGGCTTTCAATTTTTTTCATCAATATCTTTTGATTTCTCTTCTTCAATGGAAATGTCAAGACCTTGCTGAAAGAGAACGTCTAGAATCTCACTTTACCACATACCAAAATGGCTCGTACCATCAAAAATCTTCACTGCAAATCTAGCATTTAACACAGCAGTCCTTGACCAAATTGACGAAGTGGATGTTGTCTCTTTGTAATTGATGATTTGCCTAAGTCGTCTTCCGTCTTTGCTTCAAAAAATTATTTAATAGTTAACAAATGCGGAATACAAATAATCAAAGAAAATTTTTTCTGATGTGGAATATCAAACTAGGTTGCAATCACAGAGCATACTAAAAAAATCTTGGCTCTGATACCAATTATTGTAAAAATTGAATTAATTTTTCACCAATAATATGTATAGTGTGTGAAAAATTGCACCAATAATTATACAAAAAAAATTCTCAAGAAAGAGAAGTGGATCATAATGGACACGCTTAAATATCAAGTCTTTCCTTAGACAGAATTTTTCTAGACATATAATCAATAGCATAAAATATCACTACAACTATACCAAAAATAGCTATTAAATAAAAATAAAGAGAAAACCAAAATTTAATGATATTCAGCTAATTTTGCTTACTTCCTCAAACACCATTAAAATAATATTACTAATTTCAAAGAAGAAATACAAAAGAGAGAGAAGAGAAAATAAGCCTTATTAACAAATAGGCTTATTTGGAATGAATATCAATTAAGGAGGAGAAGTCATTTTATAGCCTTAGGAATTCTCTCCATATTTTTAATTTTTCAACGTGGAATAACCACTACTAAAAATAGTCAACAACTAACGTAAACAAAGCCACATTGCCAATTTTCTGCTACCTTTTGTGAACTAATTTTAATCATAAGATTAAGCCTGAATTAGGAACTTCCAGGATTTCATTGCAAAAACTTTTCAAGTGTAGAAACTATCATGAACTAAGTGTTCAGGGCAACCGTGTGCCTTTTCCAACAAGAAAGTGATGGGTCTTGAGCATTTAGAATTTACCCATTTTAGATGAGACAAGAAGTTGCATTTTGAGAGAAATGGTCCGATTGGAATTGCATTTTGAATAAATTCAGAAATAGGCATGCCACCATATAAATATTTCCCATCAACTATATGTTGATGTAAGGTTACAAAAGTTTGTAATTTCAAGGAAGTACAACCAATTACCACGGAATTTCCTGGCCATCCCATGCAAAGAACTTGCCATTATCATTGCGGTTTGCATTGTTGATTATGTTTAAGAGCTTCTGCACTGAGAACTCTTTGGTGAAAAGCTTGCCTTCAGGAACATTTCTCTGAAATGGCTTAGAAAGGTCAGTGTCCACTGTGCCCGGATGCAAAAGAATGCATATTATCGGATCTTTCTTTCGTGCAAACTCCACAGACACGGTCTTAGTCACTGCTTGCATTAGAATACTTGTATTATTGCAAGCGAAATGGAATTAATGATAAAAAAAATCTACTCTGTTCTTCATATCTAATACTTCAATTACATGTGAGCTTATATAAGAAAATAGAAACAGTAAAACGGTGAAAGGTATAAAGCAAATGCAGGTGAAGGTGAGACCACATTAAGGTAGTATGGACGTAAGAATACCAAAAAGAGGTCAAAATAACTAATTACCAAACAAAATATATCTCATACATTCATGTAAATTTATCATAGATACCAATATTCTCACAGGACAGCCACATCTCTTCATGTAAATTTCTATCTTCATAAAGGGCTATCATCAATGGCATATGTTCTAAGACATGGATAAGATCAAGGTGCCAAAAGATCTGTTTGTTACAGACAAAGGTGCACCCTATTAATAAATAGGTGCATGCTCCACAGCCATCTATTAGTAATCAAGAACTTACAATTAATTATTGTTATTTTTAATACTATTTCTAGCTTAAACGAAAAAGAGTAGAAAGATTTCTAGAACATGATCAAGGCACCAGATGCGTCCTTTCCATAGGCTTCTCTAGCCTGTGAATTGAATGGTTCAAGCAAAGCAAGCTGTTAGTCTTTAGGAAGAATGATCTCACACTTATAATATGCAGTCACGATGCAGTTTGAATTTTCATTGGCAGTTGGCATAAAACATTCCTTTGCCAAGATGAAAAATGCATGCATAGCAGTCCTTGCTAAAGTGATTGTGATTCTCCGAGTCAAGAATCAGAAAATACCTTACAATCAGAAACAACCAACCACTGTTGTAATATAGTGTTCCAGTGCTCGTTGGAAGTGTTTCAGAAACACTGGATGCTTACAAATTGAGATCATGAAAATCAATACTATTGGAGGCCTAAGGAAGAGTCTTCTTGCATTGATTTAAGGCAGCCTTGGAGGACCGATAGGAGTGCCAACCTCCTAGACGATTCTCCCCAGTGGATCCCACCCTTGCACTTAAATTGGCAACCACTGCAACATCCCTCTGAGTTCCTAAGCCTCCTCCAGCTTTCAGAAGAGACCACATATGCTGCAAAATGGAAAACAATAATACTTGGATACATCTGAACCATTGAGCAGAAGAACAGAAAAGAGGCAAGGCAATGAAAAACCATTATTGCATATGATCTCTAATAACCTTGTTCATTGTATGCATGCCAATATTTTATTTGAGGATATCTCTGTTAAGAAGCCACTTGTATGCATGATATTATTTATTGGAAATTAGAAATATTTTTACTGGCAATGAAATAACGCAGCAAAAACAGACTTAGGAGCTCTCTTAAAGCAAGACCACTGCATTTTGTCTTCCAGGCCAATTAAAAGCAAAGGCTTCTTCCCATATTTTGCTTAATTTATTGAGAAATATACATGCTTGGAATGTATCTTTGTATATACCAGTTGCCATCACTCAAAAGATTACTGATTACAACGCAGCCAAAGTGAATCTAGAACTGGGTTCTTCTCAAACCATTTCATGGAGTATTCAAGTTAACAACAAAAAGATATGTCCGCACACCTTGATTACTAGAATTGGACCCACAGCATTGACCTCATAAGCAAGCATTAATGACGATTTTTCTACTTTGCTCAAGGTTGTTTCTGCACTGGAAACAAAAGAAATTAACTTTATTCCCTTGCTTCAGTTTGGAGTTTATAGAAAGGTAATTTTTGATTTTATACGTCATAAATATTGCAAATATTAAAATCTATTACACAGCCTCAAATATTTGTGGAATCACTAATGCAATATTCCTACCTGGATGTAACACATTTGGTACCGAAAGGATCCCTGAGGCATTAATCAGAAGATTCAAAGAGCCATATTTTTCTTTTATGGACATTGCAGATGCCTGACATATAACCATAACGTCAGTTAACTAAAAGTGAAAAAAAAAGGCTAAACAGTGTTGTGAGTACATATAAATAGTATAATAATTAAGAAAATAAAATAAGCCATGGGATCCTAAAGAAAATAACTGATGTAATTAATAATCATATTTTTATCAAGAGAATTTAAAGGATATAAACTAAAATTTATATTTCATGACCTATCCGGCCCTAAAGTGGTAGCAGTATCCAAGTTCCTCCTCTGATTACTAAGAAAGAAAAAATGCTTTTGGAGAAAATTCATTTAGGCAGAATGTGAAAAACCACAACTTGGCTCAACTGGTGGCTAAGAAAAAACAAACAAAACGTGAATTTTGCTCTGGTAAAGAGCTAGAAAAAGGTAAGAATGGGAACCAAGAAATAAGCATTAACCTCTATGGAACTTTCAATGGTCAAGTCCAACTGTAAAATGTTGATGCGGTCAGCAAACTTGTTTTTCAAATCTAGAAGTCCTATTGCTCTATTAGGATTTCGAAAAGTAGCAACAACATGCCCTTTCTCATTCTTTTCCAGCAGTTGTTTAACCTGTATCAAACGGTGAAAAGAAAAATCAGTTACTAAGTTCATGGATCCCTGCACCATTAAAATTAAAAATTTTATAGAGTTTCTGTGACTTGTGAGTTACAATGGTTTGCAACAGAAGTTTGCTGCAAGCAGTCAAGAATTAGAAAAACTAATTGCTCAACACAAGGTGATTCTAAGCTTGGCAAGAATGAGAAGAATAATATGAAATGGAATCCGTCTCATTTCCAATGTGACTGCAGCAAAGCATGAAAATAATACTGTAAATATCTGCAGATATTGTCATACCATTTTAGAGAAGTTCTAAGTTCCAACAAAACAATGGAAAATAATATGGCTAAGAAAGCTATGAAAAATAATTTGGAATCTCAATGACTCCAAGGGCTCTGCGTTTCAGCATAGGACTCTGAATTACCTATTTTGCTGAAGCAGCAGTCTGAATCTAGATAGGCACATGAGAACTGGTCTACACCCTCACGGAGCTATGGCGCACCAAGAACAATACATACTTTTCTTTCTCCGTATTTAACCATCTATAGGTGAGTTGGTCGTGCAGTAATCAGCAAAAGCGCTAGTGGATATCAGGATAGGTTTACATAAGGTTACAAATGAGCGGAGCTGAGGTTTGCAGAGAAAAGGCTTAGCTCAAAAAATTTAACGAGCACAAATAATTCAATTTGAGAAATCTGAGCTCGAAATTGGCTTGTTTATTTTAAGAAACTCGAGCTCAGCTCATGCTCAACTTGCAGTTAGCTAATTTAACATAGCAAACAACTTGAATATGAGGTTGACTCTTTAGTTCAAATGAGCCGAGCTGGAGCTCAGCTCATTTGAGGAAATCAAGCAATTAAGTATTCAACTTTATTCACAAAAAAGAGAAAAGAAATTTCGAATAAGAAAATAAAATTCTTATAAAAAGAAAATTTACTTTATTTTTGGTCAGTTGGTTCCAACTAGGACTAGAATTTGAGACCTTAGCCCTAAAGGCTACTCTAGTACCACTGAAGCAAAGCTCATTGGTTGTATTTTAGCAAACATATGAACAAAGAAAAGGCACAAACACAAAAACATGCACGCATTATCTCAAACTATTGCTCGTCTCTTCTACAAATGGGCATTATGTCTTTCCAATGAATCAGAGAGTAAAATTATTATGACACAAGAATTTCATACTATTTCCCACAAATCTTGCACCCATAGGCCACATTTCACAGAATTATATCTCAATCTAAATATCAGTGAAAGCATCATGCACACATGCATTATTAAACTAAGTATTGGCTGACACATAATAGTGATATATTGACTGACACTTTTAAGCATGCGTTGCATTTCATTGTGCATGGAACTATTGATAATTAGTTTCTGAATTAAATAGTACATGTACTCCTTTCTTTTGTGAATTAATTCACATAAAAATTACACTATCCAAAACAATGACAAAAACAGATCCGTATACATATAATTTAAAAAAGTTTAACTGTATATGCAATGTATAAACATTTTTGTCTCTTTGATACTATCACAACCAATAACTAAAATATAAGCCAAGATCAGTTTTCACAAAGTATTGACTACCTAACATCTTAGAAAAGAGTTAAAGACATCAGGTGAAAAAAAAAAGATTAGCTTGCATTTGAGAGTATTCATGAGCATGAAGATGAGCCATTTACTAGTTTACAAGCATAAACGAGCTAGTTTGCCAGTTCAGAAAAGGTACAGATTGAATTGTCCTTCAATTCCATTCCCCAAAACAATGGTTAAGGCCTCATGGACAGTTTAAAGGCGATTACCTAATTTGGCCAGTAATTCAAGACTGATTAACTTGACGAAAGATGCTGATTAAACAGCTGTGCTATTAAAATTATAAAATTAATCCCCAAGTAAAAAATACAATTTTAATCTCGACTGATGTTGTTGCTTGGAAACAAAACCGGTACTCCATAGGCCTCCTTACTCAATTCATGTTCTTGTTTTCTGCAAGTTGTAACATGACAGTTCTTGCTGAAGTCAGTCATCTGTCTCACTAAAATAAGAACACTTCTTTTAGTGCAGAATCCAAGAAAAATCATCTTAACATGAGGGAGGATTTACTGTTAACATTTTGGTAAACGCAGTGATGGATTTATGAAACCCTGAAAGGTAAAAGCATTAAATAAATTCAGTCTATCAACTAAAGGATGATCAGAAAGGATAGTCCATCATGTAAAAGAGAAAGGAAGTGAAAAGTAAAAAAAAAGAAGTAGAACATATGACAGCACAAGCTACCAAGACAAAAACAGGAAGCCAAGGACAAAATAAAAAGTTGTGAAACTGTTCAAGAATCAGATACAATAATCAGGGACTCGGAAAACAATTATTCATATGAAAGGAAATTAAACAAATTAAAGACATTAGCTACAATAAACAGGAAAATGAACAAAACGAAACTGACCAAGCAGAAAAGAACACCTCATCTAAATTAGAAGAGAACATAAAGGATGATCACAATTCTTGAAAGATGAACAAGAAAATTTTAACATCATCTAATACATTTTCTTTGCAACCTTGCTAACTAATTTTAGCCATTACCAACAAAGTGAATTTATTTAAATTACAGCGAAAAAATATAAGAAAAAGATTCTTTATATGTGGCGAGATCATGTAGTACATCGCTTGGCTCTACAATCCAGCCATAATTCATTCTCTTAAAACTCATAGTATCATATAACTAAAATACTTTTCTGATGAATATCAAAGAACTAAGTCCAATATTATAAAAGAAAATTAAAATGGAGGAAAATATAGCACAGTTTCCAATTTTAGTATAAGAATTCCCATAAGAGTCAAGTACTGTATGCTACTTTAATATTTATAAGTTCAATTACCAGGGATGAACCAGACATTCTGCTCCAAAATTATCCCTACGTGATTACAAGAGAGAAAAAAAATATAAGGATATGGAAATCCTTAAAATCTAGAAACCCCAGCGAAATAATTCATCAAATAAGAAAAAAAAATCTCATTTCAGAAGGAGCCAAAAAAAAAACCAAGAATTCAAACAATTAAAAACGAAAGGGGAATGAGACTACAACTCATAACGTAAAAAAGAAGAAAAAGTCACAAATTCAAGGCCGATTCCTCTAGAAGCTCCTTGAACCATGGAAACCCCACCTTCCGATTTGGAGAAACAAGCAGAATGCAGAAAATGCCCTTTTAGCTGAATTCAGAGTGGCCATTGGAGTGGCCACAAATGCAAGGCAGTTGTTGAGAAGAAAAAGCTTCATTTTTTTCAGCTACGACCTTGAGTGCTGAAAAACAGAATCAGAGTCAGAGACCTGTGTGTCTGATGATAGCATTGAAGCTGTTAAAGAGAAATGTGAGTTATAGGCATATAGATTAGCTGTTAAATGAATCTGCCAACCGCCATGAAACTGAAAGACTATTCTAGGAAAAAAAGCTCATCCACAGGCTATAAATTGTATCTTAATATGAAATGTTAATTTTAATTGTGGCTCAATTTAAAATTAAAAATAGCCTAATGATATTGTTTTATTGATTGAAATTAAAAAATTTTAATTTTTATAAAATATATATATATATATATCTTTGATTTCTGTATTTTTCTATTTTATTATTTTGATGTTAGTAGTTTTTCACTTTTTTGTCCATCATTCTAGTGTGTTTTTAGTTATAAATTTATGCTTCAACCATTTTAATATTTATCGGAGGACTTATTAGACTTTTTTTTCAGTTTTATAATCAACCATGTTATATTTTATTGATGAATTGATGAAATTATCCCTAATTGAGAAATTGTGAACCCTAAATTTTACACTATCTAAGATGTATATTCATATATGATCTTACTTATACAAGTTTAGGAATAAAATAAAGAGTTTTGTTGATTCTTAAAAGATCACCAGCATATAGCTTATTATCACTATAAGAATACAGCGGATTACCGATAGAATTTTTTTTATTGGTAATACCGAGAGAATCCTGAGAGAAAATATTAAAAAAATAAAATTAAAAAATTAACGATGAATTACTGATAGATTAATGACAGATCCATTTGCCGACAGAAATTGTGTCGATAAATATGGCACAATATTATGGCGGGTGAATTTACCGATAAAACTTACAGACTGAAATTTATTTTTCTCGGTAGTACCAACGAAAAAATATTCTTTCAGTAAATAATAGACATTTACCGAGAGAATATCCTTCTGTCGGTAAATAAAAAATCCAACATAATAATTATTAATTATATTTACTCCTAATTCCGAGAGAAATAGATTTCTGTCGGTAGTACCGACGAAAATACTATCTATCGATAAATAAATGTCATAATAATTAATATTTATTTATTTAGTATTATCAAGAGAACATGATTTCTCTCGGTAAATTACCGACGAAAATATTTAACTGTCGGTAAATGAAAAATCCAATATAATTATTAATTATAGTTAGTGCTAAGTTTACCGACATAATGATTTAACTGTTTGTAAATTACCGAAGGAGACCGTTTCTCTCGGTAAATTTACCAACGAAAATACACATCTGTCTGTAAATTTATAGTCAAATTTTCATTAGAGACAATTATCGACAGAATAAATGGTCTCTCGGTAAAATAAAAAGTAGGGTGGCGGGATTTTTGCTACCAATTGTCAAGTATTTACCGAGAGAAATAGATTTATGTCGGTAATACCGATGAAAAATATTTCTGTCAATAATTTTATAGTGTCAGACAATTAATATAACTCTGCTTTTAAAAAAAACTTACCGATAAATAAATATTTCTGTCAGTAATATTGACGAAAATATTTATCGATCGGTAATGCTGACAGAAATATTTATCTATCGGTAAATTGTTAGTGTCAGTCAGTTAATTAGTCAAGGTCATTTACTAATAGAAAATTTCGTCTGTCAATAAATTTACCGAGAGATTACAATTTCTCTCTGTAAATTTACCGAGAGATTAAAGTGTCTCTCGGTAAAGACACTTTAATCTCTCAGTAAATGTTAAATATCTCTATCATCTTTCTCGTGTCACTTCCTCTTTATTTTTATTTCTTTCCTTCCCCTGTTGTTTCTGGTGCTGCCGTTTTTGCTGCTGTTGTTTCTGTTTGTGCCGAGAGCTCGCTCCTGTTGCACGAAGAAGAAGAAGAAGAAGGAGAAGGAGGAGGAGGAGATTTGGAGGTATTTATTTGATTTTTGAGAAGTATTGTTTAATTTATAGATTTTAATTGATTATTTTGATTTTATTAGGCTAATGATTTATGTCTTTTAATTTATTATTTTTATTTTATTATTTACGAGGTCAATTAAGTTGCATATTAATATAAATTGTGAATTTTGGAGTATCGTAATTAGGTTAATAATTTTGAAATTCTTGAAATAGATATGGATAAATTTTTTATCAAGACTAAGAGAGTACGGGGTGAATCGTCAAATATTCTGATCCCAAACTAAATATTAATTAGCCAAGTAAGTGGTGGTGAGGAAACTAGTGGTGGTGGGAAACTAGTGGAAAAAAGGGCGTCAAGAGTTTAGTTTTGATGATATTATTGGTAACCCTGCATTGCATAAACCAATTGATGATTATGATGTTGTGATGTATGGATAATGTTAAGAGATAATCTTTAGCTAAAGGACCTTGTCAACCTTATGGACATAATTTTTCACAAAGAGAATTTGGCAAAATTAAAAAGAGTTTTAGAGATGTTTGGTTCTCTAAATACGAGCGGCTAAAGTATAGTATATCCAAATATGTAACTTTTTATTTCTGGTGCTACCTTTTTAGCTCGAATAAAGGAGCTAAGAATGTGGATAATATCTTCACATCCATTGGCGCCAGTAATTGGAAAAAGACATTAGCAAAATTTAATTAATAAACATGTTAGCTGGCCTACTAGTCCACACAATAATGTAAAAATGCAATATTTTAGCTTCAAAAATCAGAGATAAAATATGTCTCATATTTTATCTAATCTCAACCAAAAGTAGGAGGCTTTTTACCGAACACGTTTGACAGCTGTTGTTGATGTTATTCATTTTCTTTTATTGCACGGATTGGCTTTTTGAGGATATGATGAGTCGAAAACATCACTTAACAGGGGGTTTTTGGACGTCTTGACTGGTACAATGAACGTAATATTGATGTGGAGAATGTAATATTCCAAAATTATTTTTAAAAAAATTTTGATTTTTAAAAATTTAATAAATAAATTATAATTTAATTTGATAAATTAAATTAAATGGTTTTAAATGAAAAATGGGAGGTTTTTAAATGAAAAAGTAAAATGTATATGTGATATATATACAAAATATATACAACATATAAAAATCAACAAAAAAGTCAACACTTTTTAAAGAAAAAGTCAAAATCTAATGGCATTTTAGTAAATATACTTTGAAAATTGAAAATTTTAAAAATAATTCAAAAAATAATTTGTTTTAAATGGAAAAGGTATTTTGGACTTTTAATTATTTAAATAAATAAATAAATATTAATTATTAAATTAAATAATATATATATGGTTGAAATTAAAAGATGAAAGGAAAGAGAAAATAAAAGTTGTCTTCATTTCTTCTTCTTCATCATCAAGGCCGAACCACCATGGGAGAATAGTTCAAGAATTTTGATCATTCAAGCTTTCAAAATTGAAGAATTCTAAATGTTCAAAAAGGATTTTTAGTGATTTTCACTTGAAAATGTAAGTTCTTTAGTTTTTTCTTTGAATTTTCATAAAAATTATGATTGTGTATGATTTTGAATTTTTAAGTAGTATGCTAAAATTATTGAAATTGGTATGTATGATGTTATTTTAAGTGATTAGTAATACTTTTAAAGTTGGATTGAAGAGATGATGGAGTTTGGGTATGGTTTGGTGAGGAGAGAGAATTTAGGGTTATGTAATTTTTGAAATTTTAAAATCATAAATTTTAATTGTGCAAATTGATTCCAAATATTTTAATGCATAAATAAGTATTTTAAAGTCAAATATTGAATTTGATTGAGTTTGATTGGAGTTTGAGAATGGAAGTGTGATTTAGGGTTTTGGAAAAGCAATTTTTTTAAAAGTTGTAGAATTATTTGATTTTATTGGTTTAAGTGTGTTGTTTAGTGTTAAAAGTGATGAATATAAGCTTGAAATAATAATTGGATTGAGTTGGAATGAAAAACCTTCAATGAGGGAAGATTATGCCATTTTAGAATTTTGGTCCTAAGTGTGTATTTTTATAATGTAATTATTTTAAACATGTTAAAATATATTTTTAATAATATAAACTTAAAATTCTAAATTGAATGGGTTAATAT
This sequence comes from Garcia nutans, assembly GCA_947685225.1. Lineage (NCBI taxonomy): Eukaryota > Viridiplantae > Streptophyta > Magnoliopsida > Malpighiales > Euphorbiaceae > Garcia > Garcia nutans. Next base: position 3,568,396 of record CANTUV010000071.1, read on the forward strand.
GGTATTCCAAAGTTAAACTGAGGTTAGCTTTAACTTTGAAATTTTTGCTTGGATGGTGTTTAATTATGGATTAATATTGAAAATGTCTTAGAATGTGATAATAAATAATTATTTATGATCATATTTGGTTTAGGCATTGAGTAGAGTTGATTTGTCTCATCCAAGTATTGAAGGACAAGTGAAAAGAGAAGGATTGGAGGGTGTTTGAGCTTGCTTTTGGTTGTCATTTGAGGTATATATAAACTTTGGATGAATTGGCTATTTTTGCATTACATTGGGCTTAACACATTTTGGATTGAAAAATGTGTTAAGCTACTTGATACATGGAACATGTATGAATAATGTGCTATGACATGTGTAATATCATATATGTGTTAAATTTATTGTGAAAATTCATTGATAATGGTTAAATTGTGTAAAATATGAAATATGTGCATTATGTAAAAATGACTTAAAGTATTTGGGTAATGTCATTTGTGGTGTATGCATTTACGACATTGTTAAAAAGCCATTGGTAATAGCTAATGTGCATAAAACGTGAATCATTTATGGATTATGTGAAATTATCCAAAATATTTAGATAATAAAATTTACAGTAAAATAATATGCAATGTGATAATATGATAAAATGTGATAAGTTGATATTGATATAAATGAGAAAATCGAGAAAAAGATGAGAAAATAATATGAAATGAGAAAATTAAAAAATGAGGCAATGTGCCTAACTTGATTATGAGAAAAGGAAAAAGAGATTGATAATGAGAAATATAAATAAATTGTGTGCCTAGTATGTTATTCAATTTTTCAGAGTTCTATATTTGGCAGCATGTTTATGAGGTTATCCTCATTATTTACCTTAGGGCTAGATGCTGGGCATTACTATGATTTATCTTCGAACGTCACTTGCCTTCGGACTAGATGCTGGACATCACTATAATTTATCTTCGGGCGAGACACCGGGTGTCATTTGCCTTCGGGCTAGACACCGGGTGTCAATATGGACCAAAATAGTAACTCTGAATTTTGAATATCATATTAAATTCTTTGGGCATATGCTTGTGTTTGCTTGTATATGAATTGCGAATTATGAAATAATCGAAAAATATGTTATAATGAAATGATATGAGATATGATATCCATATGTATTATGCATTTTGTGTTGCATTTTAGCTTTATTTTTATCAAAGTTTATACCACTAGGTTTTTGGCTTAGCGCGATTGAAATTGATATCGCAGGTGACAGGGTGGATTCGGCTGAGCCGGAGAGTTCTTCTAGATCAGGTCGGGTCTAGACATGAGATTTTGCTTGTAGAGTTGATATCAAGATCAGAAACCAACATGTATATATTTTATATGATCATGTATTTTGGAGATTATGTATATTATATTACGTTGTAGATATATGGAAGCGTATAAATATTTTGAGAAAATGTGGAGATATTGAGGAGGATGGATGAAATGTATTTTTGGGTTATTTGGGAGTATTTGTATGCAGGTTGTGTTGTTTGTTGAATTTGAAAATATCCAAATTACAGATAAAATTCTAGCGAACATTTTTCAAAGATTTTTTTTTATGAAAAATGCTTATTTTAGCACCTGTAATTTATTTATTATTAAATATACATTTTAAAGTATTTAAGATTTTAAATTTAAAAAGTGAAAATTTTTATTAAATCAGTCTGTGACATTTTTGTACCATATATGCATATTATATATATATTTGGTATATGTATTGTGCATATATAATGTATAAGGGTGTTACAGAAAAAAAAAAGTTAATCCAAATTCTCCTAGAAATAATCAACTTACTTCTCCATATATCCAAAAGTAAATAGTGAGTGCTTGTGCTTTGGAGACGACACGAGCCATTATTGAAGATATTGGAGATGACTTCTACTTTTTATTAATTGATGAAGCTCGAGATAATTCAGTGAAGGAGCAAATGACTGTGGTATTGAGATATGATAATAAGTTATGACAAATAGTTAAATGATTTATTGAAGTAGCACATGTGAGTGACACATCCGCTTTATCTTTGAAAAGTACACTTGATGATTTCTTTGAGAAACATAAGTTATCACTAAGTAGAGTTAAAAGTCAAGGATATAATGAAGCTTCTAATATGTGGGTGAATTAAATGGGTTAAAGACCCTCATTTTAAATGAAAGTCCCCAAGCAAGATATATTCGCTGTTCCACTCATCAACTTCAATTGCTACTTGTTGCAGTAACAGAGAGCAATAGATATGTGAGCAATTTTTTTATAACACTTCAATGATTGTGAATATTGTTGGAGCTTCATGTAAAAGGAGGGATGCTCTCCGTCAAAAATAATATAATGAAGTAGTCTAACATTTGAAAAGCAGTAATACACAATCTGGAAGAGGCTTGCATCAAGAAACAACTTTATCTCAACCTGGTGTCACACGTTGGGGTTCACATTATAAAATAATTATTTATCTTCTCTCTATGTGGTCTGCAGTGAAAGAGGTTCTTGAGAACATAGCAGATGATGGTACTAAACAAAAAAATCGAGGGACAATTGTGAGTTTGGTTGATAAAATAGAAAGTTATGAGTTTATTTCCATTTCTTTCTTAATGAAGGAAGTTTTGGGAATGAAAAATAATCTATTTCAAGTCTTACAAAGAAATGATCAAAACATTGTTAATGTTGTACATTTGATTGCAATTGCTAAACAACAATTGCAAGGATCCAGGAAGAATAGATGAGATGAATTATTAAAAATTATTAACGACTTTTGTATAGATCATGGTGTGACAGTGCCTAATATGAAAGATAATATTCTAGGTTATTTGCGTTGTAAGCGTGCTGATCTTCCTAACTTATTATCATCACTTTTGAATTGAAATATTTTGTTAGGTACTCTTTTCCTTTCATAAATCATATTTCTAAAACTCAACTATTTATTATGTTACAAACTTATTTTCTTTCATTCAATACCTAGTTATTTATTTTACTGCACAAAAAATGGAGAGTTATTTTTGTAAATCAAGTACGGATTTACTTTTGTGTATTGATTGTCTTTCTCCTAAAGACTCATTCTTCAACTTCAATCTATCTAGATTGCTTCATCTTGCTAAAACATATCCACATGATTTCTTCAATACCGATCGAATGATACTTCGGGATCAACTTAAGACCTACATTGTTGATGTAAAATGGAATGAAGCTTTCTCTAATTTGCATAATATTGGAGCTCTTACTCAGAAAATGGTTGAGACATAATACGACACTGTATTTTCTTTGGTATATTTGCTTATTAAGTTAGCTTTAGTCTTACATATTGCAACTGCTACTGTTGAAAGAATTTTTTCAGCAATGAACATTATCAAAATGGATTTGAGCAACAAGATAAGAGATGATTTTTTGATTGATTGCTTGGCGTGTTATGTGGAGAAAGACGCTTTGTAAAAGTTAAAAATGAAGCTATCATACAATGTTTTCAAAAAATATAAACTTGTAGAATATAATTACCACCACGTAGTCATAGTCAATCTAAAAGTACAAATTAAATATTGAACTATTATAATATTAAATGTTTAATTGTATTTTGAATTTGTCTATAATTTTTTTTCTTAGAAATTTTACCCCCCTCCCCCCTCCCTAGTCTCTTAGTTTCGCCACTATCCACCAAACTGTAATGGTTATTGTAGTTTTCAAAAGTTGCCTATGGTCATTGACAATAATACCAAAAAAATCACAAAAATTATAGGAATTAATTAGTAACTTATTATAAATAATTTTAAATTTAGTATAAGGTATTTAAACACCCTCTTAAAAGGTTGGGCCACTAAAAAATAACAAAAATTTAAGAGAGAAATAAAATAAAAAAAGAGAATAACAATGGCCATGCCATTTCGACGAGGAGTATAGCTGCACTGGCCAATTTGTAGGTGATCAGATCTCATGGAAAGTAATGTCATTCACTTACTGTCATATAGTTTAGGTTCTTTTATGAAAATATTAAATTATTTTTTATGGTTAAATATTAAATTATTTTTTATGATTAAATATTAAATTATTCTTTTATGATTAAATATTAAACTAAGCCGTTGGCTATGAATAACAATGAACTCAGTTTTGCTAACTGGAATTGTCGATTCAAAATCGTCTTTTTCAGTTCTCGAAAATTATAAACTTTAATCTTAACTAGCAAGAGCCAACTCAGTTAAGATTCAACTCCTTAAATGACGGACTAGCTCCTGTTTCGATTTCAGTTTAAACTTTATTATTATTATTATTATTGTAATTCATATTTTAAAAAAAAATTAATCATAATTGATAATATTTTTTAAGAAATTGAACATTTAACTTATAAATTTGATAATATTAATTAAGTTAAACCGAATAATATTAATTGTTAAAAATTAATAATAAATTAACAATAATTATTATTAGTCTATTAATAGCAAAAAATAATAACAATAATAATAATGACAATTTTGCAAATATGATTTTTTATTTTAAATATATGTATTTAACTACATATATAATTTTAAATATTTAATATTGCAATTGAAGTATAAGAAAAATAAAAAAAAAGTTTGTTCTAAAATTTTAATTTTGAACTAAAAATTATATATAATTTTTAATATACATATATTAAATATTAATATATGTATTAATATTATATATATTAAAATATAAACATATTTTTAAAAATATATATTAATTTTTTATTTTTTTTATTTTTCACAGTTCAACCTGTCAGTTTCGATTCCAGTTCAAGAAATTAGGAATCTAAACTGAATTCTTATAGACTGATCTTAGTTTCAATCTTTCTTTTTTTTTTTTATTTTGATTCAGTTCTGTGAACCAAAATGACGGTTCATGGTTCTATTCACGATTCACATAAAACTTTGGTCATGGTTAGCTATAAAATTAATATTAAGTCGAAATAAATTTATTCTCTCTTTTTATAAATATAAATCACTTTAAAGTGAAATGTTTTGTCCATAAGTAATTATTATATTATAAAAATTAAAATTATTTTATAACGTTTATTCTAAATTAGGTTTAAAACTTTAATTTTTTTAGAACTTTAATTTTTCTAAGTTGCTACAATTCTCAATAAATAATAAATTAAAGGAGAAGGTAATTCAATAAAATTATTATATAAAATAGATTATTACATAAATTTCTTAATTCGTATACTATAATCTTAAACTAATATATATTTGTGAAGGAAAAAAGTATTTAATTGTGGAGAATATGTGCTTTTACACATAATGTCTAGCAGAAAAATAGAATATTTCATGAAATCATGTTTTTCAAATTAATTTATTGAACTATAAAAATTAATTGAATTAATTGAAGATTAAATGGATTCATGGTTGAATTGGAAAAGTGATTTAGTGTTTAGTTATTTGAATTATAAGAGAACCTGGATAAAAGAAATTACTAGTTTAGGATGGAAATTTTTTTAGTAATATACAGTAACTGAACCAAAATTTAAGTGGAGATGGCTAAAATTTTCAAGCAAAAAAAAATTATAGATAAATTTATATTTAATTTTAAGAAGAGAGCAAAAAAAGCCCTAAGTATAAATATAAATTTAATATTTGTTAGGAGTATGGTTTGGTGTATTTTTAAACCGAACAAACATGATTATAATGAAAAAAATTGGAATCCAAAGTCAACCGAGGCATTGCAATTTCGATTGACCCGCTCTTATTTAGGGTTCAGTCGGTTACAGTCGGGTGAAATTGGTTTGGACCTGACAAATGGGCCTACGTTTTAGGCTTCATTTAAAAATTAAAAAGGATACTAACAGAACATAAATAATCACACAACAAAAATAATGAAAGAAACAAACGACTAATGAAACAAAGGCATGCAGACAAGAGAGATTTACAAATACTGAACAAACAAGGGAATAAACAGAGGCAGCAAAAAAAAATTCAAAAAAATAAAAACATTATTAACTTCAAAGTATAAACAAAAACAAACAAAAAGATATGCAAAACCAACATAAAAAACCCTTAAGCATATTAATATTTTCATCAAACCAAAAACCCATCTTCAAAAAAAAAAACAAAAAATAAAAACAAAATACAAAAAAAAAAATTAATGTAAAAACCTAAACTTTCAACAAACAATCGGTTGAAACAAAGATGTTTGTAAAACGGATCTATAAGATTTTTTTACAGATTTACAAAGAAAACACAAACAAACATAAATTTTTAAAAAATCAAACAAAATAATTAAATAATATATAAAATAGTAAGAAGAAGAACTCATTACCGATCGGTTTCAGGTTAATCATAAATATAAATCTCAAAACTGATCGACCACCCGAACCCACAAATTAAATAAATCTCTCATTTGCCACCGACTCCTCTTATTAACCGAACCGGTCGAATCCGCTTATTAGCATGTGGGTCGGTCATTTTACTTCGGGTTTCGAAAAAATACACAGCCCTAATATTTATTTTGGCCTAATCATACCTAAAACGTTAATGAAACTATCAGTTTGACCCTTTTTAATGTTTATAGTAAAGCCCCATTTACACCGTTAGCTACACCATTAACAAGCATTAAAATAATAATTTTTAAGAACCTTATTAGAACCGTTACTTAGAGGGTGCTTCTCAAAACTGGAGCTTTTCAGCTTTATTGTGAATAAGTGATTTTTAGATTATAATCAGATTAAAAATAAGCAGTTAAGCGTTTCTGTAAACTAGTTAATAATAAGCTGATAATTAGTTTATAATCAGTTAAATGTTTCTGTAAAATCAGCTTATAATCAGTTTTTAATTGCAGAAACTGTCAAAATGACCAAACTGTCCCTAAGTTTATTTATTGTATAAAAATAATTTTTTAAATGTCAATTCAAAATTTATTTTGCAATAATATTAATAATAATAATAAAATTTATTTAATAATAATAATAATAATGGTGTTATCAATAAATTATACAAATAAAAAACTACCATGTAAATATTACCAAATTAATTAGAATCCTAAAAATATTAATTAAAATCCTAAAAATATTAATTAGAATCCTAAAAATAAAAGAATTTTGATGGGAACTAAAGTGTATAGGGTGTACAAATTTGAAATATTGAAGATTAGGTAGGGATGATATGGTCTTTTACTTGGTCAAAACTGCTTAAAAAATAAGTGTTTAAAAAAAAGTAGCAAAACTCAGCTTTTAAAAAACTGATTAAAATCAGATTATAATACTATTTAAGTTTTCAGAAACACTTAAATAAACAACTTATAATCTAAAAACTCCTTATAATCAGTTTTGACCAGCTTTTAAGTTTTGAGAAACACCCTCTTAATATCCTCGCTGCGTTACAACTTTTTAAATCATCCTTATCAGAACCTTCTCAAGAGTTTTCTTCTTGAGTAATAAACTCTAATGATCCCTGCTCCGACCATTCATGGTTTAGAGTCACCTGCAATCGGAAAATCCATAGAGTTACCTTACTCGTTCTTGAGAATATTAACCTCATCGGTTCTATTCACCCATTAACTCAACTTGCTCAACTTATGGTGTTTCTCATCTCCGCCGGCATAATAATATTCATCCGAAGACCAAAATTAGGTGTGAGTGAAATGGAAGCTTGTTTGAAGAAATTGTCTTATGGGAATTTTTTTGTTTAAATATCTAAAACCTCTAAATTCGAAATTCTCAAACTCTTCATTTCAGTGCTCTTCCAATTCCATGCTCATTAATTATGGTTAGTTTGCATCCTAAAAATTGAAACTTTTATCATTCTTCCACACTAATGTTTCTGGGTATTTCATCAAATATATCCTTTTATAAAAAAATTTTAAAAAAAAATTTGCTTTATAGAATGAACAAAGTCCCTTGAAAAGGCATAAGATGCATTATTTTTGGATAATGTTGGAACCCTTTTGTAGTTGGCAAATCCCACTAAATAAATTTTTGCTTCTATTGGGACCAAATATGGTTTGCTGCATCTTTTTTTTTTCTTTATTCCTTTTTTTTCTGGTGATTTGAATCTTGCAATGTAGCATTCCAGCAATATTTTTAAGTGGTAGATTGGCAATACTTAATGAATTCTGCAGGAACATTTTCATTCTGTTTTCAATGAAATTAGATCTTTCACTTCATCTTTTCTGCTTACAAAGTGTTTGTCAAAAGTTCTCTTTGAAGCTTAATTTACACAGTCCCATTTTTCTATTTCAATTCTGTTTTAACAGCACTTATTCTTAACTGGGTATCTTGAACGATGCAATAGCCACTGATTGGTGATATTGTTTTCATTTACTATTTACTCATTTTGTCATGACCCAAACTGGGGAGTCGGGACCGGCGTAAGGCTATACCTAAGTACAACCTTACAAGCCTAATTTAAATTTATTATTAAAGTGCAACATTACTAAGTTCAATAAATTCATTCCGAAATCAAGTCATCAATAGAAATGATACTATTAAAGAATCAAGTTAAATAATTAAAACTCAAACTAGATGCAAAGAAACAGTTTACTCCTTAATACAAGAAAAAGGGGTTCGGACACGGTCCGCCCAAAATTATCCAGAAATCTCTATGAAGAGAAGTAAATATGCGAATGAACCAAAATCCACAACCAAACTAGAAGATCCACAAAAAGATCGACCGAGCTCACTAAGAAAAATAACTTTAACCTGCAAATCAATCTATAAGGGTGTGAGCGATATAAATACGCTCAGTAAGCTCATGAGAGGCAGAGAAACACTAATACAATTTAACAAGTAATATTTATCAAGTAAACATCCACAATAATCTCATACATGATGGTGTATCGGGGTCTACAAAATATAACATCCTCCTCTTCCAACCATATCCAAGAACAAGTAGGCACGTGGCCCCAAGAGCAAGTAGGCATAAGCCCCAAGAACAAGATCGATATCGATATATAAAATAATCTCCATAATCACAATCCACATCCTCCGTCCCCATTAGACACACCATCGCACATCACAAAAATATTCAATATCACATCAAGGCATTTAGCAAATAGCATACAAGTTTCTCTGTCTCCTATTCACATGCAAGGCTAGGGCAAGAAAGGATAATATATCGAAATTAGAAAGAATAGTATATTCGAAGGGTTTATATAGATATAATAGTTTAGTTAGCAAGTAGCACATCACAAACAATATACATACACCCATGAACTTACTTGGTATCCAAAGAAAGCTTAGCCAAATCCTCACAACCTATTGACCTCGAGCTTCAGCCGGATTATTGCCTAAAGAAAGATAATTACATAATCCAATAGTCAAACTCACTATCTCATCTATCATGAGGGATGCAATGCATGTTATGAATGCAAAAAGACCAATACTCAACCAACAATTAACCAAGATAATCCAAAATCAAAAATCAATCCAACTCAACTCAAAATTATGGTTCAACCCAATGGTTAAATCGATCGCACCACAAAAATATAAAATCAATTAATTAATTAAATTTTATTAGAACCAGAACCTCAACTCAATTTTTATAACTCATTTATTAAATAATATCATATCATTCCCTATGCAAAAATCATAATTCATACCAACACCCAAAACTGATAAAATTCTTAAGTCGCCCCTATAATTCAAATATTTCCAGAAAATAATTCCATCATTCAAAAACTCTGAAAAAATTCCAGTAGCTTTACCAACATCAAAATAACGTGTGTGTAAAATTTCAGATTAATCCAAATTTATTTGTTCCCCCAAAAATATTTTACAACATTCTAGTTCTGTTTGAACCACTAAAAATCAGTACAACAAAAATCATCATAAATCCCTCACATTTCGTTACCACAAAATTATCCAAATAATTTTCTCATATTATAGACATCAGTATGGACAACATATAAAAATTTCATAATTTTTCAAGACATCTAAGACCTTCAAAATAAATTTCAAATCAGACATCATCAGAAAACCCTTAACCAACAGCAGTGCCAATTCTTAATTTATTTTGGAACCTAAACATTATAACCAGACTCAAAATTATTTTTTCCAGATTCAAAACATCCAAATAAACAACATATCAAAATTTCATAATTTTTAGAAACCTCTAAGTCCCTCAATTAAAATTTTAAAACGGATTCACACAACAAGTTACCATTCTGGCAGCAGTTAAGAAATAAATTTATTTCGAAATACAAACATTTGAACCAGACCTCAAAATATTTTTTATAAACACCTAACATCATATCCTAAAACATATCAAAAATTCAGACCTAGATCATTTACCAATAATTTTTAAAAAATCGATAAATTACTGAAATATTAGTAATCAACAGCTGAAATAATTTTTCACTTTATTAATGAATTAAAAATATATATCAAACATGAAAATTCAAAAAATAAATTTCTAGATCAAGTATAACATCCCTAGAACAGATTACAATTGTCAAAAATACTAGATCATTAACTCAAACTCACAAATCAAATATTAAACATCAAAAACCTCTAAAATCATCCTACAACTTTTAAATTATTTTTAATTAATTAAAAATCGAAATAAATCAAAAATATTATTTTCTAACACCATAAACATCATACAAACATCCAACAACACAAATCATGTCATTAAGTTGGAAGAAATTGAAAAAAAAATTAAAAAAAACCTCAAATCTCGAAACTGCCTGAAATTGAAAGCCAAAAACGACAGCCCGCGATTTCCCGCTGCCACGCCGAACGACACAGTCCGCTCGCCGAACGACAACGCCACCAGCCCGTAGTTCCGCGCCGAACGACACGCCCGCACGCCGAACGACACTGGCTACGCGCGCGCCCACTGACCGAAACGACAAGCCTCTGATTTTGAAGAAAAAATTTGATTTTTCTGCTCTTTCTCTCTCTGACGGCGCAAATAATTTTAGACACTCAAATGGGTGCCCTAACACCCCTATTTATACTAATTTTAGGTGAAAAATTACCAATATACCCCTATATTATTTTTTTAAAAAAATACCCTAAAACTCTTTAGAAATTTAAAAAAACACTCCAACTAACTTATAAAAATTTACAAATAACCCCAAATTCAATTATTTTCAGAATTATTTAATTTATTTTAATTTATTTTAATTAAAAATTAATAAATACCCGAAAAATTCCCGAAATACAAATCCTAGCAAAATTATACTTAAAATAACCGTAATGACATCACGGTCACCAAAATGACATCAAAAACAGCAAAACAAAACCCGAAAATTTTTCGACCGCCAAAATGACCAAAATACCCCCCGAAGCCAAAAACACAATATTATACTCAAAACAAACATCTCAACACCCACATTATGAAATTAAGCACCAAACATTATAAAATTCACCCGAATGTGAATTGAAGGCAAAATTACCATTTTGCCCCTAACTCCAATTTCCCCAAAAAATCAAGGGTTTTACAATCTAACCCCCTTAAACAAATTTCGTCCTCGAAATTTTACCCAATAACATACTCATCATCAAAACACTTTTATATTTTAAGTTATACACAATTCCGGAAAGCATAGTTCACTTAGTACATGTTGTTATGGTTGATCAGGTCATAACCCCACAATACTAAGCGCTACAGACTGTTCCAGTTTTGCTCCAGGTTATGTTTATTATAAAATCAAACATAAGCATTTTCTTTTCAACTTTCACTCATCAACAATCATCACAAAAAGTCAAAACTCATGTGCTCAAGTCAAACCCAAATCAACCAAAACCATTACTAATATAACACTTATCCATATAATACTCATCATTCTACCAACAATCCAGACTTATTCAAAAATAACATCCGATCTCAACAAACCAAGATTTTCAAAAACATCTTCCAATAACTAATTTAATAGCAAACTATCATAAATAATACCAGACAAAACACATATACATTTATGATGTACAAAAGATAGAATGATGTAATAATGATGTAATGATATAAATGCATATGGTGCTATATCAAGACTATTAATAACTACACTCTAACCCCCCTTAAAATGATTTCGCCCACGAAATCAATAACGCACCTGAAAACTCAAACAAATGAGGGTATTTTGCTAGCATGAGTTCCTCTGCTTCCCAGGTGCATTCCTCAACAGAATGGTTACGCCAAAGAACCTTTACTGAAGCCACATCCTTTGAACGTAATCGATTGACCTGACGGTCCAAAATAGCTACAGGCTGCTCCTCATAAGTACAATCATCAGTAATCTCAATGGTCTCTGAAGCCAGAACATGATTGGGGTTCGATACATATTTTCTCAACATCGAAACATGAAAAGTCGGATGCACAGCTGCTAATTCGGGTGGCAAATCTAGTCTGTAAGCAACATCACCGACACGTTCTAGGATCTCATAAGGACCAATAAATCTGGGAGCCAATTTTCCTTTCTTACCAAACCGCATAACACCTTTAAAAGGTGAAACTTTCAGAAACACCCTATCACCAACTGCAAACTCAAGATGCCTTCGCTTAAGATCAGCATAATTCTTCTGTCTACTAAAAGCAGTACGGATCTGATCCTGAATTACCGGTACAACTTGGGCATTATACTGCAAAAGATCGGGACCCTCAATACGACGCTCACCGACCTCCTCCCAATACAATGGGGTTCTGCACCGTCTACCATACAATGCTTCAAAAGGAGCCATACCAATGCTAGCTTGATAACTATTATTATAGGCAAACTCTACCAATGGAATATGATCTGCCCAACTTCCCTTAAAATCCAGAACACACAATCGCAGCATATCCTCCAAGGTCTGAATGGTTCTCTCCGACTGTCCATCTGTTTGAGGATGAAAAGCCGTGCTATAATGAAGATCTGTACCTAACCCTTTCTGAAGCTTCTGCCAAAACATGGATGTAAATTGAGCACCTCTGTCAGATACAATGGAAACTGGCACCCATGCAGACTCACAATCCGATTAATATACAACTTTGCATACTGAGACACTGTGTACTTAGTATTAACCGGAAGAAAATGCGCTGACTTGGTCAATCGATCTACAATCACCCAGATCGAATCATAGCCACCAGGAGTCTTTGGCAATCCGACAACAAAATCCATAGAGATTCTCTCCCACTTCCACTCGGGTAGTGGTAACTCTCTCAGTAAACCGGCTGGTTTATGATGCTCATACTTAACTTGCTGGCAAGGTAAACATTGAGAAACAAACTCCGCAACATCATTCTTCATTCCTTTCCACCAATACATCTGCTTTAAATCTCGATACATCTTAGTAGAACCAGGATGTATAGTGTACTTGGTAGAGTGAGCTTCTTTCAGAATCTTTTTCTTTAAATCATCCACTGAAGGCACACACAATCTTGAACCGAAACGCAAAACTCCTTTTTCATCAACTGAGAATTCTGTGGATTCACCTGACAAGACTTTCTGGCGGATCATTGACAACTCCTCATCCGTATTCTGCGCTGAAATTATCTCATCAAGGAAATCAGGTTTGACTGTCATATTAGCCAACAACACACCTCTATCACCTTCAATTTCTTTACCAGACATATGAAAAGTTAAACCATCACCTAGCAGTTGATGTATCTCCCGTATCAACGGTCTTCTAGAAACTGAAATGTGGGACAGACTACCCACAGACTTACGACTTAGAGCATCAGTGACAACATTTGCTTTACCCGGATGATACTGGATGCTATAGTCGTAGTCTTCAAGAAATTCTACCCACCTTCGCTGTCTCAAATTCAAGTCTTTTTAGGAGTATACATACTTAAGATTCTTATGATCAGTGAAGATCTCACAAGTAACTCCATAAAGATAATGTCTCCAGATCTTGAGTGCAAACACAACTGCAGCCATTTCTAAATCATGGGTAGGATAGTTTACCTCATGCTTCTTCAGCTGTCTAGAAGCATAAGCGACTACCTTACCATGTTGCATCAACACACAACCCAGACAAACGCCTGATGCATCACAATAAACAAAATACCCCTCAGTGCCTTCTAGCAACACAAGTATTGGTGCAGTAGTTAATCTTTCTTTAAGAGTAGCAAAACTCTCCTCGCAAGCATCATCCCAAATGAACTTAACACCTTTACGAGTGAGTTTTGTTAAAGGTGCGGCTATTCTGGAGAAATCTTTGACAAACATTCTGTAATATCCTGCTAACCCCAGAAAACTCCGAATCTCAGTAACAGTCTTCGGTCTCTGCCAATCCATCACTGCCTCAATCTTCTGTGAATCAACCTGAATACCCTCTGCGGATATAACATGTCCCAGAAAGACAACCCTGTCCAACCAAAACTCACATTTGGAGAACTTAGCGTAAAGCCGATGTTCTCTTAAAGTCTGCAACACCAATTGCAAATGATGCTCATGCTCTTCCTTGGATTTCGAATATATCAGAATGTCATCAATGAATACGACAACAAACTGATCGAGATAAGGGCTAAACACCCTGTTCATCATGTCCATAAAAGTAGCAGGAGCATTAGTAAGTCCAAAGGACATCACTAAAAATTCATAATGCCCATACCTCGTGCGAAAAGCAGTCTTAGGTATGTCACTCTTTTTCACCCTCAACTGATGATAACCCGACCATAGATCAATCTTGGAGAAAAACTTTGCTCCCTGCAATTGATCAAACAAATCGTCAATCCTGGGTAATGGGTATCTGTTCTTCACAGTCACCTTATTCAGCTGTCGATAATCGATACATAGCCTCATTGATCCATCTTTCTTTTTCACAAAAAGAACTGGAGCACCCCACGGTGAGGTACTCGGTCTGATATATCCCTTCTGCAACAAGTCATTCAATTGCTCTCTCAACTCCTTAAGCTCTGCTGGAGCCATCCTATATGGAGGCATAGAAATAGGATTAGTTCCAGGTACAAGATCAATGGAGAATTCAATCTCTCGTTCCGGGGGTAACCCCGGTAAATCGTTTGGAAACACGTCCATGTAATCTCGTACTGTCGGGATATCTTCAAGTTTCGCTTCTTTCTTGTTCACATCTCGAATAGAAATAAGGTAGGCATTACAACCCTTTCGCAACAATCTTCTAGCTCTCATAGCTGAAATTAGCTGACTGGTCCCATTGATTTTAGAGCCAAAAAATGTCACAGTCTTGTCGGCCTCATATGCAAACACCACTACCTTATCTTTACAGTTCAAGTTAGCTCCATGCCGAGCTAACCAATCCATACCCAAGATGACATCAAACTCTAACACATCTAACGCCACTAGATCCGCAAGAAGTTCAACATTTTCAACTTTAACAACACAATCCTTGTATATCTTTAAAGATTCTACCTCCTCTCCTAAAGGTGTATGAACAACTAATGGCATTTCCATAGGTTTAGATGTAATACTCAGCCTAGATGCAAAACTAGGTGATATGAATGAATGAGTAGCTCCAGGATCTATCAATATGTGTGCATCTAGAGAACAAATAGAAAGAGTACCTTGCACCACATTGTTGTCAACTTGAGCTTGCTGATGATTTAGGTTGAACACTCGAGCATAATTCTGGTTTTGGCCCTGATTCTGATTCTGGTTTTGACCATTACCTTGTCCCACTGGCTGAACTGCTCTACCATTCTGTTGGTTTCCATTATTTGCAGCACCCTGGTATCCACGACCCTGCTGATACTGTTGACCCTGGTAGCCCTGATAACCGCGACCCTGCTGGCCCTGGTATCCTCGGCCCTGCTGGCCCTGATATCCTCGGCCCTGCTGGCCCTGATATCCTCAGCCATGCTGGCCCTGATAGCCTCTGCCTCCATTATAACCTCGACCACCATGATATCCGTTACCATTAAACTGTCCACGGCCACCATTACCTCTACCATAACCATTTCCATTCTGATAGTTACCCCTATATGCTTGATTGCCAAATGGTCTGGACTGAGTATGCTGACCTGCCTGAGTCTGATTGCGCCTAGGAATTGGACAATCTTTGACTTGGTGATCCATCTGTCCACAGTTAAAACAAGCTCCAGTCTTCCTTCGGCACTCTCCCGTATGGTGTAAGCCACAAGACTCACAAGTAGGGGCTCTAGGACCCTGTTGCTGGTAGCGCCCACCATTATCATTGCCTCTCTGACCACTATACTGCCCCTGATAACCTGACAGATTCCCTGGCTTGTTCTTCTTTTTGCTTGATTCTCCAGCATCAATATTCCTTTTTTTGTTTTCTAACCCCAGAGCAGCATTAACAGCCAAATGTATCTGCTTGTAATTGTGACTGGCTATTAACTCATAGTATTTGTCATTCAGGCCATCCACAAATCTATCAGTCATAGATTCTTCATCCTGAGACACACGTGTAGCATACTTCCTTAGCTCTTGAAACTGCTCCCAGTACTCAGCTATAGATTTGTTGCCCTGAGTCAACATTTCAAACTCCCTTGCTTTCGCTTTCATCACATTCCGAGGCATAAAATTTTTCATAAACATTCTTCTGAAATCTTCCCATACCTCAACTTGGCCTTGGACAGAGATCTTATACCATTCTTCAGCTGATCTTTGCATTTGATGCCCAGTTAACTCTATGGCTCTCTTCTCAGTACATTTCAAAGCATCACAGATCTTCTTAACTTTATTAAGAAATGCTAGAGGGTCTTCTGTAGCAAGATTGGAGAATGTAGGTGGATCAACTCTAATAAATTTGTGTAAATCCAGGTCGTCAGTTAATCCATTTCCTCTAGCTGCAGCATGAGCATTAACATTCATATTGTTACCCATGCCTTGAACAACCCGAACCACTCCATCAGCGAGAGCTTCCATAGATCTCTGTAGTGTTAGAAGTGTGTTTAGATATGCATCTGGGTTTTCTTGAACTGGTACTTGTCCTGGCACATTCACATTATCAGGAGTTGGAGGTGGTGGCTCCTGATCTTCATTAAGTGGTACTTCAAATAGTCCCTCATCCTCCGGTACAAAATTCTGATCTTCCATCCCTTGCACATTTTCATCTACTACTCTCCGAGGTCTTCCACGTCTACGTGGCTGAGGTGGCTCCTCAACATGAGTGGCCGGCTGATGCTCAGCTTCAAATGATACCCCAGCGTTGCTGGTCCCACCAATTAAAGGAAAACGAGTGTTTTGTTGAGACATTGCACCTGCTAGCAGAGAAACAGGTTGATTAACGCAGAAAGGAAGTAAAGGATTTGAAATGAAGTATCCTAATGATTTCTGGATAGTATTTAAACAAAATCGAAACCTAGTGCTCTGATACCACTTTTGTCATGACCCAAACTGGGGAGTCGGGACCGGCGTAAGGCTATACCTAAGTACAACCTTACAAGCCTAATTTAAATTTATTATTAAAGTGCAACATTACTAAGTTCAATAAATTCATTCCGAAATCAAGTCATCAATAAAAATAATACTATTAAAGAATCAAGTTAAATAATTAAAACTCAAACTAGATGCAAAGAAACAGTTTACTCCTTAATACAAGAAAAAGGGGTTCGGACACGGTCCGCCCAAAATTATCCAGAAATCTCTATGAAGAGAAGTAAATATGCGAACGAACCAAAATCTACAACCAAACTAGAAGATCCACAAAAAGATCGACCGAGCTCACTAAGAAAAATAACTTCAACCTGCAAATCAATCTATAAGGGTGTGAGCGATATAAATACGCTCAGTAAGCTCATGAGAGGCAGAGAAATACTAATACAATTTAACAAGTAATATTTATCAAGTAAACATCCACAATAATCTCATACATGATGGTGTATCGGGGTCTACAAAATATAACATCCTCCTCTTCCAACCATATCCAAGAACAAGTAGGCACGTGGCCCCAAGAGCAAGTAGGCATAAGCCCCAAGAACAAGATCGATATCGATATATAAAATAATCTCCATAATCACAATCCACATCCTCCGTCCCCATTAGACACACCATCGCACATCACAAAAATATTCAATATCACATCAAGGCATTTAGCAAATAGCATACAAGTTTCTCTGTCTCCTATTCACATGCAAGGCTAGGGCAAGAAAGGATAATATATCGAAATTAGAAAGAATAGTATATTCGAAGGGTTTATATAGATATAATAGTTTAGTTAGCAAGTAGCACATCACAAACAATATACATACACCCATGAACTTACTTGGTATCCAAAGAAAGCTTAGCCAAATCCTCACAACCTATTGACCTCGAGCTTCAGCCGGATTATTGCCTAAAGAAAGATAATTACATAATCCAATAGTCAAACCCACTATCTCATCTATCATGAGGGATGCAATGCATGTTATGAATGCAAAAAGACCAATACTCAACCAACAATTAACCAAGATAATCCAAAATCAAAAATCAATCCGACTCAACTCAAAATTATGGTTCAACCCAATGGTTAAATCGATCGCACCACAAAAATATAAAATCAATTAATTAATTAAATTTTATTAGAACCAGAACCTCAACTCAATTTTTATAACTCATTTATTAAATAATATCATATCATTCCCTATGCAAAAATCATAATTCATACCAACACCCAAAACCGATAAAATTCTTAAGTCGCCCCTATAATTCAAATATTTCCAGAAAATAATTCCATCATTCAAAAACTCTGAAAAAATTCCAGTAGCTTCACCAACATCAAAATAACGTGTGTGTAAAATTTCAGATTAATCCAAATTTATTTGATCCCCCAAAAATATTTTACAATATTCTAGTTCTGTTTGAACCACTAAAAATCAGTACAGAAAAAATCATCATAAATCCCTCACATTTCGTTACCACAAAATTATCCAAATAATTTTCTCATATTATAGACATCAGTATGGACAACATATAAAAATTACATAATTTTTCAAGACATCTAAGACCTTCGAAATAATTTTCAAATCAGATATCATCAGAAAACCCTTAACCAACAGCAGTGCCAATTCTTAATTTATTTTGGAACCTAAACATTATAACCAGACTCAAAATTATTTTTCCCAGATTCAAAACATCCAAATAAACAACATATCAAAATTTCATAATTTTTAGAAACCTCTAAGTCTCTCAATTAAAATTTTAAAACGGATTCACACAACCAGTTACCATTCTGGCAGCAGTTGAGAAATAAATTTATTTCGAAACACAAACATTTGAACCAGACCTCAAAATATTTTTTATAAACACCTAACATCATATCCTAAAACATATCAAAAATTCAGACCTAGATCATTTACCAATAATTTTTAAAAAATCGACAAATTTACTGAAATATTAGTAATCAACAGCAGAAATAATTTTTCACTTTATTAATGAATTAAAAATATATATCAAACATGAAAATTCAAAAAATAAATTTCTAGATCAAGTATAACATCCCTAGAACAGATTACAATTGTCAAAAATACTAGATCATTAACTCAAACTCACAAATCAAATATTAAACATCAAGAACCTCTAAAATCATCCTACAACTTTTAAATTATTTTTAATTAATTAAAAATCGAAATAAATCAAAAATATTATTTTCTAACACCATAAACATCATACAAACATCCAACAACACAAATCATATCATTAAGTTGGAAGAAATTGAAAAAAATTTAAAAAAAACCTCAAATCTCGAAACTGCCTGAAATTGGAAGCCAAAAACGACAGCCCGCGATTTCCCACTGCCACGCCGAACGACAAAGTCCGCTCGCCGAACGACAACGCCACCAGCCCGCAGTTCCGCGCCGAACGACACGCCTGCACGCCGAACGACACTGGCTACGCGCGCGCCCACTGACCGAAACGACAAGCCTCTGATTTTGAAGAAAAAATTTGATTTTTCTGCTCTTTCTCTCTCTGACGGCGCAAATAATTTTAGACACTCAAATGGGTGCCCTAACACCCCTATTTATACTAATTTTAGGTGAAAAATTACCAATATACCCCTATATTATTTTTTTAAAAAAAATACCCTAAAACTCTTTAAAAATTTAAAAAAACACCCCAACTAACTTATAAAAATTTACAAATAACCCCAAATTCAATTATTTTCAGAATTATTTAATTTATTTATTTAATTTATTTTATTTTAATTAAAAATTAATAAATGCCCGAAAAATTCCCGAAACACAAATTCTAGCAAAATTATACTTAAAATAACCGTAATGACATCACGGTCACCAAAATGACATCAAAAACAGCAAAACAAAACCCAAAAATTTTCCGACCGCCAAAATGACCAAAATACCTCCTGAAGCCAAAAACACAATATTATACTCAAAACAAACATCTCAACACCCACATTATGAAATTAAGCACCAAACGTTATAAAATTCACCCGAATGTGAATTGAAGGCAAAATTACCATTTTGCCCCTAACTCCAATTTTCCCAAAAAATCAAGGGTTTTACACATTTATCGTTGTTTGGAATTGGGATTATGAAAATTGAGTTGTGGTAGGATTTTTTTCATTTTGTTGATTGACTTTGATTATATGAGTGTTTAGAGTTAAATATCCCTCTTTGTGGAGGCTAAATAGCTAGAGATTGTTGGAAGTTTGAATTAGTCCAAGTTTGAATTAGTCAATAAAGTCTTATTCTACAGGAGTTATTTTATGCTATTTAGAAGTTATTCCTTTCTGTTTATTGATTGTATTTTAGCAGATCTTTTGCTTTTTCTGTTTGTAGTTATGGCTATATATAGCCTAGCAATTGCTCAAATAAGATATCACTTTGAAATCCAATTGCTCTGGTTTTTCTTTGTTTACTGTGTTAGCCTTACAATTGGTATCAGAGCCCCACTGGCCCTGAAATAATAACAAAACTGTTGAGTGATCAAACACTGTGAGGATGAGTGATGATAAGACCTTGACCAAAATCCCTCACTTTGATGGTCATTACGATCACTAGAGTGAGTTGATGGAGAATCTCCTTAGAGCTAAAGGTCTTTGGAGCTTGGTAGAGAATGGTTTCGAAGAACCAAAGATAGAAACAAGATTAACAGATGTACAGCAGGCCCAGCTTGATGATACGAGAACCAAGGATCATCAAGTGAAACCTTATATGTTCCAAGCAATCGATAGAACAGTCTTTGAGCAGATTCTAGACCGTCGCACAGCAAAAATCTTCTGGGATTCAATGAAGAAGAAGTTTGGAGGAAATTTGAAAGTCAAAAAATCTCTTCTTAACGCATTAAGAAGGGAATTTGAGGTTCTTGAGATGAAAAGAGATGAGACTGTCAATGAATATTTTGCAAGAGTAATGGCGGTGGCAAACAAAATGAGGAGCAATGGAGAAGAAATGACAGACACCAAAATTGTTGAAAAGATTTTGCAGACTCTTACAGAGAAGTTCACATATGTCTGTGTCTCTATTGAAGAATCCAAAGACATTGAAACCATGTCTGTGGATGAACTACAGAGCACCTTAGTGGTTCATGAACAGAAGTTTCGACGAGTGCACAGAGAAGATGAAGACCAGGTGCTGAAAATTGAAGGACGCTCAAACTCGTCCAGCAGAGGAAGAGGCTCTAATAGAGGAAGGGGACGAGGCAGAGGAAGAGCTATATTCAACAAGGCAACCATTGAATGTTACAAGTGCCATGATTTGGGGCATTTCCAATATGAATGCCCCAATTCAAACAAGGAAGCTAATTATGCAGAATTAGAAGAAGAAGATGAGTTGTTATTGATGGCATATGTTGAACTCCATGAGACAAACAGAAGTGATGCCTGGTTTGTAGACTCTGGATGTTCAAATCATATGTGTGGTAACCAGGAGATGTTTTCAAGCTTAGACACCAATTTCACACATTTGGTTAAGCTTGGAAATAATGCGAAGATGAAGGTTACTAGAAAAGGAGTTATAAAATTGATTCTGCAGGGAGTATGTTACTCTATAAGTGATGTGTACTGCATCCCAGAACTGAGAAATAATTTACTAAGTGTTGGACAGCTCCAAGAAAAAGGGGTAGCAATTTTATTTAAAGATGGACAGTGCAGCCTCTACCATCCACTGAAAGGAAAGATGGCAGAATCAGTGATGAGTGCAAACCGGATGTTTATTTTGCTTAGAGAATCACCTATTACTGTGCAAAATGAGCAGTGTTTTCAAGTGGGTAGTGAAGATGAATCAATTTTCTAGCACCACCGATTTGGGCATCTCAGCTACAAAGGCTTACACACTTTGAATGTCAAGAATATGGTTTTGGGTCTGCCTCAAATCTCAACACCAAAGACTACTTGCGATGCTTGTATGAAGGGTAAACAGCACCGACAACAAATTCCAAAAAAAAGCAAATGGAGAGCAACTGAACAATTGGGTCTCGTTCATGCTGATCTATGTGGACCGATCACTCCTGCTTCAAACAGTCTTAAGAGGTACTTATTGTGTTTTATAGATGATTTTTCAAGGAAAGCCTGGTATTACTTCCTTGTTGAAAAATCAGAAGCATTTTATCACTTTAAATGCTTTAAAATGCTTGTGGAGAAAGAAATTGGATTGCCAATTAAATGTTTGAGGACAGACAAAGGCGGTGAGTTCAATTCTACAGAGTTCAATGATTTCTGCAAATAGCAAGGGGTAAAACGGCAACTGACCACGGCCTATACTCTACAGCAAAATGGAGTTGCTGAACAGAAGAATCGAACCATGATTGAATTAGAATGGGATGATAAAACTGAAGGTGAAGAAGCAAATTCAGTTGGAAAAAACAAAACTGGAGATGAAACTGATGTTACCTCACAAGCAGAAGCATCTGATGCTACTACACCAACAGAAAGCACTTTCAATCCCGGAAGAGATATGGTGGCTAGGGAGGGCAGAGCTAGACGCCCTCCCACACGACTAACAGATTTTGTTTCAGGTGAAGGCTTGTCAGATGAAGATGAAACAAATATGATGGCTCATCTTGTGATTTCTGATCCCACAGATTATGAGGAAGTTGTAAAGAGTGAAAAATGGAGGCTAGCCATGGACGAGGAAATAAAATCCATTGAGAAAAATCACACCTGGTACTTGACTGATCTACCAGCAGGAGCAAAAAGGGTTGGCGTGAAGTGGATTTATAAAACAAAACTGAATGAACATGGAGAGGTAGACAAGTATAGAGCAAGGCTAGTTGTGAAAGGGTACACCCAGCAGTACGGGATAGATTATACAGAAGTTTTTGCACCCGTGGCTCGGATGGATACAGTTCGTATGATCATTGCCTTTGCAGCTCAAAGAGGCTGGAAATTACATCAATTGGATGTTAAGTCAGCCTTCTTGCATGGAGAACTAGAGGAAGATGTGTATGTAGAACAGCCGAAAGGTTACAAGAAAGAAGGAAGTGAACACATGGTGTACAAGTTGCAAAAGGCCCTCTACGGATTAAAACAGGCACCCAGGGCCTGGTTCAGTTGGATTGAATCTTACTTTGTCAAAGAAGGTTTCACCAGCAGCTCCAACGAGCAAACCTTATTTGTCAAGAAAAAGGGAGGAAAAATTTTAATTGTGAGTGTGTATGTTGATGATCTGTTATATACTGGTGATGATGATAAATTGCTTGCAGATTTTAAACGTTCCATGGAGAACGAATTTGACATGACAGATTTGGGGGCAATGAGATTTTTCCTTGGCATTGAAATTATCCAAAAGGATGTTGGTATTTTTATTTGCCAAAGGAAATATGCAAGTGAAATTCTGCAACATTTTGGTATGGAAAATCACAACTCTGTTTGTAATCCGATTGTTCCTGGTCAAAAGATTGGCAGAGATGAGGGAGGTGAGATAGTAGATGCAACTCAGTTTAAACAAATGGTGGGAAGTCTGATGTACCTCACGGCTACGCGACCCGATCTCATGTTTGTTGTGAGCTTCATTAGTCGTTTCATGGCTAATCCTACAAAGCTTCATTTTGCTGCAATCAAAAGGGTGCTGAGGTATTTAAAAGGAACGGTTAATTATGGAGTTTTGTACAGAAAAGGTGGAGCAAGCAGATTGGTCGGGTTTACGGACAGTAACTATGCCGGTGACATGGATGAATACAAAAGCACTTCCTGTTATGCGTTCTTGTTAAGCGAAGGAGCTGTGGCATGGTCGTCACGAAAGCAACCCATTGTTACTTTGTCAACCACATAGGCTGAGTTTATAGCTGCAGCTGCCTGTGCTTGTCAGGCCATTTGGATGAGAAGGATACTGAAAGAAATTGGGCATTCACAGGAAGAAGGAACTGTTTTAATGTGTGATAATGCTTCAACCATCAAGATATCTAAATATCCAGTTTTACATGGACGGTCCAAGCACATAAGAGTAAGATTCCATTCTTAGAGATTTAGTTAAAGAAGGTATTGTTGAGTTACAGTTTTGTGGAACCAAAGATCAACTTGCAGATTTGATAACTAAACCTCTCAAGTTAGAAGCATTCCAAAAGCTGCGACAGGAACTTGGTGTGTGTACAGATTCTGTTTTGAACTAATTCCTGCACAGAGGAATGAGTTCAAGGGAGGGTTTGTTGGAAGTTTGAATTAGTCCAAGTTTGAATTAGTCAATAAAGTCATATTCTACAGGAGTTATTTTCTGCTATTTAGAAGTTATTCCTTTCTGTTTATTGATTGTATTTTAGCAGATCTTTCATTTTTTCTGTTTGTAGTTATGGCTATATATAGCCCAGCAATTGCTCAAATAAGATATCACTTTGAAATCCAATTGCTCTGGTTTTTCTTTGTTTACTGTGTTAGCCTTACAGAGATTTCATGGTGTATAATTATGGGTTCCTAATAAGCACTGGGTTGATGTTGAGCATCACGGTGGCTTTGAGCTTGTCACTGCTATCTTAGGTTCCTCAGCCTTTGTTGATCAGAGATTAGAGCTCTCTTGGTGAGCAAGAGGGCGATCAGAGATGAGGATGATAGGCGAGAACTAACATACATTAATTTTTATTATTAAAAATTATTTTTAAAAGTTTATATTAATTTTTTTGGATCCCACTAATTTATTTTAATAATAAAATAAATAAGTAGGATTCAGTCATTCATCATATTTAATAGAGTTAAATTTATCGTTTAATAAAGGGCATTAGCAAATTTTCTATCGTTTTAGGCATAAATGCTAGTTTTAAAAATATTTTGGGAATGATTGAGAAAAATAAATATTAGGCTTGTATTTGTAACAATGCAAAAGTATTGAGGGTTTTTTTTTTTGCTAAATAATTATAAAGTTTTTAAAATTTTGCATATTACATTTGTCAATTTCTGTATTTTTAACATTTAATTTTTGTATTCCTCTGTTTTCAAAAATTAAACTGTTTAGTACTTCTGTTAATATTTTAATTTTAAAAATATTAATCAACTATTTTGATATTATAAAATGATTTCTTTATTTTTTCTTTATATATATATATTTTTTATTATTTGTTAAGTCATGCTTATTTTTAATTTTATTTATATTTTTTATTATTTATATATATTAATCAGAGATTAGAGCTCTCTTGCTCACCAAGAGAGCTCTAATCTCTGATCAACAAAGGCTGAGGATGATAGGCGAGAACTAACATACATTAATTTTTATTATTAAAAATTATTTTTAAAAGTTTATATTAATTTTTTTGGATCCCACTAATTTATTTTAATAATAAAATAAATAAGTAGGACTCAGTCATTCATCATATTCAACAGAGTTAAATTTATCGTTTAATAAAGGGCATTAGCAAATTTTCTATCGTTTTAGGCATAAATGCCAGTTTTAAAAATATTTTGGGAATGATTGAGAAAAATAAATATTAGGCTTGTATTTGTAACAATGCAAAAGTATTGAGGGTTTTTTTTTTGCTAAATAATTATAAAGTTTTTAAAATTTTGCATATTACATTTGTCAATTTCTGTATTTTTAACATTTAATTTTTGTATTCCTCTGTTTTCAAAAATTAAACTGTTTAGTACTTCTGTTAATATTTTCATTTTAAAAATATTAGTCAACTATTTTGATATTATAAAATGATTTCTTTGTTTTTTCTTTATATATATATTTTTTATTATTTGTTAAGTCATGCTTATTTTTAATTTTATTTATATTTATTACATATAATTTATTTTAATTTTATAAATATTATTAAAAAGTAATTTAAACGATATAAATAATATCTTTTATTATTTTGCAAATAATTTATATATATTATTATTTTAATTTTATAGATATTACTAAAAAAATAATTTTAAATAATAAAAATAATATCTTTTATTATTTTGCTGACGATTTATATATAAAATAAACTTAATAAATAACAAAGATAAATATATATAAAGAAATTGCAAAAATATTATTTTATAATATCAAAGTAGTTGACTAATGATTTTAGAATAAAAATATTGATAAAAAGATTAAACAGTTTAATTTTTAAAAATACAGAGATGTAAAAATTAGATGTTAAAAATACAAAAATTGACTAATATAATATGTAAAATCTCAAAAATTTTATAATTATTTAGCATTTTTTTTATACTTTCTACCTATGCAAAAGTATTGAGGGGTTTTTTTTAATATATTTTCACCCTTAATTTTATTTTTACATTAAAAAATTAATGCAAATAATTTACATTAATATTTATATTCAATTTTATTTTTAAATTAAATATTTAAATATTGAAATTTTTATCATTTTTATTTTAATATTTATTACTTTGAAAAATTACACAATATATATTATTTTTTAAATAATATTTATAAATTTTTTGAGATATTTTAAAGAAAGTATTTAAACTAATTATTTTTAATAAATTTATATCATAAAATATGTTCTTACAAAATAATTAATCTAATCACAAAATTTCTAAACTCAATTTATAATCAAAATGCAAAATATTAATATAATCACAAAATCTCAAATTTTCAATTTATATCATAATCAAATTCTAAAATAATTAATAAAAAACTAATTTTAAAATTTTAAAATAATTACTATTTAAAAATTAATTTTAATATATATAATACCATTACCAGGGTGGTGTGTATAAAATTATAAATGATATATATATGCACCCCCTCACGCCTATAGTTGAGCACATATTAAAAATCTGAAGTATGAAGTTTGTAGGACTGGATATCTATGGGTGACCCAATATTAAGATTAATAGATCGTGGCTCTAATACCATGTTAAAAAAATAGACTTAGACCTAACTCAATCTTAAAATCTAGCGCATGAAGTGATGATTGTTCAAACCATTACAAAGAGTACACATTTATTATATTTTATCAATATGAAATACTTAACAATCTTTATATAATGTTGTGTATAAAATTATAACACATAATTTTATTAAATATTATTTTTGAGTTACGAAACGTTTTTATTCTTTGTTTTATTGGTATACCATTTGGTATACAAAAAGTTTTTATTGGTGGAACATGAAATAAATTCATATATTTTTTTTGTATGTTCGTCTAGTATTTGAGGTTTTGTCCCGATTAATTCGAACTCACTTCAAATCACGCATGAGTCTTTCAATGAGAATATCTATATACACAAAATTATGAGCTTAAGATTTAAACTCGCAATTTGCTTAATTGATACTAAAACACTTATTACCAAGACTAACTCTGTTTGTAATAAATTTTTATATTTTAGAAAGAAAATTGTTAAAACTTAATAATATATTTTAATAATAAAACTTAATAATTATGTTTTATGTATTTTTAAAGTGGTCTTATCAAATTGAAAGTAATTCTAAGTATAGTCTCCATAAATTTTTCATAGTATTAATCAATGCTAACTTTAATAGATTTTAGTGGATTAAGCACTAATCCAAAATGTATGTGGTTGAAATATTGGGTAAATTAATTTTGAAATTTTTGGTAAAATGACAAGCCAAAGTGGGAATGATTGGAAAGGTATAGTTTCAAATATAACTTACCTTAATTTCAAACCTAATTAATAAGTCAATCTTCCAAAGAAACAAATAAAAAAAAAAAAAAGAGGAAATCAAAACAGTAAATTTCCACTAACAGCAGAAGTGGAAATATGAGAATCATAAATTCAATCAAAATCTCAACCAAATGATCATAACACCAAAATATTAGAAAATTCTACTATAACAAAACGGAGACTTTAGATTCTTGAATTATATAAATAATTTGAATTTGTGGTTGTATAAAAAAAAATTCATATTATATATATTATATTCTTTTTAAAAGTAAAAAAAAAATAAGTGTTAAATGTTAATTTATAATTTTGACTTTTAACCCTTTTTTAGAAGATAATTATTTGTTTAAGTGCTTTGTCCTGTTCAAATTATTTGTTTTCCCATTCCCACTATAACCCAATATTACGAAAAATTATATTACTGCTTCCTTTAATAAATCAAACGTAAACTTTTTGTTATTTTGTGTTATTATAATTTATTTTTTCAAAATTATTGAATATTTTTTATTTAATTATATTTTAAACACCAAATTAACAATAATTTATTTTTTTTTTGAAAGTTCAATGATTCATATGATAGAAGATAATTCAATAGATAATTAGGAGGCATATTATTAATTAGTTCTACTTGAAGGTGTGGTATAAATAATAGCTTATATATATATAAGCATAAGTCGGTCCGATTGTACTTGAGGAGACATGTTGAACTGACATTAAATAATGACAAAAACATGTAAAGAAAATTGGTTTTATAAATAGTTTTAGCACTAGCTTGTCCGTTTTTAAGTTGGGAAAAATGCATCTTTTTTAATAAAATGCATCACAATATATTTTGTTATAGTTTGGTATACTAAATTTAGTATGGTAGATATATACCTCTAAAAATGAGATATATATTTAATATATTTGATGTATAATTTTGAAAGAGAATATTTTTGAAATTATAAGTTAAAAGATATTATGTAATTTTGAAAGAAAAAATGGAAAATGGTTTTTTTTAAATAATTTAATTTTTTTGAGATATTTTTATACAAATGCCTTTTAAGTTTATTTAATATATAAGCTCATGGATTTTAATATGATATCAGGGTTTCATATCAAAATGGATTGGATCTTGATACTCATGTTTAAACCCTTTTTTATTGTACTAATGATGATTTCAGTGCAAATTGAACTGAAAAAAAAAAAAAAACAATATATATTCAATTGTGAACAAGTACGAGCCAACCGATTGCACTTTTTTTTTTTTCAGTAAATGGAATTTTAGATCCTTCAAGATCAAATTGTCCAACATTAGAGGCCTTACAGATAATCAGTCAAATCTAAGGATAGCTTTACAAATCGATGCGACTCCTCAATCAGCAGCCCTATTGCAAATTCAAGGAATAAGAGCAAATTGCCAATGACAACAATTTAATATTAAAACTAAAATATCTGTTACAAAGGTTTCAATCTCCCACGAAAACTCGATGATGCCATTAATAGAATGGATGAGTGTTTGACAGTCTTATTCAAAGATGCAATAGGTGTAGCCATTTTAGCAGAGCAGTAAGTGTAGCTTGTGCTTTTCGCCTATGTCTAAAGGTTAACTTGTGTAATTTCAATTTTGTTGAGACAGTAACCATATTTAAAATCAAAACTCTCATACATATGTTAATTTGGGATTGTAAATTTATTTCCTTTTACTATCATAATTATAATTATTTATGCATTATTAATTGTCATTCACACTTATATTTGTTATTCACCAAAACTAATTTTTTCTTAAATATTTCAAAACTAAATAATTTGAGGTGACGACTCTCTGATCAAGCTTTCAAAACAAAGTTATCTCCTCTTTTTGAAACCGTATGTGGAAGTAAATCTTTTTCAAAACAAAAAGATAATTTTGAACTTGTACTTACAAAATTGAGTAGAAACTATACATGGCGGTGTTATTTGAGATCGGAACCAAATGAGTATTTCGGCTTTCATTAGGCTAAATTAGTGCTTAAGCGAAGCCTCACAGAGTGGAGAGGAAGAATTGTTGATTGAGGCATTACAAAGATAGATAGTACCATTAGAATTCTGGAAAATAGTCGTGGTCCTTGCATATGTAGAGTTATTGTAGCAGCTAGCATCGACATTAACCTTGATCCAATCCGAGGGTCTGGTATTGGAGATTGATTTGTTGTTGCTAGAATTAGTTCTGGTGGAGATAGCATGTTGAGCTCAAGAAAAAGAAAGCCTCGAGTAAGAGGCTTTAGAGATTGTGCATGTCCTTAGGACCCAATCTGTTGTTCCAAAAGAATAACTCGCTCCTAGATTTCCAAATACTCCAGCATAAATAAAACACATTGCCCAGGAAGTGTTCCTTGTAAACTGATTTAAAAAGCAATATAAAACTATACCACCAATCCATAAAAGATCATGTGTAAAGTATAGAAGGGAACCCCATATTTGATCTAAACCATGTTACTTTTGCATGCTTGCAATGAAACATCATATAAATAATAGTTTCCTCTTCTACACCATAAATAGAGCACAATAGGCCTTAACTTAGTCTTCTCTTATACAGATTCTATTTAACAGCCAAATGTATATGCCATAAAAAGATTCTAACTTTAGGTTGAAAATTGAGTTTCGATATGGATTTCTAAACCCCATTATGTAATGTATTAGAATTAAAAGATACACATGGCCTTCGTCTCTTCAACTACATAAAAAAATGATAAATAGATTTGGTGAAAATCTTACTTGCTTTTTTCTGGATGCCAGATGGTTCTGTCTTCATTATTTGTGAGAGATATGGGGATCTTGAAAATAGTTGTTGCTACCTCCAGAAAGAAAAGGTTAACAACTAGACTTCTATTCCACCTACCTTGACGCTCAATCAAATCAGCAACCCATATGGCATATGGTTATATGGAATTTTCATCCGAGATCCAAAACTGAGAAAGGTAAGTAACCTAAAAATCCACCCAAATATTTATACTCTTTTCGTTTTTTACCATCCATCTTAATCCTCTATGAATACAATCCCTAGTCTCCACCATGCTTCTCTAACCCCATGGTGGTATAAAATCGATTTTCAATTCAAGAAAGAAGTTGTTGGGAAAATATAAGAATTAAATAAGTTTAACCCATTTTGAGTCAACATTAGTGATGAGCTTCTAACATTGCATGGCGAGTAAAACAACATTGAAATGAAGCATCTTAGGAGCAGAAAGCAAGACATAACACAAGTTTGGACTTCGTAAGATTATTTCATTTCCTTCAGTATACTCCCTTTCCCTCTTTGTCAAACTTTCACAAAAAGGTAGATATAATATGGTCTAAGTCTTTGGAAAAACATCTTAGGAGAAAAAAGTAAGACATAACAGGAGTTGTGATAGTAGTGAGGACATATTTGATCATTACTTCTTTACCGTCATGGGAAAGAAGGTTGTACTTTCATGATTAAATATTGCTCAGAATTTAATCTTTTAGAAAGGAAAGAGCTTCCTTTTTGAAATTTCCCCATTGAGCAAGAATGCCAAGACACTTCTCTAATCCTCCCATTTCCTTCACGACCAACATATGAGAAATGCTTGCTTTTATATTGCCTTGAGTAGATTTGTTGAATGCCACCTTAGTTTTTTGCCAATAAATAACCTGACTTGAGGCTGCATAACAAATTTTTAGAATATTCAAAATATTACAAGCCTCCTCAGCATTGGCTCGATCCCATAGAGAAGGATATTATCAACAAATAAAAGATGAGTAAAAATAGGTGAGCTTCTATTAAGCTGGATAGCTTTCATCAATCCTTCTTCCATAGCCTATTGAATAAAGCAGAAAGTCCATTAGTAATTAATAGGAATAGTGATAGTGATAGGGGTAGCCTTGTCTAAGGCCCTTAGAAGGCTAGAATGTTCCAATACAACTTCCATTTAAAATGATCCCATAAGAGACAACTGATACACACTGTATAATCAATTTGATGGCTTTCTCATAAAATCCCATGGCACTAAGAATTTGTTCCAAGAAAGTCTAATCTATCCTATTATAGGCTTTATTCATATCCAACTCACAATCATATTCCATTTTCTATGAAGGTGTTTAGTTTTCAAAGAATGGAAAAAGCTCATAGGCAATGAAGATATTTTCATGAATGGTTTTGCCTAGGATAAAAGCACCATATTCAACAGAGATAAGATCATTTAAGTAAAGTTTTAGTTTAAACAGTATGATCTTTGAAATATTTTTATAAGAAAAATTACATAAAATAATATGGCAGAATTGTTGTAAGGATTCAGAATTAGCTATCTTAGGAATCATCACTATATTTGTAGAATTTAGAGATTGGGACATAGTACATTCCTAAAAGAAATTATGCACTGCACTAATCATCTCTTCTCGAATAACTAACTAAAATCTTTGGTAAAAAAAACTCAGATACCTAATCTAGTTCTAGAGCCTTGAAGGCTCCCGCAGTATGTTTCATAGTCATATATATTTCCTCTTAAAATGGGATAGAACAGATTTGTTTAGCTCTTCTGACACCAGAGTGTTGAAGTAATCAATTATACTTCTTGATGTTATGTTTACTCTGTTATTTAAAGGTTTTTATAAAAGTCTATCAAGGTTTTTATAAAAGTCTATCACCATTCTGTATAATTTCTTTTCATCTTCAATTCTTGTACCCAATTCACTTTTCCATCTAAGTAGGAAGTTAGTAGCTCTGCAATGAACAATTGAGGCATGGAAGAATCATGTATTTTTTGTCTCCGGTTGATAGCCAATTAATTTTAGATCTTTAACACCAATATTGATCCTTCATTCTCTATAGTCTACCCACCCTCCAAGGCATCGACGGCTACTAGAATCACCTCGATCGGTCGCTAGACAGAGATGCATGCGTTAGATGGAGTTGACACTGGTGTATTTTTTCGACCATAATTCCAACTGCTTTCCTATATATTTTTTCAATGACTTGGGTATTTTTGAGACCATCTTATTATGAGCTTCAATTTTATCATTTGTTAATTTTGGATGATTTTTGAAAAATACATAAATATATATTAAATAAAATTTAAAATAAATATAATAATTAATTAATTTGAAATAATATTAATATAAGATTAGTTATTACGTAATTAGTTAAAAATTTATGAATGAAATGAATTTAGAAAATATAATTTTAAGTAGTTGATTAATAAATTATGTTAAAAAATGAACAAATAAGTAATAATAATCAGAATTATATTTGAGTTAAGTTAATTATTAATTTTAAGTGTTAAATTGAAATTAATTAGTTAATTAATGAATTGAGTGAAAATTATTATTTCTTAGTTAATTATTTACTTAGAATTAATTATTTTATTAATTGATCTAAATTAATCAAACACTAATTTAAAATTTTAATTATAATTATTATTTATCAAATTATAGAATTAATTTATGGTATTCAAATATATATATATATTAAATTAATTAATTAACGTATGAATTAAGATGTTATTATTATTATTAAGTAATGTGTTTATAAATTAAATTATTTATTTAAATTAATCAATAATAATTATTATTGATATTATTATCAAATTATTATTAATATAGTGATAAAGGTTATTATTATATATAATAATAATAATAAAGGTAATTGAATAATATATTAATTAATTTAGTTTTAATTATTTCTATCATATAATCATTATTAATGTAAGAATTAATAATTATTAAATACTTGAGTTAATAACTAATTATTAATTGTTAAATAGGTATATTCAATATTTGATTATTAAATGATTTAAATTAAATAATTAATTTATTATATTTAAATTTTATAAAACTAATTACTTATTTAAAATTTATATTAATATAATAAGAATAATCAAATTATCATTGTTATTATTGTTGTTATTATTATTATTATTATTGAAAAATAAACAATAATAATTATTAAAACATAATTAATGTCAAGTAATAGTTAATTATTAAAATTATTACGATCGTAGTAATTAAATATTATTATTATTAAGTTTATTATAATTATTATTTTTAGTAAATATAAATATTAGTATTAAATATTACTATCGTTATTATTAATACTACTATAATTGTTATTATTATTGAAATTTAATATAACAAAATAAGAAAAAAAAAATTAAAGTAAATAATATTATTCTATATTAAGGATATTCTTAGTAAAAAGTTTAATTATTAAAGAATTATTCAAATCAATTAATAATGTATTTTAAAATTTAAATAATTCTTATAAATATATATATATATATATATATATAAACAAGTGAAATTAATGATTAATAAAAATATCATTAAATATATTTTCACTATCATCGTAATTATAATAAATTAATATTTTTACAAAACTAAAGTAAATAAAGTATTAACTAAAGGATAATTATAAAATTATTCATTTAGAATTATTCAATATTAATTTAATATATAATTTAAATATTAAGTAAATATCTTATAAATAAATTAAATAAATATTATTAATGGCTTAATAGAATAAATTTATTAGTAACATTTATATTATAGTTATTATTATTAAATTATAAGAACAAATGAATTAAATTAATTGTATATTGAAATATTTTAAATACTTAGCATTTTTTAATATCCAAATAAGTTGACGAAAATTATATAAGATAATTAAATAAATATTATTGAAACTTTATTAGAATTTAGTATTCGTTTTTATACACGTTTCTCAAGCTGTGAATATCATAATAGTTTAATCATTTTAAGTTATTCCTTAGTTAAGAGTTATTCTTATATCACTTTAGGAGTAGATTCAACAGCTGAGGTAAATCACAAGGCTGATTCAGTTGGATATACGAATTTAGCTTTTGGGCCAAGTGATTGGGTAAATGTATAAGATTATATTTCTAAAGTACAATATATATATATATGATTTTAAAAAAAGAATTTACTGAATTTAAGGTGATGATTTATTTTTAAATGATTTTTATTTTCTTATAAATTAAGAACAAATAATGGTAATTTGATTTTTTATATATGTGACTGGTTGATTATACTGTATTGGATAAATAATTTATATACACTTTTCATTATAATCTTTTATGATCACACTTTTGATGATGAATATTTATATAAATTTAATAATACTATGAATTACCCTTTGAGTTATTGCTTGACATGTACGTATTAAAGTTAATTTTTTTGAGCTTGTGAGATAAGTAATCATGCACCCTTAGATTAAAAATGAATATGTAGTAAATTATCGATTTTGAACCGATATTGGAACCAACCATTTAAACAGCTCAAACCGGTGATTCAAATCATTGATTCAAAATATTTTATAATTTATTTTGAGTAAATTTAATATTTATAATTAATATAATATAGGTTATTCAATTGAGATTTAAGAATTTTTTAAATTTGAACAGGCAATTCAAGAATCGAAATCGACAATTCCTAAATTTTGGCCATGCTAAACAAGTCAACCTATAATTTTCATCTCTAAATACCATATTTCTTTTGTGGTACAAACACCATAAAGCCATTAAATAAAATTAATGTGAATAATCCCTAACTTCTAAAATTAAAAAAAAATAAGAATCCTGATTTTTTAATTAAAAGTATTAAGTAAAAATGTGAATATAATTAAATAAAATTACAAAATTAACCCCAACAACACAAAATTCAAAATTAACTCCAACAGCACAAAATTAACTGAATATTAACTTCTTAATAACCCAATACAGAAGTCAAATTCAAAATAACTCAAAAATAAAATACTAATTATATATAAAAAATAATCAGATTCAATTTCAATAATACCAAAAAATTATTATATTATTTAAAATCAATTATCAAAATTTATTTTTAAAGAGAATTTATTTGTATTAAAGAGAAAATTCTCATCGCATTAGTTAAAACATGCATGGTTCATGATTTGTTTTTTTCAATTGGAGATTATTTTTGAAGAAATATAATACAACACACTAGCAATATTTTACAATCGAAATAATTTATAAAAACTGAAACATCAATATTTTACTAGGTAAAATAATTTCTCTCATAAAAATAAAAGATTTAAAACAAAATGTATAACTTGTGTTGTCTTTTGATACTTTTTAAAAGCTAATGCTTTTTTAAAAAAAAAAATTAACCTATTTTTTTATCCATATCAACAGTCCACATTAGCAATAAAAATCGACACATCAATAATTTTACAAGTCAAATTAATTTTTTTAATAAATATAATAAAATTGAAACAAAATTCATAATTCATGCACTCTAATTTGATATTTTGAAAATTTTATGATAAAATTGAAAAAAGGATAAAGTTCATGTTTTTTAGTAATTTACCCTAATATTAATATTAATAAAAATTTCAATCTATGATTGTAAATCCTTCTATTCATATTTTACTTCCTATTTAAAAAGTTACTTGAATATCTATTTTTTTTTTAAATTCATAATTTTTTATGATAAAAACATATGTAAATTTTATTCTTGATAATAAAAGTGTCATGAAATAAAGAAATTATATCTGCTCACCCATATTATTTTATTTAATTTATCATAAAAATGAGATAAATATTTTGTTTTATTTTTTATAATAGATATTATTAATTTCTATATAAATTAATTTATATTTATTTAATATTAATTATATTTATTTATATTTTATTATTTTTATCACTGTACAACACCCGTATTTATGATAGAAAAAGCAAAGACTTGATGAGAGATTCCATATGGTTATCACAATCGCATATGCGTTGGAGTAGAGGACTTCAACTTGGGTGGTGAATATAACAGCAATGTTTGGGTGTACTTTTTGCACTTCCAAAATTCAAACACGGTACCGTTTTCAACCTCACAATATGAAAAAGAAAGATAATGAGAGAGAAAGAGAGGTGGGATAGAGAAAGAAGAGTCGGTTATTTTGAATATATATTAAAATTTTATAACAAAATTTAGTTATAAATTAGATAAAATAATTAATTTATTGGAAAAAATAAAATTTAAGAACTATTTAATTAATTTTCAAAAAAAAAAGGGAGACTACTTTATTAATTTGATAGAATTTTAAGTACAAATTAATAATTTATTAATTTTTAAATAATGTATATATATACATTATTCAAAGTTAATTAGACACATTTATATATAATAAGGTATATACCCATTAATAATTTTTAATCAAGGTGAAACAGAATAACAAAATCATATATATGAAGTGTGCAAATTAATGTCATTGATTTGGGGTTTGGATCAGTATTTTCTTGATGTAGTATAATATTAAGAAATTATTTTATGAATCTCTATTATTATTTCAGTGTTTTGATTTGGTGACGCCAATTACAAGGAATATATCATATTATATGTTTTAAAATAGAGGATATTAATTAATTATAAATTAAACAAATAGTAGTTAATTAATTACTACATCTAATTAATTGAGATTAATTAATTATATGTTAAACAATGAATTTTCTAATAAGCATCCAGTAAACATTTGTTGAAAAAATAATAGCTAACTATAATAATTCAGATAAAATTAGATAGATAAATTCAAAACTAAATTAAGCAAATAAAATTGAAAATTTTTGCCTTTCATTTGAAATAATATAATAATTGTATCTAATTAATATAACTCTATCAATTTTTTTTATTTTTTCATTCAATTCATTTTTAAATTAATTTGATTATTTTATCTAAAACAATAATTTAATAATTAGATTTTATTTAAAGTAATTGCTTTTTCAAATAGTATTTTCAAGACATTAGTTAAAAAATGATTAAACAAAAAGTAGTTAATTTGATTATATTATTGCATACTCATGATGATTTGAAATTTTGTTTTGTTCCAAACCTAACCTCGTTAATTAATAATTCCCATTTAGAATAAGATAAAAATAAACCAAAAGGCTTTTCTTAGTGTACACTTATGTAACTCTAATCATAAATAAGATAAGATAGGCAGTGTTGATGAAAACCCTAGCTCTATACATATAAATAGCTAATTTACAATAATTTCAGCTATAATGATGTGATGACAAAATTAAATTTATGATTAATAAATTTGACCAAACATTCCTAAATAAAAAAAAAGTATAAAATGATGTATCGTATGTAAGTTTTTTAGAATATATTGTGTGATAAGAAAGCTCATATCAAAGATATGTTAATTTGCAAAAAAAGCAATATATATTTATATTTATATTTATATAAAAATGAATAATAGGCATGAAAGCTTTTTATAATGTAAGTCATCAAGTAACTCCATTTTCTTTCTTTTCAAAATTATTACTACAGTCACTCCCATAAACCTCTCCAATTGAAAAAACAAAAAAGAAAATTTTTTCCTTCAAATACATTATGACTATCCCCCCCATCAAATCAAGAAAATGAGAAAAAAAAAAAAACCCCCAATTTCACTACAACTTTAGACTGTTGTTTTCTCCATCGAAGTGACTTCATTTGAAAGGGTTATGAAAATTGTTTTCATTAAAGTTGATGGATTTGACAGAACTTTGTGTCACTATTTGGTAATAAATTGAGCAAATAGGCTTGCTTCTATCACCATCGCAGGTATAAATTCTCTATGTAATTTCACCAAGTACTGACACGTATTAAAAGCGAAGGAAGGTTGTTACTTCTACCCCTTCCTTGTATTCCAAAGATTCTTACTCATAAATTTTACTTGATTGTTTTTAGAGTTAATACTCCACTACATCATTATATATACATATTTTACCATAGAATATATTTTAGTTAAAAGCATAAATTTGTGTAACTAAATACTTTATCCATGATTATAATTTTTTGTAGTTCATTATAATGGCAGTGTAACTAAAAAGTAGCCATTTAAATTTTCTTTTGGTGGCTAAAAATTAGTATATTTTGCCATATTTGAAATCATTATATAGCTAAAAAAATAAAATATTATTATTATTATAATAATAATAAATTTAAAACAAAAAATTATTTTATTTAGCCATGATAAATAATATATATAGCTATGCTTATTTATTAGCTACAAACATACATATTTATAACTAAAACTTAAAAATACTTACTATAAAAGTGTTAGTTATAGCAAATATGTATAAGTTAGGTCAACTAAGAGTAAACAATATCTGACAACCGCTTTTGTATTCATCATTTCTGCAGAGCAACCTATTGAATCATCGGTTCTGATATTACTTATAGCCGGAAAACCGATTTATTTAAAAGATTTTTTTCATGATTCTTATGATGAAATATATTTATCACTTGACATCATCATTTAGTTCAAAAATTAAAATAATAAATTTATCTATTATTTTCACTCATATATTTTTTACTAAATGCATTTTTTTAACGTGTGATTCATCTCATAATACTTCAACAATATTAATTAGCTATAAATATTATAATAATTTTTATGAATAAATATTCAATTAGCTATTAGGAGTAAAATATTATACTTGAAAGCTAATTATTACTACAATAACTAAAAATTAAAATAAAAGTTCAAAATGTACTTTGAGAAGCAAAATTTCATAGCAAATGAAATTATAATTGATCATAAATCAAATATTTTGTAGCTATTGAGTTACATGTTAATTTTCACAGACAATAACATGAACTATTACTTTGAAAATTTTACACTAATGACTAAAATATTTGATGTGCTATTAGGGATATAAGGTTATAGCTAAAAGCTAACTATTATTATGACAAACATAAGCTGAGATAAAAATTGAGAATTTTTTTTTTTGAGAGACTACTATTTCATGGCTAGTGAAATCATAATTTATTTATGAGTCATAAATTTTATAACTAATATTATACAGTAAATATTATAAAATGTGTAGTATTCGTAACTATTTCTACTAATTGTTGTAGTACTCGTAAGTTTAGTTTTAACTTGTGTTCAATTTTTTTTATTTTAAAAATGATTTTAGTATTTCAATAACTAATTCTATTTTTTAAATAATGTTAAATAGAGAAAAATTATTAAGTATATTATTCGATGAATTAGAATAATAATAATATATTCTAATCCAAAAATAAAATAAAATTCATTAAATTTATGAATAACAAAATTTTTATATTTATATGAATAAGAATACATTGCATGCTGCTTTAAATGATTTATCTATAAAGAAAAATTTTGCAAGGATGGATTAAATTTTGTTAAATTCTCTTAAACAATTTATCTCACCTTAATGGGTAGAAACATTATGGATTATGGGTTAGATTCCCTCTGAATAATATCAACAACAAGATATGTTGTCTACAATACTACATGCATGTTTTTCAATGTTACCATGATAAATCTAAACTTATCAGCCTTCAATATTTCAGGTAAAAAAATATAAATAGCAATAAATTTATATAAATAACAAGATCGTTGTAGAAAATATTAAAATTAAAAATATTAGTTAAATATTATTGAAAATACTGATATTAATTATAGAACATTATTAATAAGTAATATTCAAAATAACAATTAATAATAAATATACATATTTAATATGTTGATAATGTTACTAAATGTTATTACATATTAATATTAGTTACAGTATTTTAATCGTGTCATTAAATATTTAATATTGTTATAAAAAAATATTTAATTGCGGAATTTTGTATATCGAATAGCAGTTTTGTTAATTGTTGAATATTTGATATCATTTAATATATATATATATATATATAAGAGAAGGTATCAACTTTAGACAACAGACATGAATCGTTCTAGGGAAAGAAATCCCAATTAAGTTATTTTGAAGAAAAATTTGCAAATCTTCTGATATATAATGTCTAAATTGAAACAAAAGAGTATAATTTGCTAGCTAGTTAGCAAAATATTATATTGATATTGAATTTTAACTTTTATTAACATGAAGTTTTCATTTGTAAATCGATGCAGCTATTGATTTTATATATATATATATATATATATATATATCTTCTATTATTCTATACAATACTTCATTGCTTTAACTTTTTATTTATTATAATATATTTAATAAAAAAGGTTATTTTATTTCTAAAAATTATATATTATATGTGATCGCCCCAACCCTTATCTTAATTTTCCTTGTTAATTAGTCTAATATTTAATAAGTATGCTAAAACATTTAAGAAATAAAATAAAATATATTATTAGTTAAAAAGAGGGGTGAAATATACTCTATTTTATATTTTTCACGGATGACCAAATTACCATATAACTTACAAATTTTTAACATTGCCATTAATTCTATTAGTTATAAATTATTATTTTTAAAAAAATACTTTTTTCTTTTATTAGCATATAAATTTAAATAAATATAATTTAATATCCAGGGATTTATATATGGTATTATTTATATTAAATGTTACAAAATTATTTAATAAATATCAAATTATATAACCAAAAAATATTAAAATTATAGTTCATAAGCACACCATTAGTATCACAATTATTAGAAAGATATGTATACATACACATACAAATAAAGTACTAAAAATATAAAAACAAAAGAACTGTAAAAATGAGATAAATTTTTTAAAAACAAAGTATGAATATTAATAATATATCATTTTGTTAAGAAATTAAAAGAAAATGGATGGAAAATTTAAATTTTTTGAAGAATATTTAACTAATATTATATACTATACTAAAACAGCCATATCTAATGAATAATAATTTTCTGCAAAAAGTTTTGTTCTCATTCTATCCATTTTTCAGTCAATACAGTATGTGTGTTGAATATCCAAGATTTATCAGTGATCCTGTTTAAGGTTTAATTTCCCCTGGTTTTTTTTGAACTATTTTCCTTTTAGATTTTCTTTTTCTTTTTTCTTTTTATTTACTCTTCTGCGATTTTGCCTT
The DNA here is from genome assembly GCA_947685225.1 of Garcia nutans. NCBI lineage: Eukaryota > Viridiplantae > Streptophyta > Magnoliopsida > Malpighiales > Euphorbiaceae > Garcia > Garcia nutans. The sequence goes on from CANTUV010000071.1 coordinate 3,610,011, forward strand.
TCTTTTATAATTTTACTTCTCAAACATTTTTTATTTTAATTTTAATTTTTAATAAATTTTATAAGTCATAATGTTTAAGACAATAAATTCTTATATTTTTATTTTTTATTTTATTTTAGCTTTTAAATTAGTAATATAAATTTAATTATCTTAAAAATAATTTAAAGTAATTAAATTATTAAATATATTTGAATTTAAAATTTTATATTATTTAAATTTTATTTTAATAGATTTAAATTCTATATTCAAAACATCTTAATATTAAATATTTATTCTTAATGCTTGAAAAAATAAAATTATATTCTATAAGACAATTTTTAAAAATTGTAATTTAATTTATAAGTACCATAAATTTCAAATTTCAACCTTTTAATTATTATAGATAAATATCAAGATTAAACATTATTTAATTTAAAAGCTTTAAATTATTAAATATATATTAATTAATATGTCGGTTTAATAATGAAAATAAATTTAAAAATTAAAAAAATTAGTTATTTTAATTATTTATTTTCTTTTTTATAGTGGGTATTATTTTTGCTAATTGCATATACATTATGTATTGTGTATATACTATCTTAAAAATAAAATTACAATTTAATTTTAACTAAAATCACTTTTCTTTTTTTTTTTAAATCGTTTTTTTGCAGTTTTTATGTGATGTTTCAATAATCATGAACTTTGAATATGTGTTTTTAAATGTGTTGCTATTATATTTTGCATGTAAACATACATTTTATATGTTTCTATATAAATATGTAAATAGAATTTTTGCATTTTTAATATATTTTTTATATATTTATATATTATTATCATATGTAATATATATTATTATTTATTTTTTTATTATTTATATGATATTAATTTTTGCAATAACCTGCAGCTTGTTAATATTCCAAATAAAAGTAATTTAAGACATAAAAATTAACAAGCATAAATAAAAGGATTAGCAAAAGCCAAAAGAGTAATTAATTAATTAATAAGAAAAGTCCACGTACAATAATATTATAGTAAAAACACGCATAAAAATGGATGGACACTGACATATGCATTGCTCATCTCATCATCAAAAGCCAATCTTTCATAGTTTTTATATAAACAGCTAATACATAAAGACAAATGTATATATATATAACTCTCAGATGATAACTGAACTACTGATCCAAAATTTTGTTTTTCCATAAATATATAATAACTAACACTTGAAGTAAATAACTGAATATAAACATTATAATTATTTTAGTTGTAAAATACCCAAAAAAAAAAATGAAACAGAAAAGGTGAAGGAACCTAAAGCTATTGCCCTTTACACATCCCTAGAAGATAAAGGCTGATAAGAAAATTCAAGCTTTTGCCCAAGTGTTTTTTTTTCTTTTTTCTTTTTCTCATTTTATATAATAACATTTTACTTATTTGATTGGGACAAATATTTATAATTTATATTCTTATAATTTAAATGTAATTTCGATTTTATTAAATTAAACTTCATTATTACAATAATATATATATATATATTTAAGTAATTTTAAGTGTGGGAAAAATATCACATTGAAAATGAATAAATTTACCAAAAAAGACATAAATAAAAAAATATAAATCCAATAGTTTAAGATATTGGATTAGAATATAGTAACAGATCCACGTAATTATTTTCATACTGAATATTTAGTCGAGTAAGAGATAGAGATATATACGGCGATTGCTTCCATATAGAAAAACAAATATATTGTTAATATCTGAGATGAAAATTGGTTTATATAATTATATTCTTACAATTTTAAATATAATTATCAAAATATTAAATAAAATTGTATTAATAATACAAAAATACATATAAATTATATGATAATTCCAACTATTTGAAAACAGTGAATAAGAACTTGTTAAATGTGTGTGTGTGTGTGTGTGTGTGTGTGTGTATACAGAAGTTTATATATATTGTTTTGTCATGTTGTGTTATTAAATGGGATTTGAAGATGAAAGGAAACAAATAAAGAAAAAGAATATAATGAGGTTAATGGATAATTAATCCCACTTAGAAATAAAACGGAGAGAGGAGGGGCTGAAAGCAAGTCCCATCTGTGTATCAAAACTCATCTATGAGCTTTCGAGTCATGTCTGATGGATGTACTTGTTTTCACTGTTGTAACCTTCTGTTCCTCAGCATTCTGTCCCATCCACCAATATTCCAAAAAGGGTTGTGGGACTCCCATTGCGTCTGCTCCCAATCAACCAGCACTCTTCTTTTTTTTTAGAAAAAAACCTTTTTTTCTTAATTAAGATTTAAGATAAAAATAATTTCAATTTCATTAATTCAAATATTATTAAACATGGTCTGAATTTGAAGTAGTAATTTCAATATCACTAAGTCAAATCTCGTAGATAAAAAAATACAAAAAAAGAACACTTTCAATTCTTCTCTAATTTTTGTGACTCTTCTGGTAAATAACAAGAGAAAGAAGAAAAAAGGAAAGAAAGTAATAAATCCAAGCCCACCGCATGATGATTAAATTCAAAGCCTAAAGACAAAGGGTTTATACCAAGACCTTGATATATGTTATATATATATAATAATAATAGAAATTGCACCAAAATAACTACAATTTTTTTTAAAGTCTATTATTATTTTTTGAAATTGTTCTTGATGATGAAGATCAAGGTCAGATCAAGGTCTTATTATAAACCCCTCTTGTCTTCTTCTCCAAAAGAAATGGAGTTATTATTGTTATTTATGTTTATATTTGCTGACCAACCAAAGAGACCAAATGGATCCAAAGCCTTGCTTTCTTTCTGGTCATGATCTCCACTAGAAGTGAATTCTTGGCTAAATAAAAGATCAAGTGGGTCTGCTTCTATCTCTCCCAAATCAGCATAGAAATCTTCAGAATGGCTTGTATCTATTGCTGGCAATGAAGGCCTATAGCTACTCAGTTGATCACTATCATCCATCTCCAGCATTTGCTTCTCAATTTCTTCATTAATCTCCTCTTTTACTGCTGTACTTGAGCTACAACTACCACCAACACCAACCATTGTAGGAGACAAAGTATCAGTGCTGCTTTCTTTCTGTTCTTCTTTAGTACTTGCTGTTGCCTTCTGGGGTTGCGAGCTCAGCGGGCTCTTCGAAGAAGCAGCAGCAGCAGAAGAAGAGTTCTTTTTTGGTTGATACCTTGTTGAACCAGCAAGAGCATTCCTTTGTGTTGGCCATGGATGGTTATGCTCAGAAGTATAAGTTATAACCAGCATATTAGGATCTGTTCGGCTTCGCTCCACTTGTTTCCTTGCCGAGCAACCCTTTGAGCTGCTGCATCTATAGTATCCCCTGGAATTGTATTGCAAGAACTGTGTTTTATAATCACTTCATTTCTACAAACTTAAGCATAAAAAATAAATAAATAAATAATCTATCTCGCAACACAGAAAGCAGAAATTCAAACCCTGATAACCACTTGCCTTTTAAGAACATTAAATATAATAAACAATAAATATACTAAGGAATAATTTTTTTTAGTACTTACAAAAAGAGATTGTTTTGTAACATACAATTAAATTGTGTTTCTTGCTAAACAGGAAAAACATAATAATTATACTAAAAAGGGAAGAAATAAGGACACAAATAAAGCAAGAAACAAATTTGATTTCAGAAAATAATACATGTCAGAAGAAAGGAAACTAAAAATGGAGGATTCAGCTTTTGTTCTCTGTCTAAATATACAGATAATGAAATGTAGAATAACAATACAAATTTGTAATTACCTTGGATAAGGAGAACCTTTAATGGGTTTCTGACCATACTTTCTCCATGCCCATAAATCAGATGGAACAACTTCTCCACTAGGCCTGCTATTTGCAGCTGCTGGTGCTGGAATACAAACCACTTTCTTTGCCTGGCTCTTCCTATCATTACAAACACCAATACCATTATTGAAAAAAGAAAGAAAATTTGGTTTTTTTTTTTTTGCCACCATTTCCACAATTCAAGACCAAAAAGAAGTAAATTTTGATGATTTGAGATGATAAGATCAAATAGTCCTAGTCTAAACTTTTAAAGATTTTTATTCATTCATTCAAAGAATAAATGCAAGAATGTTCAATTCCATTTCCATTTCTGGGAGGCCAAGAATTATTAAAATATATATAGTACATATTATTCTCGAGACAAATAGCAATTAAACACAGCTTTCCTTTCAAATGTTTTAAAAAGGAAATAAAAGTGTTAATATGAAAGCTAAGTTTGTGAATATTATTATTATTGTGCAAAAAAATAGCTAGTACACTATTTCAGGTTGATTAAAACCTATCAAAAATTATTACAGAAAACAGTTACATAGTACCAGAATCAGAAACTAACTAAAAAATATATAATAATCGATCTTAGAATCTCAAACCCTAATTTTCCTCGATCCTCAACCTTCTAGTCATGATTATGATGATGATCTTCAATTAATAAATGAATTAATTAATATAAGAATAGTCAAGTAAATATATAATAATACAGTAAAGTTGCATTAAAATCGTATCAATTCAATTATATTATATATATTAAATTCATGGGAACAAGTGAAGACTAAAATTAAATTAAAAAAAATACAAATTCACTTAATTTACCTTCTCTTGATACCCAGATTCCGCGGAGATGAGATCTGAACTGGTCCTGGATTCTCAATCAAATAATTTTTTGAACTATTAGTATTAATCATATCAATACAAACCATAGGAGAAGGCTTAAAACTCGGCCGCGGCAAAGAAGATGAAGCACCACCAGCTACAACAGGAGAATCTCCACACGGTGAAACAGGCAACTTCATGGAATTATTGTTATTATTATTGTTACCACTACTGGGAGAGATCTGAATCTTTGAAAACAAAGAACTTTTATTGATCATTTCATCTTCAAAGACTGCAAAACTATTTGCACTAGAAGAAAATTTAGTACTAGTTTCATGATCAACACTGGTACTAAGCATATGATCTGTAGATTTTGTGCTGCAAAAATAGCCAGAACCAGCATCAGCGGCCACATTAAGCTCGTGAAGAAGTGGATCTCTCATGTTACAAAAAGGATCACCAAAAACATTATTGTTTTTGTTAGTATTATCTTCCATAGCTGCTCCTGCTGATGATTGATCAGATGGGAATTCCCAGTTGGATACATCTGATTGGGTTAAAGCTCCACTGCTGGCTCTAATTATATCTGTTAAATCACCTTGATAGTTGTCCATATCCACACCAAAGAAGCTGCATATACCACACTAATTAAAAATCAACAAGGAAGTAAGTGGATATACATAGTTTGGTGTATGTATATATAAAAATAGATATAAAGAGAGGAAGAGATAGAAATATTTTTTTGCAGGAAGGAAACAAAACGTACAAAGCATGTAAAAAATTATGGGATATATGATTGGGTATTGAGAGAGAGGTTAATCTCAGTTTATTAAGAAGAAGCAAGAAAATTGAAGGAACTATATGGGAGTTTCTTGATTCTTGAATTCTTGATTCTTCATTTGTTCTTGAAATTCTTGATCTTGTTTCTTGCTCTTCCCTTTCAGAAACAAACAATAGAGAGAGAAAGAATGTTTATTGATTTCTTAACAAGTGAACGAAAGAGGGATAGAGAAATGAAGAGAGAGAGAGAGAGTCGCTGACTTTTCATACAAAACAGCTATATTCACAAACAACAACATCAACACAGAAAGAAAGAGAGAGAGTTATAAGCTTAACTAAGAGTAAAAATTAAAGAAAGAATAGGAGATGGTATTGAATAGAAACAAAAGGGTCAAAATTATGCAACTGTTTAATGTTATTTTAGTGTTGTTTGTTCCTTTGCTTATCTCAAAACTAATTATGTAAATAAAAAATGACCTTGGCCTAAAAAAGTCACTCTTTTTCTTTCTATCATTTCAGAACCAACAAGTGATGGGAAAGTAAAGGGGCGGCAAGTAGCCGCATTCTTCGGAAAACGTTTCGAAACTTTGAGTTTTCCTTGGCTTTATTTTTTTACCCGTTTCTTTTCTTCTCGTTTTTTCATTTTTTTTGCTTTATGTCTATGCATATCAACCTAATTATGAGCAAGCACATTCAAATATTTTCATTATAAATATAAATATATATACATACATATATAGATGAATAAATTCACATTCGATTTTCTTTACAAATGCTGAAAAACCCAATCATCAGCAAGCCTTTTATTATTATTATTTTTTTGTAAAATATGCTTATTATTTTGTGTACAGAAGGCTTCTCCCCGCCCAAGTTAGAAAAAAAAAGGAGAACAAAAGGGAGAATCATGTGACAATACGAATAAGATGGTGCATTAAGAAATTATTTATGTCAAATCTTTGTGCCAAATATATTGTTCATTTCTAAAAAAGAAAGAAAATGTTTAAAGATTTGAACATGTTATGTGAAGGAGGAGCAAGAAATATCTCTATTTCTTATAATTAATGCCCCCGGCACGACCAACAATTCATTAATCAATTCGGTAAATTATGTAAAACTGTTTTTTTTTATGACTTTAAATAAATTTATTTGACCACAAATTTTAAACACATTTATATATGAATTTTTGAATTTAATATGTACACTCATTTATAGCTGTTGGGATACTTAATAAAAATTTGGCAAAAAAATTGAACTTTAAATTATAATGTGTATATGATGTTTGCATAATGACATTCCATTTGAATAATAAAATGAAATATTTATTTATTTAGTTTTTTAATAATATCATATATATATATATAAAGAATAAAGAATTTGAATAAGGATATTAAGTAAGAAGAAATAAAAAGAGGTAAGAAATATGAAAAACTTAACTTTTACAATATTGGCACATAAAAAAATAATTATTAAGTAAAAGGTTTGCCTCCTTTACATAAAGAAAGAAGCTATGTGCTAAGAAGATAAATAAATAAATAAAAGAGGTAAGCCTTTCATTCTCTTGTAAATCGAGGTCATCTGACTTTTGTAGTTTTGTGGGTGGACTTACTAGTATAGTAAGGTCTATTAGAGTTTAAAAAAATATATTTTATATTACTTTTATTTTTTATCAGAATAACATTATTTTTAATTTAATGTCTAAAAACTGTAAATAAAAGTAAAAATAAAATTTTTTTGTTTGGTTATAGGCTTAATACAACTAGAATATTTTTAGCAATAACGTCTTGGTTTGTTAATTCACTCCTAGAAGAGAGTTTAATTACCCTTACTTTATTATGAATGGAAAACGAATAAAATTTAACATCTTATACCAGCACACATGCAAAAATATATTTTGCACATTCAGAAATAGATTACATATTCAAATTTTTATTAAAACAAAGTAAAAAAGTAAATATTAATTTATTGTTAAAAAATAGAGATATATCATGATTCGAATTTTATAAATAATAAATAACTAATTTTATAATTTTATAATAAAAATGGCTGTTGCCTAAAATTAGAAACTAAATAGTGATTTTACATTTGACCTTCCTTTATGCTACCAACCAAAGTGTCAAATCCACTCCAATGTGGACAAATAGACATGTGAAGGTTCAAGGCCTTTGCTAACCCTAGAAGTATGGAATAGTTTTTTTTTTTTTAATTATATATATATATTAGAAAGTTCTCCTTCTTTTTAAGAATTCATGAGAGATCAAATCAGAAAATTCTTAAAAGTAATTAAAAATAATGAAAATTTGAATTAAGATGCTACCACTTGATGAAATCAAAGCATGCAAATCAAAGAATACAATTGTACTTATAATTAGACAAATTGTAAATAAGTTGACCCTAAGCACGCATGCTTAAACTAGACAATCACAGGCAAAAATAAATTATTAATAATGATTTTTCCCATGGAAATTAATGATATAAGAAAGTACCTTTTGCTTTTTAATATTTCAGGGTAAGTACTGTAATAACCAAAAAGAAATTGATCAACCACAATGATTAATTAATTAAATTATTTAATTAATAATTCGACTTAATTAACTTTTTAACAAAATAAAAGTGCTTAATAAAAAATTATATCAATAAAGAAAAAAATAAGTAGATAATCAATATATTAATACCTTCCTCTACGGTCGCCATGAATGCATGAACAGACTCCAGTCCAGAAAATGGATGCCATTGTTTTAGAATTTTTCTTTCTGGAAATGATTAAATACTAAAGGAAAAAAGAAAAACTCAATTTTGTTTATAGAAACTGAAAACAAGATTGGAACCAAGAATACATAATTTCAGTTTTGTTTCCGAATATTTAAAAAGATTTAATTTTGAATTTCCATAAATTAAAAGTGCAAATTATGTTACTTAATTAGTAGGAAAAGATTATTTTAGGAGAGTAAAATTAATTAATTTTTGGAATTAGCAAGGATTCAAGGAAAGATTTTAGGCATTAAAATGAAAATCTATAAAATATATATATATATGAAAAATTCTGATAAGAACTTGGTCCATGTCCCTATTCATATACTGGACCAATCATAAATTATAATTTGAACTATAATATTTTAAAAAATAATATATATAGGTTTATCTAATTTTACTAAGGGAGAAAATCATATAAATACTAGGACTGAGACACGTCATAATATCAATTTACAATAAGATAAAATATCAGATATTTCTTATCAAGTTTTAAAATATTTTGTGAGTGTTTGATACATGAAAAGATTGCTAATCGAAAAAATAGCTTACAATTTTCCTTCTTTTATTAGGGATTTTTTAAAAATACTCAAAAAAATAAAATTATTTTAAAAAACTATCTGTCTTTTTTTTTTTCCAAAAATACCCACTTTTCAACTTTCAATTTTAAAAATAATTCTTTTCAAAAATATATGCAGTATATTTGTAGAAGACTAAAAATATATTCCATTTTCAAATATATGTATTTAGTATACATTTGCTATACTAAAAATATAATAAAACAGTAGGCTGTTTTTTAAAAAATAATAAAAAATAACATATCGTCTTTTGCTATAAAAAAAAGACTGAAATTCTCTAATCCTCTTATCTTCAAGTTGGATGCTTAATTTTTTTCCCCTAATTAATGAGTTTATTTATTTTGCTTTTTCTTTTCGTTTTTGGTCCATCCATATCTTTCTTTGTTTAAGGGTATAGATAGTTGTTTGCTATGTTGATTTTCATCTACCAGCAGGCCCTCTAGAAGATACTGAAAGATTTTCAATATATCTCTTTCCAAAGAACAGACGCTTCAATTCAACAAATTTAAAAATAAGAAATAAATAAATAAATAATAGTGATGCTAACAAGAAGAATTGCTGAATTGTAGATGCTATCAACATTCATATCTCATTTGATGGTTGGATTAGAATTAAGATTCACTTTTTCTTTTCTTAAAAATAAAAGTGATGTTTCTGTAGAACTTTGTTCAAAACTAGATTATATATATATATATATATATATACACACACACACAAACACACACATATATATATATATATGCATGTTGAAAAGTATATGCTTTTCAAATATTTTAATAACCGGTTTACATATAGGATTTCATTCTTTCCACGATTAAGATATTTATATTGTGAAAAATTAAAATATTTTGGTTTAAGATTTAATTTGGTTTCTAATTATTTTTACAAATTGAACCAAATTGATAAATAATATTTGATTTACATTTATTAATGAGCTTTTTTACTTATATGCATATCGATACATTTATCTATTTATTATTTAGTTTCATTTACATAAATGTCTTAGTTGTCTATTAATCACAATTTGACCTCGGCACTATTCCTCAAAGTTCTGAGTTCAAGTACTTAGAAGACAGAGAGGGTTGAGTTTCACTGAAGAGACTTCAATATTTAAGTTAAAGTTCTACTTGTCAGAATGTAAGGAGAAAGTTGTGAAAGTGGAGATAGTATTTTATCTATAGGTATTCATTCTTATTTATAGTTGAAGAGTAGAGAAAAAGATTTAAAAATGACAGTGAATATTTAGGAGATATCACACTATAAGAATGCAGCGGATTACTGACATAATTTTTTTATTAGTAATACCGAGAGAATATCGAAAAAAAATATTAAAAAATAAAATTAAAAAATTACCAACAGATTCATTTGCCGACAGAAATTGTGTTGATAAATATGACGCAATATTATGGCGGATGAATTTGCAGATAAAATTTACCGACCGAAATTTATTTTTCTTGATAGTACCGACGAAAAAATATTCTCTCGATAAGTAATATATATTTACCGAGAAAATACCCTTCTGTCGATAAATAAAAAATTTAACATAATAATTATTAATTATATTTATTCCTAATTTTACCGAGAGAAATAGATTTATACCGATAGTACCGACGAAAATACTGCCTGTCGGTAAATAAATATCATAATAATTAATATTTATTAGTTCGGTATTACCAAGAGAACATATTTTTTTCTGTAAATTACCGATGAAAATATTTAATTGTCTGTAAATAAAAAATCTGATATAATTATTAATTACAGTTATTGCTAATTTTACTTATAAAATGATTTAACTGTCGGTAAATTATCGATGAAGACGGTTTCTCTCTGTAAATTTACCGACGAAAATACACATTTGTCGATAAACTTATAGTTAAATTTTTATTAGAGATAATTACCGACAGAATAAATGGTCTCTCGCTAAATAAAAAGTAGAGTGATTAGATTTTTGCCGTCAATTGTCAAGCATTCATCAAGAGAAATAGATTTATGTCGGTAATACCAACGAAAAGTATTTCTGTCGATAATTCTATAGTGTCAGATAATTAATATAGCTCTGCTTTTAAAAAAACTTACCGATAGATAAATATTTCTGTCGGTAATACTAACAAAAATATTTATCTGTCGATAAATTGTTAGTAATAGTCAGTCAATTAGTCAAGATAATTTATCTACGAAAAAGCCCATCCGTCGATAAATTTATTGAGAAATTAAAGTGTCTCTCTATAAATTAGATTAAAGTGTCTCTTGATAAATTTACCGAAAGACACTTTAATTTCTCGGTAAATGTTAAATTTTCCTATCATCTTCCTCGCGCCGCTTCCTCTCCATTTTCATTTCTTCCCCCTTGTTATTTCTGTTGTTGTCGTTTTTGTTGCTACTATTTCTATTTATATCGAGAGCTCGCTCATATTGCATGAAGAAGAAGAAGATGAACAACAACAACAACAAGAAGGAGGAGATTTTGGAGGTATTTATTTGGTCTTTAAAAAAATTTGTTAAATTTTTTTTTATTATTTATATTTGTGTTGAATGTTTAATTGATAATAAATATTGTGTTAGATGTTGTTATTGTTTATATTTGTGTACTTTAGGTTGATATGTATATTTATTTGTTTGTTGTTTGAATTTTTAGGGTAATTTTATATTTTTGCAAAAATATATCCGAAAATTAATTTTTTTACACACTTTTATTTACTCATAATAATATTTTAGGGAAGTAAAATTTTTAATTAAAAAATTAGAGAATTTTAGGTAGTGTATGTATTATTATTATTATGTATTATTATTAAATTTTAAAAAATTTAAGTTAATTATTTATTTTATTTTCGTATAATTGTTAAAAAAAATTAATATATGTATTATTGTAGATTTTTGTATAATTGTTTAAAATAAAATAATTAGGTAGAATAAATTAATTTTTTAAATTTCAGTAAAAACATTAATTTATAAGATTTTTTAGGGCAAAAAATAAATTTTTAAATAAATTTAAATAAATTATATTTTATGATTTTTTTTGTAAATATAAATATTTTGGATTTAATTTATTGTTGTTAGGATTTTTTAAAACTTTTATGTAATTATATTTAATTAATAAATTATAGAATGAAAAAATATAAAAATTTAGGTATTTTTAATGGTTATAAATTTTTTTTTGGAAATTATATTTATTGTTATATTATAGATTTTATTTTGGTGTTTATGGTATTATTTTAGGGTTTTAGATTTTTGTAAAATTTTTATTAAAAAGAATAAGTAGAATGAATAAATTTTTAATGATTATTTTAATTTATAAAATAATTTTTTAGGTAAATTTAAAATATTTATATTTTTTTAAATTTTTTGTAATGATTAATAATATTTTAGGCTTATTTAATTGTTGTTAGGATTTATTTAAAATTTTAATAAATTATATTGAATTTAGGTAAATTAGACATTTTTTTAAATTTTAGTAAATTAGATTTAATTTAATAAATTTTATAATATAAAAATATAAAAATTTGAAGTTATTTTTAATGGTTATAAAATATGTTTTAGAGAAATTTAAAACTTTTGGTATAATTAATAATTTATTTTAATTAGAAATATTTTAGGGTGTTGAATTTTTATTAAGGTATTTTTTTATCGTACAAAATATTTGATACTTTTTTTTATTAATTATAGAATTTCGTTGCATATAAAGAATTAATTTTGTATATGAAATATAAAATATTTTGGAGAAATTTAATATATTTGCTATAATTTTTAAATTTGTTTTGTTAAATAGAAATAATTTAGAATTTGGATTTATTTTAGATAATTTTATGAATTTTTAGTAATTTTGTAGGAGTTGAATTAAGAAATTATGTATCGCGGACCTAAAAAAGGATTGGATTAATCGGGGTCTAGGGTCGATCTAGTGGAGGTCGAGGTTCTAGTAGTATAAGTCAGCCGCATTTACAGTTATGCAATGTCCCAGATGATACATTTGTTGAGGATCCTCAGGTTTATGCTGCTACAGATGATGTGCTGAGAGAGGGTTCTGCTTTTATTTTTCACCGGACGCAGACAGAGGATCATGCTTTCTCTTTTCATCCAGCGCAGACAGATGATCCTGCTGCTTCTTTTCTCCAGGCCACTTCAGATGCCCACATTGGTAATGCCATTACTGCAGCATCAGTAGTAGGTCGTGATAGTAGGATGCAGCATTTGACTATTCGAGAGTCAAAGTAAGTATTTTTTAATTTTTTATATTACTTATATTAAATTAGATTTAATCAGTTTATTTTAAATAAATGTGTACTGTTTGTTTATTTTTGTAGTTTTATGATAGATCCAGCTGGGACTTCCACTAGAAGCATTCGAAAGGTCGTGACACATAAGATGAATTCCGCAAGAGTTTCTTGGAAGGCCGTCTCTCTGGATATGAAAAACTTTTGGTTCGAAGAGTTTAAGATTAAAAAGAAAATTAAATTTTAATATTTAATATAAATGTATAAGTGAATATTTTACATTTAGATGATACTAATTATCTTAATTTTTTTGCAAAAATATTTTTACGGAGACTAGGTATTGATAGCCTTGTCCGGATTGCCTTCATAAAGAAGGCAGTTATTCGCTACAACGATATACTGAGTGAGGTGAAGGCTGCGGGAAAGCAGCATTCATTTATTGATGATCAGTTATGAGAAAAGCTGCAGGCTTGGTGGAGCTCTTCCGAGGGATAGACACATTTTATCGTTGCCTCTTGTAACAGGATGTCCAGTGTTGTGGATGGTGTAGGTCCATCCACACATACGATAAACAGCCGATCACATCATGATCATGTCCGTATACTCATAAGTATATTTATATTTTTAAATACATTTTAATTTTTAATTTTTTTGTGTTATTAAACTAACATTTTTTTTCTTTAAATAGAAGTCTACCATGGGTTGACCGCTGAATAGTTATGAGCTGTTTATGCATATGCACACCAGAAATCACGACGGACGTTCATTTGTAGATCGTTGATCACAAGATGTAAATGTAAGTAATTTCATAATTTTTTAAATATTACCTAAATTAAATTTAAAATATAGAATTAATAATCTTTTTATATTATATAAGATCATTTCATTGCTTCTCAGGAGAAAGTCTCTCAGTCCGACATGCCTGTTGACAATAATAACTTATTTAGATCTGCTGTGGGCGGAGAGAAGAAGAAGAAGCTATATGAACTTAGCTCACAGTATGTTAGCACAACTTCCTTTTCTTCTTTTAGTAGTTCATCGGTCTTACGGGAGGAAATCGAATATTTGAAGGAGTAGTTGGCAAAGCATGATGGACTGTTCAGCAACAGATCTAGGAGCAGGTGCAGATGGAAGTAGAGGTGCATGTTCAATCTCGAATTCAGGAGCAGATGCAAACCGAGATGCAGAGGTTGGTCCAGCAGTAGCTTAATGAGTCTATGTCCAACTTCATATGAGGAACTTTCGATCCATTACAACACTTTTTGCCTGATAGTGCTCCTCCACCTCCACCTCCACCTCCACCTACCTGACATATTATTTTTTGTATTTGTATAATGATATTTTAATTTCTGGTTATGTATATTTCATTATTTTTATTTTCATCTTTTTTATATTTGAATATTTATTACATATAATATTTTTTTAATATTAATTTTATTTTTATATTTTTATATTTTTATTCTTATTAATAAAAAAATTTATACATACATTTATGTATTATAAATTTTAAAAATATTTTTAAATTTTAAAAATAATTTATACACATATTTGCCGACAGATTTATTTATGTCAGTAATTTCTTCAATGTTACCAACAAAATAAGAGTTATATCGGTAATAGCGATGAAATATTATACCCACAGAAAATATTATTACAGGCAGATAATTTTTCGTCGTTCTGTCGGTATTACCAACAGATATTTTATCGTCTGTAAAATCGACAGAATTTTTTATAGGTAATTTTTCTTCTATACCGACGAAAATAATTTATATCGGTAAATATTGCCGACTACTATTCTGTAGAAAAATTACCTATAGAAAAAAATCTGTTGGTAAATTTACTAACAGATTTCTGTTTTCATCGGCATTTCAATTACCGGCGAAAGATTTGATGATCAATTTTTTGTCTGCAATCTGTCGGTATATACTATTACAAAAAAATAAGAATTATAGACGAAAAAATTCATCGGTAATCCTCGGTAATCTGTTACATTCTTGTAGTGTCAGTATTGTACAACTACTGTGTCAAGAGGTAGTCCCTTAGACCCTGGAAGCTCGGTACATAGGGATGAAGATCTCATCCCCATTGAGTGGAGAGCTCATCCTTAGTGAGTGGAGAGATCCTCCCTTGGTAGAGTGAGGTGGTGAAACTAGGTACCAAAGGATGGAGAGTTCATCCCTAGTAGATAAAGAGCTCATCCTCAGTAGAGTGGAGTATCAGTCTCGATACCTAAATATGGAGAGCTCATCCATTGTGGAGTAGGTTACCGGAGTTTTGCACCTAAGAATGGAGAACTCATCCATTAGTGGGTGAAGAGCCATCACTGGTGATCGAGTGGAATACTAGAGCTCGATACCTATGGATAAAAAGCTCATTCCTAGTGGAGTGGAGTACCAAAACTCAGTATTTTAGAATGGCAAGCTCATCTCTTGTGGAGTGCTCATCCATTATGGAGTGGAGTACCGAAATTGGGTAGCTAGGGATGAGGAGCTCATCTCTGGATGGGTGAAGAGCTCATCCCTAGTAGAGTAGAGTACCGAAGCTCGGTACCTAGGGATGGTATCATCATATATGTTCTTTTTTTTAAAATTTTTGAAATTAATGGGATTAACTATAATATTAAGATTGAAAAAGTCAAAATCAGATTCATTAAAATTCAAAAGAAATTATAATAGTTACACTCTACGTTCCATTAGCAAAACTTTCAAACTCTTAATTTTTTTTGTTCAAAATTCAAACCAATTTAATGATATTGGCACTTATTTAACTATAAAAAATTAAAGGAAAGAAATCTTTAGCAATGGTTCAAAAAATATTTCAAAATTACATTGCATCCCCTATTTTTCCAATTAAATAAGGTCTTATCTTCATTAAATTAGAAAATTCAATGGTCCAATTGCACAAAATTGAAGGACATATAAATGTTTAATAGATAAATCTCAGGGCATGACATTGTGATTAACCTGTGATTAATCAGGTTGATTTCACTTATTATCTTTGAACTTTATCACTTTTTTTTATTAAAATTTTAAAATTTTAATTTGTCAAAATACAAATTCTAAATTTTTAAATTTTATCCCATTAAAATTTGCCGCTATTTTCTGCCAAAAAAAATGCTTACGTGGATGCTATGTGGAAATTCACTTGGTGCCATGTGTCAAAAATTTCAAATAGCACCACATGGAGACTCCACACGAGGTCCACGTAAACATTTCCCATAAGTGAACTGAGGAAAGGATATTAATGAAAATAAAATTGAAGTTTGAGAATATTAGTATTATAGCTGAAAAAGTGTAGGGACAGTCAGTAAAATTAATCTTAATATTTATATATTTTAAGTTTTACCTTAAGAATTATATGAATTTTAGTTTTCTAATTTCAATAAATCTTTTTATTCATTTTTTGGAAAAATTTAAAAATTAAAAATTTAATATTTTTTAGATACATATATGAAAATTTTAAAATTTCTCAATTTATAATAGAAATAAAATTAATAATTTATTAATGTAAACTTATAGTTTAAAATTAAATTATATTGAATATGCGTTTAAACTATTTATCAAATTTTTAGTATAAAATTTATATTCGATTAAAATCAAATATAACTATAAAAATTTAGTTATTTATATGTTATTTATCTATGATTTTTTATTTTAATAAAATTTTAAATAGAATATTTTTTTAGAATAGTTAAATTTTAGTTTTCTATTATAAAAAAAGGATTTTGATTTAATAAGATTAAGTATCATTTAAAATTTAAATAAATGAAAATTAAATAGATAAAAATAGTTAAACATTTTAGTTTTAAAATTTTCAAAAAATAATGAAGATAAAAATTTATTGAATTTAGAAAGTTTAATTTCAATTTTTCTCAATATGAAAAAATAATCGAATAATATCTTATACAAAGCTTAATGTAAAACTTAAAAAAAATTATAAATTTCAAGATTAATTGCACTGATTGTGCTTGCACGTTTTCAATTATAATACTAATGTCTTCAAACTTCAATTTTATTTTCAGTAATATCCTTTCCTCAGTTTTGTTGATGAAGATGCTCATAAGGACATCATATGGAGTTCACGGAATATCATATGAAATTTTTTAGACATTGGTAGCATGTGAACTCCACGTAAGCATTCTCTTGCCGGAAAAGAAGTTAGGGATTGTAACGAGATAAAACTTGAATTTTTGATATTTTATCTTGATAAATTAAAATTCAAGAATTTTAATAGAATAAATGATCAATTTTAAGGGCAGTTAGTTAAATTAACCCTGATTAATTAATGAGAATTATCAAACCTTTTGTGAAGGAAGCTGCACACGTCACCCTCTGCAATAATAGTAATTAGTGTTATATAATATATTAAATTTAATATAATATATTAAAAATTTTATTATATTGTAATTTTTATTAATTAAAGACCGACTATTTATTCAATAGCTTAAAAAAAATTCAAAAATTAAAGCCTGTATTAACATTGGTAAATAAGTCGAGTAAAATGAATATAGAATCAAGATATTTCATATGTGAATTATTTCATCAGATTGCATTTTTTTTTCTTGACAGATTCAGATCATATCACCATAAATTATGCATTATCGAATTGGTTTTTCCATCAAGTTAAACTACAAAAATCATTTCAAATAAAATTCAAATCAATTTACTAGTTTTAAAATAGTTTGGATCGTTCACTACGTCATTTTTTATATATAAAAAAAGTATTTTGAAACATGTGATTTTTATTTATTTATTTATTTAGTATCAATCAAATTAAAATTGGATTGAGTTGGATTATTAAATGAATTGAAGGGAATATGATCAACTTAATTTTCAATTTTATGAGTTATTTGAATTTAAATAATTTTAACTTTAATATATATTTAAATATATTTCAAATTACAATGAATCAGATCATATAAATAGATTCACATAATTTTATTATTTTTAATTAATATTTTTTTAAAAAATATAAAATAAATATTCTGATTACATATACAGACGATAATATAAAGAATATAATATCAAACTCGTCAATTATTCATCCATTTAAAAAAAAAAAAGTGAACATGTGTCAAATCTTGTATAGTTTGGTTGATGTATATTTGTGGGTGTGAGTTTATCTTTTTGTGTGTTTGTTTTTCTCCATTTGAGAGAGTCCACTTTATCTCCCACTTTATCTCCATTTGAGAGAGTCCACCAACTATATATTTGCATGATGAACAGAACTTCTAAATTAATCATGATTAATCAATTTTTTTTTGGCCAATATGATTAATCAACTTGCGCAAGCAAAGTTATGTATATAGACAAACTATGAAAAAGATAATAAATTAACCAAGTTTTAGGGATATAATTGAAGTATAACCCAAAAAACTTTTAATGATAATTAAGCTTAATAAAGGTGATTATGATGATATAAACTAGCTATAGGGTCTAATAATCTATCATGTCGGAATGATAAAGGACAAATTAATTAGGATTAATTAATTTTTAGGGTGTGGGAAATCTATAAAAGCCAAAGTGTTTAATTATATAAAGTAGGAGAAGATTAAATAGATGAAATTAATTAAGGTCAAACAATATATATAAAAAAATTTGAAGTCTAAAAAGCAATTAAGGTTTCTTTTGCTTTCGGTATGACTTGTTCAAAGAAAGAACTCATCACCATTAGCTAAAAGTCATGTTTGATTAGACATGTTTAAGGGTTTTTTTAATTAGTTTATAAATTAAATAAGAAAAAGGTAGTTAAATTTTCAATTTAATGGTCTTGAAATGATTGTTTTTTCTTTTGAAGATATGTAAATGAAACGTTTCTTTTTTTTTGGTCTAAAAACGTTTCTTTTTTTTTTTTGCTTTATCCTACGCGTATTATGTAATGTATGTGTAAATAATGCTATCTATCTCAGTATCTGTCAATCAATGTATAAATAAATAATTATTATATATAGACGAAACGTTTTTTTTTTTTGGTTTTTTTGTTTTGTTTTGCCGTGTTTAGTGTGTTGAAAGATTGAAGAAGAGAGGGTTATGGGCCAATGATAATGAAGAGCATCACCGACCTTTCTTATGTGTCGATGAGACATTTTCAGAATCTTCGGTGATGCTCTTCAGACATTTTCAGACATTTTCAGACACCAACGATTAGTAGTGGATGGAGTTTTAGTATTACCTCTTCTCTTTTTTTGCTTTTGGCTTTGGAGTCCTTTGAAAAGATCATTGTTTTATATGATCCTCTTTTTTCTCTTTTTCCTAATTACATGATTCTTCTTCATCTTCTTCTGACATTTTATCCATGAATTTATAGAATTTAAATGACATCATATCAAAGTAGAGCTTTATTAAACATTAAAACGAATAAGAAAAATTACCTTATTGTTCAATATAAATAACAAATTAAAAGAGAATAATTAAAATTTGAGTATGTCTACTTGGTTGGACTTCAATTTTGATGACTTTATAAATAATGACGAAACTAGAATTCAGTTCAAATAGTTAATATTATGAAAAAAAAAATGTATTCAATATATAAATTTAATATAAATAAATTAAAATTAAAATTGAACAAAAGTAATTCTCTTAATATTATAGAAGTACAACAATTAATTTTTATTTTTAGTTTGATAACGATTAAAAGGTAAAAATTATATACTGTCAGTTTATATCTAATTTTGGATATTTTTATATTCTGATTAGTAAATTATATGTTAGTTGTTTAAAATAATATTATTTAAGTTCAATTTCAGTAAATTCATTCCCATAAAATAAATATCATATTCTTCTTTTTTCACAATTAACAACAAAAATTTTATAATATAAATAATATTTTTATTTAAATATAAATTTATACTCATCAAATTTATAAATTTAAATATGATTCATACTTAGTATTATAAAATTAAATAATTTAAGAATAAAATTTAAATATGAATATTTTTATTCTTAAATTGAGACAAATTAGAAATAAATTTGTGACTAATAATTCTTAATAAAAAAATTTGTGGGAAAATAAATAATGCAACATAATTAACAATAAATATTTATCAAATAAAAAAATATTTAGGTATATTATTTAGAGATAAGTAATGATACCATTGGTATAAAATTAAAATAATGTAATTACTTATTATAATTATTTTTTAAATGTTTATAAGGGTAGAAAGATATTTCAAATGCCTTATTAATAATAAGTTATGGATATATATACATATATATTGAATTGAAGAGAATATAAATTTATATATATCAGCACCATCATAATTAAAAGTAAATATTTTCTATTAAAGTTGAAATTGTAGCTTGTAAGAATTAAAAATTTTTAAATATATTTTTATATTATTATATGATAATCTTTAATTTTTCTGCCAATTTATCATACAATTTAAGATGCATGCGAGATGATTTTTATTTTTTATTTTTAGCCCTTTTTTAAAGAAAAAAAAAACAAAAATGTGTTCTTTAATATTATAGAGCTTTAGATTTTTTTTTATTAGATAAAAAATGGTTTTGGATAAGTATGAAACGTTTTGATTTTGATATATATTAGTAAAATATTTTTTTCTCTCTCTATTATTTATTATTTATTTTTGCATATATTTTTTTGTAAATTTAATTGAAAAATGACAGGTTTGTCTTTTTAATTTTTAATTATTTTATTTTATTTTAGTAATTATCTATGATATCTAATTAATATTATGATGTATCATTAAAATAAATAATATAATTTTTAATAGATAAATAAAATCCATATTTTTATGGGTATAGTAAAAAATTATGATACAATTTTTAAAAATATAAAACATATTTTTAAAAAAATAAACAAAAACTGAAAATAATTTTCGATTTTGAAAAAAAAAAACCAAAGACTTACAATATAAATCAATAGGATCTTAATATTCTAATTTCCTCAATTTTTAGTCTTTTTTAAAATTATTTGATAAAAATCTTTACAGAAAATAAATTGAAATTATATCTCAATAATATTATATATATATATATATATATTTGAGTTTCACCGCTATTTATGGAGTTTTTTTTATATCATTTTGAACTGTTCCATTATGTGCTCATGATCTTTGTATAAAAAAATAAATAATTAATAATTAATTTACAGCTTTTTATTATAAATATTTTAAAATTACCTTTTAAAATAATAATTTCTAGATCATAAAAGTTTCAATATATTTTGAAATCCTTTTTGTGGATTAAAATGATTAAATAGAGATTAGATTTCATTCATAAAAATTAATTTCGTACATAATTATTATTACTAATTTTATGTTTTTTAATTATTAAATCAAACAAATCAAACATATTAAATTGATAAATAAAATAAGATATATAAACTGAATTTAACAATTGCTTCAATTTTAAAAAACACTGAAAACAATAAATCTTGATGATTTTTTTTGAATTAATTCTTTCTGTATATATGTAACTCGTGTACATAATAAATTGTATAATACCCAACACATACCATTGTTGATGGAAATGAAAAATATGAGTTAAGTATGAGAAATTGATCCATCATGAACAATATTGGCAAACCAATTCAAGGTCTACTTCTCTGCATATAAACAATATATATATATATATATATAATTAAATTCTGCCAAATAAATAAATAAATATTTTCCAACTGGATAGGGTTTTGTTGATGGGTGGTCCTCTACTACTCCTATCCTTAAATATTTTTTTTTTCTTTTTGTCTCTTTCCTTCAAGAAAAATTAATTACTTGCTTGAGCCAAACTTTTAAATTTTTATTTGGTCAACTGGGATTTTCTTTTTGGGGTCCTGTCCAAAAATAATTAAATTAAATTAAAAATATATATATAGTTAATAAATAATAATTGATAGGCTCTATACAAGACTTTGCCCCACGTTTTTGCATGACAAGCCCATCATTATTCACTCAAACACAGAAGAGAACAAATTTGAACTGGGATTCTCCGAGTATTACTATGCACACAAACAATCAATTAAGCATCATCCCATGTGAATCTAACCCTTTCTTTTTTTTTTTCTCTCTTAAAAAAATTAATTAGCAACTATATATTAATTAATTATTAATAATGATTAAAATATAATAATGGATTAAAATGCCAAAAACCTCATTTTGTTCGCTGACGTCGATTAATTATTATTTAAATTAAATTAATTAATTGAAATCAATGAGGTGTCTGTAAGTAATCTTCTTAATTTTGTCTTTATATCAAAAATGTCGACACGCATGCTATTTACTTGCATAAGCATATGACGATTATCCACATCAGCCGGCGGCTGCCGGCGACGTTGCCGTTTGTATCCATCCTGGCCGTCTATACACTATGCATGGACGGCCTAGATTTAATGCTAATACTGAATATAGTCAATGTATGTAATTGCAATGAGCTATGTACAATGCCGAGTGTAACCAATTTGTGTTTTTCTTTATTGAATACTTTTGTCCAATTTGGTAGGTTGTGGGTTTGATCCAATCTTGAGTTTTTTTTTTCAAGAACAAAAAATAAAAAGGAAAATATGCTAAGAATTTTTTGCATATAGCTAGCCTAACAAACCAGTCAAAATATGACAAGTTAAAATGATAAATTTATTGGTATTTCATGAGAAATAAATTTCGTAATGAATAATAATAAAATAATTTATCAACATTAGATTTGCTGTAAGCTAAGTATATATATATATATATATTTCAACAAGTGATTTATAATTTTTTTTATCTTATTTTTAATTATATTATATTGTCATTCGATATATTTGAAACATACATGCATATGCTTTATATTATTATATAATATGGTTTATGATTTCAAAAGTTAAAGATAATGTGTTTTATAATCTTATTTTTAACTATATTAGATTTTCATTAATAAATTTGAAACATACATAAATATAAGTTGCAATCTAAACAAAATTTAAAATTTTAATTTTCAATTGTTTTAATTATCATTAATTAATAATATTTGTAATGTCCCCATCTTACGTACCAAAAGAAAATTAAGATTTGTAATGTGAATCACCTATTCATAAGATGCATCTATAAATAGTTTTCCTTTATATATAGTGTTCGAAAAAGGAGACATAATAAGTGAATATATATATAAATTCAAATATTCTTAAAAAAACAATAACCAAAAAAATTATTTTTTTATTTCTTGATTTATAAATATTTTATAATATACTTTTGTACATTATTTTTTTCTTTTAAAGCATAATGATTTTTTCAAATTTTATCATAAAATGTATCATTAAAATGACAATTCTCAGTTTGATATTTATATGATTAGTTATATTTATTTATATTGTTAGAAATTTTCATTTTAATATTTCTTAACCACTAAATATATATTAATCAAATCATAAAATAAATGTAGTATATAACTTAAAACTGTAAGAAATTAATATTATATGAAAATATAGATAAATCGTGTGTAATGCATGAGTATGAAATTATTTAACTTACAAATATCAATATTTTGAGATTAAATTCAATCAGCAGTTTATCGTCATCATTTATTATGATTGAAATAGTTTTTTTATGAGTGTTAGTAAATAATAAAAAGAAAATAATATTGTTGAATTATTGAAATAGATGTTTTTTTTTTCAAGACTGGCTAATAAAAGATTGATGGGGTTGTGGGGTGATCGCTACTTATTGCCAACCACAGTGCCTTTACTGCTATAGAATATAGCAATTAGAAAAAAAAAATCGTACTGATAGAGAGGGAGGCTATATATATATATATATATATTCAAATGTGTGTGTCTATATATATATATATATATATATGTATATATATATATTCAAATGCGACATTAATTTTATTGTAATGCTATTAAATAAGCTGAGCTCTTTCGAAGATTCTGCCCAAAGTAGTGCAATGCCACTTTCACAAGATGATACTCCTCAATATCTTCACCATCATCACACCAATAATAATTATAATTTAATTAAATTCAATGACAATAATAATAATAATAATAATAATAATAATAATAATAATAATAATAATAATAATAATTACTATTATTTAACATCAATTTATGTCATGAAATTATATATATTAAATAAAATTTACAAATTTTAAGAAACTAAGTTATAAATAATAATACTATTATGATAAAAAAAATTTGTCAATTAGTGCACTAGAACATTGGTTTATAAACAATTAATGCATATAAAATCATGTAATTTTTTAAAAAAATAATTTAAGCGAGAGAATGATAAATATATGTATTTTAACTTATTTACTTTGAATAATAATAATAACTTATATTTTTCTAGAAAAACGAATTCCATAAAGAACCGAGTTACAGAATAGAAAATAGAAAAATAGTGCAAGTTAGAACAAAGTTTAATAATAATTTATATTTACCCATATATAAAAATTGAGTTAAATAAATATAATTGTTTAAAAAAATCACCCAATAATTATTTTAAAAATTTTCATTATTATTATTAAGCAACTCTTTCGAAACTCAAATTTATATAAAATCATTTCATTGTGAATTATTTTCATTATTATTTAGTTAATATTTTGCAAAAAAATTAATAAGTAATAATAGTAATAGTTTACTTATTACTAAAACAATTTAAAAAATAAAAATGATCTGAATCAATATTTTTTGTAGTAGATAATTAATTTTAAAATATTCGTTAATAGAAATCTTATATAATAATATGCCAGTTGCTGTAGATAAACTGGGAACTGACAAAGGTAATCACTTACATCATATATAATAATTATATTATATGATATGTAATTAAAATAAGGAAATTCGGATTCCATTAGAAAAATAAATAGAAAAAAAAGGTAATTAATTTGGATAATTAAGCCCTTGGATAGTGTGGCACATGGCCCTTACCCATGTGATTTATAAATCTTCTATGGCCTTTAATTTGTAGCCTTTGGGATCATAAAGATAATAAAAATGGGGATTCCATGTTTCCTCTAAAAAATTAAAAAAAAAATTCAGTATCCATTTTTCATCCGAAATTTTGCATTAATTCTGGGTTTTGTCAATCACCTTTTTTAAAAAAATTATTTTTGGAGTATTTTTTTTTGGTTCAATAATTATGTGTAATTAATTTACATTAATTTTTTTTTGAATGAGTTTAATACCACAGTTTATATTCAATTTCTACATTCAAAATTATTTCATGAACATTGATTCCAAAAATACAATACTAATCAATCAATCAAGACACCAAAATTTTTTTACCATTCAAATTAATTTTTAGGATACCAAATATTCATCTTAAATATGAAGGCAGATAAAAGATAAAATATAAATTTACATTTCTATCAATGTAAGGCAGGTGATAAATGCATTAACCAATTTAGGAAAATTTTACCCTGTTACTGCTACTGAATTAGTGATTTTTGATCCTGATATCATTGCTCGTCGTCCTAACCAATGTTCAACGAGTAAAACCAAAATTTAACCATTGCAATTTGTCATATTTAATTGAGAAAATTAATCTATATATTAAATTTTAATTTTTTTAAATATGTTATAATTTTTGTATTTTTGGTATCCTAAAATTTATACCTCTGTGGTGAGATGCACACTCAAATACTACATGAATATTTCTGAAAGTATAATGTTTTTGAAATTAAAAATTTTTAAAAATAAATATTTTTTAATATTTTTTTATTTTTTAAGATATTTTTGAAATAATTCCTATTAAATACTTGGGCATTGCATGAATGCTAAAATTGGGCCAGTAATTTCAATAGATACACAGTCACTCTCAATATCGGGCCTTTATTATTGCCGACAGGCCCATATCCAAAGACCCATTAGTCTCCTAATATCCATTTTCTTTTGTTCTCTACGTTCTCTCCTAGTTAATAGAAATTTTTTTTTTTGATGGAAAATTGAGGAACTTTACTCATTAATCAAAGCACAAATGCAAGGTGGTGGAACAGACCTCCAAACCACCGGTTTCGTCAAAGTAGAGCAAGCTCTAGTTAAAGAAAGAGCTACCCTATTGGCAGAACGCCTGACAAAAGAAAGATTGATCCCAATAATATCTCGCACAAGGGATTTACAATCTGCAATTAATAAACCAAAGGGAGAAACATCTCTGGAAACTAAGTCCTTGATGGCGCGAACACAAATCTGTGAATCAGACTTCACCTGAACATCCGTCCAACCTTCCTCTTTAATCCACGTTAGGGCCTCCCTGATAGCCATGGCTTCAACATGGCCAGGATCAAAATGCCCAACAGATGGAACTTGATAGGCTGCAATAAACATACCATTGCAGTCACGGGCAACACAACCAGAGGCGGAGATAAAGGGGGTCCCATGGGGCCCTGTTCCCCCCTCAGTTAAAAATAAAAATTTTTTAGGTATATTTGAGAATGAATATTACATTGGTTGAGATGGAACAGCTTGGCCTTACTATGTGAGAGCACGCAACTTCGATCCACGCTCCCAATATTTTTTATCCTTTTTTTTCCAATCTTTAAAACTGGGCCTTTTAATCAAGTCCATTACAAACAAACAAGATTTGTCCCCATTACAAACAAACAAGAATAACTTAATTGTGACTCTTTCTCTTCTTTCTCACGTTTCTTCTTCGTTAATTCCTTTTTTTTTTCATATAACAGTTTCTTCCTTTTTCAATTTCATTCTTTCACCGATTGGCACCAGCAAGGCAGCGGCAACAAGTTAAGAATAGGTACACCACTTACTTTTAATCTCATATTTATTTTGTTGCAATTTTTTTATCTTGCTAAAATGAATTGAAATTTGAAAAATAATGAATTAAGAAATTGGCTTGAATACTTGAGGATATTATAAATTTGAAATGTTTAATTTGATTTTGTAGTATGAAGTTTTTTTTTTTTTTGAGAAAAGTAGTATGAAGTTAAATTGAAATTATTATTTTTTTGTAGTTTATAATCTGGAATTTTTTTATTTCTTTTATAATTTGATATTTTTAATGTTTAGTATTTAAGTTGAATTGGACCCCCCTTATCTAAAATCCTGGCTACGCCACTGAACACAACCCATACCAATATGATCCACAAAGCATGCACCATCAACATTAATCTTTAAAACACCAGAAGGAGGGCAGGACCAAGAACTAGCAGCAGAAAGGGAATTAACTACCGGACCAGCATCCTCAACTGAGTGTCGAGCTTGTTCCCAATCATGAAGTATGGATCTCGCTCGTTTCAAGACTTGAGTTAATAGAATTAAATGATGAGATAATTACACTGTACACGCACTCATAGTTTTTAAATTTACGAGACAGAATCTTTGTTTCATTTATACATTTTCACTCTTTTTTATTTTTTTTATTTTGCAATTTTTCTAATATATTTTATTTATATTGTTATATTTAATTTTTTTATATCATATTCTCAATATATACAAAAAAAAATAAATACATACATAATATATACAATACTCATATAAAATACACATAACAATAAAAATAATATTTATAATATTTGTTGTACATTGTATAATATTTTTAATATTTATTTATTATTTATTTATTTAAATTTTATATTCTCACAATATTCATATAACATTCACAAAATATTTTTATAATATTCACACAATATTTATAAAATATTTAATAAATTTTATATAAAATATATACAACTTAGATAATAAAGATATAACATTTATATAATATCTACAGAACATCTACGAAATACATGCATAATATCTATCAAACATCTGTGTAACATCTATATAACAATTTTTTTTAAAGAGTATAACATATAAAAATTTATTTAAAAATAAATTTAATATTTTTATTAATATATTTTTTGTATATTTAACTTTTTTAAATTTTTATAAGTACTATTTATTTTTATAATTAAAATTAATTTTTTCTTTATAAAAAATTATAAATTTTATATGTTCAAAAATAATTTAAAATATTAATTTATATTATTTTATTAGAATTTTTATTCAATAGTGAAATTTTAAAAAAATAAAAAATTAAAATAAAATATTAATTATAATGAAGGAAGAGGTAGTTTTGAAAAAAATAACTCTTGTTTTAATGAAGAGTGAGATATTTTTAAAAATTTGTTTAATTTTTTTTAAAGTGTAAATATTTTTATTTTTTGTAGTATTTTTGAAATAAAATTTATTTTTAGGATAGTTTTATAAATGTCGCTTAAATGATTGTATAAATAATTCAAAATTAAATTTGTAATATATGTTTAACTATAAACTTTTAAAATTTGTGATATTTAATTAAATTAAATTTTAATCTGAAATCAGATGAGATAGCACGTGCCTTGCACATGCAGCTCGGAGCTAGTCCAAAGATTCGTGATAGGTTTCTCCGTTTTTGAATATTTGTATGACTTTTTTTTTATATACGTATAAATTAAATAATTATGAATAATTTGAGTCACACGTTTTATATTGCAGCAAATTTATCATTTATTCTCATACAATACCTATCTTCATCAACTATATATTATTGAAAATAATAACTTACTAATTTATAAAATATTTTAATATAGGCATAATATCTTATTACCTCTCCCTAAAAATAGGTTAATATGTATCTCAAACTAAAATTAACATTTAAAAAAAAATGAGATATTAGAGAATAATTAATTATTATATATATTTTCTAATAATCTAATATGCTACAATATAGAGATTCTAAAGTAATTTAGATTTGTACCGAAGAGACCCATTAAAAGAGTAAAATATTTTCATTTAAATTTTCAAATGTGCTTCATAAACTAAGTTCGAACTGGAGACCTCTAATTAAGCACTATAAGAATGCAACGGATTACTGACAGAATTTTATCGAAAGATTTTTATTTGTTGGTAATACCAAGAGAATACCGAAAGAAAATATTTAAAAAAATAAAATTAAAAAAATACCAATAAATTACTGACAAAATAACGACAAATCCATTCGCCTATAAAAATTTTATCGATAAATATGGTACGAGATTATGGCTATTAGATTTACCAATAAAATTTACAGATCAAAATTTATTTTTCTTGGTAGTTCAGACGAAAAAATTTTCTGTCGAAAAATACATGAACTTTTACTGAGAGAATCATTTTTCCGTCGGTAAATAAAAAATTTAATATAATAATTATTAATTATATTTATTGCTAATGTTACCGAAAAAATTATATTTCGACGGAGATATTTTCTATCGGTAAATGAATAACATAATAATTAATATTTATTTATTCAATATTACGGAGAGATATATGATCTCTCAGTAATTTAAAGACATTTACCGAGAGAAATATTTTTTGCTCGGTAAATTACTGATGAAAATATATATCTGTCGGTAAATATATAGTCACATTTAATTGCGAAAACTTACCATTTGAGATAATTACCTACAAAATAAATGTTCTTTCGATAATATCGACGAAAATATATATTTGTCGGTAAATATATAGTCCCATTTAATTGCGATAGCTCATCATTTAAGACAATTATTGACAGAAAAAAAAATTCTCTTGGTAATACTGACGGACAGTTATTTTTGTCGCTATATTTATATACATTTACCGATGAAAATATATATATGTCGGTAATAAAATAGTAGAGTGGTGAAAATTTTACTGCCAATTGTCCGCCATTTACTGATAAAAACTTAGTTCTCTTGGTAATACCGACGAAAATTTATTTTTATCTGTAATTATATAGTATTAGACAATTAATAAAACTCTACTTTTAAGAAAATTTACCAACATATAATTATTTTTGTCGGTAACGAATAGTAGGATGGCGAGATTTTTGTCGTCAGTTGATGTCATTTATCGAGAGAAGATTTTTTTTTTCGGCAATACCGATAGAAACTTATTTCTATCGGTAAATTATTAGTGCCTGTCAGTTAACTAGTCAAGATCTTTTACAGATATATTTTGTTTCTCTCGGTAAATTTAGCATATATCCTAACTCTTTTTCTTTTTCTCTATTTTTTCGATTTGCGTCGCTGCCTTCTGCTCTACTCCACTGCTTGTTATTGCATGAAGAAGAAGAAGAAGAAGAAGGAGAAGGAGAAAGATAAAGATATTTATTTCAATTTTTTCAAAATTTTTGTTAAATATTATTTATTATTTTTGTTGAATGTTTTAATTTATAATAAATTTTATATTTTGTATTGTTATTGTTTATAGTGGTGTAGTTTAGGTTGATAATTGATATTTATTTATTTTTTGTTTAAATTTTAGGGTAGTTTTATATTTTTACAAAAATATATTCAAAAATTATTTTTATTTTACACTTTTATATTTACTCATAATATTATTTTAGGGAATCTAATAATTTGTATAAAAAATTTAGAAGTTTATTGGTATTATTTTAGGCAGTGTGGTGTTTATATAATTTTTAGTGTATTATTATTAAATTTTAAAAAATTTAGTAAGATTTTAAAAATTAAATAAAAAAATTAAATAAAATTAGGCAGTGTGGTGTATAGTATTATTTTAAAATTTTAAAGATATTTTTTGAATTTTTTTTTGATATTTATAGTATTATTTTAGTATTTAAGATATTTATATTGTTGAAAAAAAATTAGACAATGTGGTGTATAATTGTTGTAGATCTTTATACAATTGTTTAAAAAAATATCTAGGTAGAATGAATTAATTTTATAAATTTTAGTAAAACAAATTTTAATTTTTAAGGTTTGTTAGAGCAAAAAATAAAATTTTTAACAAATTTAAAATATTTATATTTTTAAAATTTTTTTGTAAATATAAATATTTTAGATTTATTTTATTGTTAGAATTTTTTTAAAATTTTATGTAATTAGATTTAATTTAATAAATTATAAAATATAAAAATATAAAAATTTAAGAGGTATCATAAAACTAATTGCACATTAGATCATAATCAAAAGTAATTAATATGTCAATGGGTTAAAAATTTAAAGTTTCATACGGATATGTCTCAAATTTGAAAAGGTGTGTTGATATGAGGAAATATAAATTGTTCGAGACGAAGAGTCATGATTGTCATGTATTTATGCAATTATTAACAACCATTAGATTTAGGGAGTTATTGCCAAAAAAAATTTGAGAAGCTCTGACGAAGTTAAGCTTATTTTTTAGAGAACTTACTGCAACATCTCTAAATATTTTCCAAATTGAGCATTTGCAAGAAAAAATTCAAATAATTCTTTGTAAATTAGAGCAAATATTTCCTCCGAGTTTTTTTATTCAATGGAACATTTATCAGTTTATTTGCCATATGAAGCCAAAATTACAGGACCGGTACAATATCGTTAGATGTACCCTTTTAAAAGATACATGTGACACCTGAAGAAAAATGTTAAAAATAAGACAAAAGTTGAAGCATCAATTTGTAATGCCTTTATAGTGGAAGAGGCATCAACTTTCTGTTCTTTTTATTTCAAGCCTAACGTAATAATAAAATTGCGTGAAGTTCCTCAGAATGATGATAGAGGTATACAAGACCAATCTGAATGTCTTCAATCTATTTTCAAATATCCGGGTCGACCATACGGCAAACCAACCAACCGAAGATTAGAACAAAGAGAATATTGTGCATCTCATACTTATATATTGTTGAATTGTGATGAAGTTGCACCTTATATCAAGTAAGTTAGTAAATCTATAGTAATCCAACACAGAATATTTTACATCTAAAATAAAATAAAAAAATTGAATGATAATGATGTTTTTGGTAAACTATTTCAGCATATTTATTGAACACTTAAGAGATTTGGGAAAAAATATAGCGAATTCACAAGTTGATGTTGAGGTCGAGAATAATTTTCCCTTATAGTTTTAAAAATTTGTAAGTATAATTCATTACTATTAACATTTTAAAAAAAAAACTGTCATTTGTTCAATTTGTCATATTTTGAACTTATACATATTTTTTTTATTGATTTAGGCAAATAAAAATGGGAATATGATTTTTGACAAATGTTTGAAGGATTTAGCTCAGGGTCTATTACCAACTGTTAGATGTTATAAGGTATTTTTTATTAACGGTTATAAATTCCACACTGAATCTTACTGTACTTTGAGAGCAACTACAAATAGTGGTATTTGTATAAAGGGGTCAAACTATAGTGAAAACTCGTTTGATTTTTACAGTCGATTAATAGATATTGTAGAGGTTGAATATCCAACATTACCAATTAAAAGGGTGGTATTATTTAAATATGACTTGTATGACCCCATAAATGGCACAAGAGCTCATCCAAGATATAATTTAGTGGAAGTGAACAGAAGGAGGACATATGCTAAATATGAACCGCTCATACTCACCTGTTAAGCTTCCCAAGTGTATTATGTTTCTTTTTCTAGCACAAAGCGAGACGCATCTAATTGATTGGCGATTTGCAAAATAAAAGCAAGATCCCAGATTGAGCTACTCGAATAATATGCTAATAAATAGTAGATTGATACTGCATTTCAAGAAAATAGTCCTGCAAATGTACACTTGGATGATAGGACAACTGAGGGTGATCCAGGTCCTTTAAATGCTCCAACTGGAGAACTTATGGATATTGATATTATACATGTAGAATCTGAATCTGATGAATCATTACTAGATTCTAAATCTGAATCATCCCAATTAGATGACATCGATGAATCCTAAGAATAAGTAATAGTAATTAAGCTATAGCTTTTACTGAAAATTTATTCTATATTTATTATTTTATTCATATTAATTATACTAATGGTTTTTTTATCTTAGATATGTATCACGGACTTGAAAGATGATTAGATCGATCAGAGTCTAGCGGTCGATTCAGTGGAGGTCGACTTTCTAGAAGTATAGGCCAGCCACGTTTGCAGCTGCGCGATGTCCCAAATGATACATTTGTTGAGGATCCTCAGGTTGATGCTACTACAAATGATATGTTTAGAGAGAATCCCGCTTTTACTTCTCACCGGGTCCAGACAGAAGATCCTACTTTTACTTCTCATCGGGTCCAGACAGAGGATCCTACCTTTTCTTCTCACTCGACTCAGACAAAAGATCATGCCGCTTCTTCTCTCCCAGTCACTACAGATTGGTGATGCTAGTACTACAACATCAGCTGCAGGTCGTGATGGTAGGATGCAACATCTGACTGTTCGTGAGTCAGAGTATTTTTAATATTTTAAATTACTTATATTAAATTATAAAGTATAATCGGTTTATTTTAAATAAATGTGTACTATTTCTTTAATTTTACAGTTACATGATGGATTCACCTAGGGCTTTCACTAGATGAAGAACTTTTCGCTAGAAGAGTTTAAGGTCAAAAAATAAAATAAAATATAATATTTAATATAAATGTACAAGTTAAAAATTTATATTTAGATGATACTAATTATCTTAATTTTTTTACATAAATATTTTTACTGGAATCAGTCTATTGATAGCCTTGTCCAAATTGCCTTCATGAAGAAGATAACTATTCGCTACAGCGATATGCTGAGTGAGGCTGCGGGGAAGCAGTCTTCATTTATTAATGATCAATTATGTGTAAACCTGCAGTCCCAGTGGAGCTCTCCCAAGGGGCAGGCGCGTTCTGTTGTTGTCTCTTATAATAGGGTGTCCAGTGTTGTGGATGGTGTAGGTCCATCCACACATACGGGAGGCAGCTGATCATATTATGATCGTGTCCGTACACTCGTAAGTATATTCATATTTTTTTTAATATATTTTAATTTATAATTTTTTATATTATTAAACTAATTTTTTTAAATAGGAGTCTACCATGGGTCGGCCGTCGAACAACTATGAGCTGTTTGTGCATACGCACACCCGAAATTACGACGGACGTTCATTTATGGATCGTCGATCACATGATATAAACATAAGTAATTTCATAATTTTTAAAATATTAAAAAATTTAAATTTAAAATATAGAATTAATAATTTTTTTTATGTTACATATGAAAATTTTATTGCTTCTCGGGAGGAGGCCACTTAGTTCGACATCTCTGTTGACGATGATAGCTTATTTAGATCCACTGTGGATGGAGAGAAAAAGAAACTATATGAATTTGACTCACAATATGTCAGCACAACTTCTTCTTTTTCTTCTAATAGTTCATCTGCCTTACAAGAGGAGATAGAGTATTTGAATGAGCAGTTGACGGAGTATGATTGGACTGTTCAACAACAGATCTGGGAGCAGGTGCAGATAGAGGTGAAGGCGCAGGTTCAATCTTGGATTCAGGCGCAGATGCAAACCGATGTGCAGAGGCAGGTCCAGCAGCAGCTTAATGAGTTTATGTCCAACTTTATGCGAGAAACCTTCGATCCATCATGACAGTTTTCGCATGATGGTGCTCATCCACCTCCACCTTCACCACCTCCTGCTACTTGATTTTATTTTATTTTTTGTATATGTACAACGATATTTTAATTTCATATGGTTATATACAATTTATTATTTTTATGTTAATCTTTTTCATATTTTAATATTTATTACATCTACTATTTATTTAAATATAAATTTTATTTTTATATTTTTATTCTTATTAATATAAATTTATACATTCTAAAATTTAAAAAATAATTTATTTTTTATAAATAGATTTATTTTCGTCGGCAATTAACATTGATAATTACGATAAATTTTCAATTTACCGATAGAATAATTTTGTCGGTAACATCATTTTTACCGATAGAATAAATTCAAACTTATGAAGAGAGATTAAAGGAGGATTGTCTTTCATTAGCTTCAAATCCTGTTTTTAGAAGGAACATTATCTTCTTCCCATTGACAATTGGTTGAAAATATTTGTCAGCATCAACAACCTTGAAATTTTTTTATTAAGTATACAAAACCTTCATGTAGTAGTGAGATGAATCTATCGATAGAGTTTTTTCACCAATGCATATATCAAAGCATCCCACCATAAGAAAAAAAATTTGCGAGAAAAATATAAAGATTTTGAATGCATTATTCTATTGATATAGGAATCAAAACTATACATCTCTTCATCAATAAGTATCACGTTAATACTTATTAGTTCATTATTTGTCTTTAAATTTACAGCATTCCAAATTTTTATCACTCAAACTTTGATTGTTTGTGTGTATGCATTGAAATCCAACCATGATAGAAACTTGTAATCCATTTTCCTGAACAAATTGAAATCAAGTAAATAAGTGTGTATATTAACTTCTTCTTTTTTTTTATGAATATAAATTTTAAAATGAATAGTAATAGAGAAAAAATTGTAAAAGATAACGGAATCACAACAAAAGTATTAGCAAAAATGTACCTGAAAATTGGGGATGTGAAAATTTGCTGCTTGTTGAAATAGATGAGATAAGTATATATAGTGATATGGTATTTCTATTTATAAACAATAAGCAATTTCAATTATGGCTATGCAAAATCTTCAAGAATTAATTATATATTAATAATAATATTATTAATGACACCACTGTTGATTTTACAAGTGCAATAAATAAGATAATTTATATATTTTAATCAATATAATTTAATCATATAATTTATTTTCAACATAATAGCATTTCATAGATAATATAGTAATTGAAAACACAATAATGTCTACAAATTATAAACTTGAATTGCGATAGTCTTTAATTAGAATTGAAAAGGAAATTTATCACCAATCAAATTATTTTGAGTGCTAGATGAAAATAATCATAGTAACTTTTCATTTTGGAAAGGAACACAAAAGTGGTCAACAAAAGGATTAAGATTTTGAGAATTATTTAAAAGTTCAAGCAGTAAAATAAATTTGAACGTGCTATGTCTAGTTGAACTTTAACAGTTAATTTTAACTATATGAAATAGGTAGAAAAAAATGATTATTTAGTTTTTGTCTTATAATGAATATAGTTGTATATAGTTTTTCATTAATTTTATACTAATATAAATTGGAGTGGTGGGCAAAATAAATGTATAATAAATATATGAACTTTTGAACTACTTATTTTTAATCTTTTATCTCAATAATTTTAAGTTACAAATTTATTATATATAGGACCTTTCATATTCATATATTAAGACTTTCAATGAATCAAAATATATGCCTTTTATTTTCATTTTTATATATTAATTGTTTCAGTTAAAATTTTTTGATTTTAATGTTGTTAGTAATGATTTGCATGTTATGAAACAAAAAACCTAAAATTTCATTCTTAGGATGAAATAAATTATTTTCATTTAACAAAAACCAAAACATTATACATTTAAATAAAATAAATACCCATTTAAATATCCAGCAACATTTTATTCATTCTTTTGTTCTCATTCCAATTTTGAAGTTCGAACAAATGGGTTTGTGAGCGGACTCCATTTTCATCTTTACTTCCGGTGAAATAATTTGTTTATTTGGGTATTTTTCTGCAAATTGAATGACCTTTTTTCATTTGGGTATTTATCTGAAAACAAACCACTTGTTTCATGGTGTGTTCTCGACTTCTTGGTTTATATGCTATTGATTTTCTATCTTTGTTGTCTTAAATTGACCTTTTTAATTGGTATTATGTCTAAATTTGACTCTTATGTAGCGTTTAATGTTTTCCACCTTCATCATGGTTTGGTTAAGTTCTTAATGATTCGATAGTTTAAAAAGAAAAACAACAAATAATTACATTATAATTTCTTAACATAATTATCAGTCTTTCTCACCCCTTAACTGCTATAGTTTAATGTCAAATAAGCATGTAAAAATTGCTTATCTTGTCTGTTTGGTTGGACCCAACCAAATAATATTAGCCTTTGCGGTAGATATAATTGGATATAATTAAAGGTAAAAAAATAAAAATAAATATGAAGTAATATTTATTACAGTAGATATAATGGAGGGTAGCCTCATCTTATTTAGAAGACTACATAGATGGTGGGCCATGCCATTATTTATTATTAGGTTTGGTGCTTCTTGTCACGAAGAAAAGTTATCTTATGTATGGAATTTTATTTCATGTAATGTTAATTGTAGGTAAAAAAAATTAAAGTTGATCATCTGAACTAATAATTGGATCACTACACATGCATATTATTTCATGTAAAGTTAATTGCAACTATCTTGTGTAATAATAACTGTATTAATATGCATACTAATTATTTATTCAAAAATTATCAGGTGTATAAGGTGTATTAAGAAATAATATTTTGTTAGTATATAGTTTACAAATGTTACATGTTTTTAATTGAGTATTCATGTAGAACTTTCATTTTAACCAATTCTTAGATGTAATAACATTGCAAAAGTTGAATTTTTATGGTATTGCAAAAGTTGATTTTAATGTTGCATTTAATAATGTTTAGTATTTATGGTTCTAAAAGTTGACTTTTTTTTTTTTAGGATATGTTGAATACCAATTTTGCAAACTCAAATTCCAATCAATATTCATCTTTAATTGATGATGCTTCACTTGCTTTTATCTATGATGATAATAATGAAAGTATTGAATCTATTCTTGATGCATAAAGTATTGAAGAAGACAACCCATTTGATCTAAAGAAAAGGAAAAAGACTTCAAAAACATGGAGTGAATTCAAAGAAGTGACACTTTCAGATAGGATAGTAAAAGCTGAATGTATTCATTGCAAATATCAGCTTACTATAAACATGACAGGTGCTACCTCACAATTTTTAAGGCACTTAAAATCTTGTTTGCAGAGGGTGAAGAATCTAAAAGGGCAACGACAAATTAGCATCACCAACCGCATAAATGAGACAGAAAGCATAACTGCAGTGGAGAATTTTCGGTATAGTCATGCAAAAATTAGAGAATTATTTTCTCATGTGATTCTCGTGTATGACTTACCTTTTAACTTTGTAGAATATGAGCTATTTAATTTGTTAATAAAATATGCAAATTCAAATTTTTAGAAAATTAGTCGAGCAATAATAAGAAAGGATATTGACAATAGTTATGATATGGAGAAAACGAAAATCAAGGCATTGCTTGTTAGTGTTCCTAAGATTAGTGTGACCACAAATATATGAAAATCTGATACCCAAATGATATCATATCTGGTAGTTACTACTCATTTTGTGGATTCTGATTTTATATTACAAAAACATACATTGAACTTCTGTGATATCCCACCATCTCATAATGGAATTATTATATGTGATGCATTGCAAAAATGCTTTCAAGAGTGGGAGATAGAAAATAAGGTGTGGACAATACCTGTTGATAATGCTACATAAAATGATGTTGTTGTTAGGATTTTAAAGGAAAATTTATCTTTCTCTTCATTATTACTTCTCTCTCTTTGTGGCAAGTTGTTTCATGTGCGATGTTATGCCCATATTTTGAAGTTGTTGGTTCAAGATGGTTTATCTGAGACTAAAGATATAATACACAATATTCGTGAGAGTGTAAAATATATTATTGCATGAGAAGCTCATCTTTAAATGTTCAGTGAAATTGTGAAATAATTAAAATTACCTTCAAAGAAGCTCATTTTGGATATTAGCACAAGATGGAATGTAATATATTTGATGCTTGTTGCTGCTTTGAAGTATAAAGATGTCTTTCCCCAATATCAAATAAAGGATTTAAGTTATTATAGCTTGCCAAGTGAGGCAGATTGGAAAAAGGTTAGGAAAGTTTGTGGTGCATTTTTGAAAGAATTTTATAAAGTTACTAATGTTATTTCAGGAAGTGAGTATCCAACTTCAAATTTATTTCTTCTTGAACTTTATAATGTAAAAAGAAAATTTAATGAAATATATGCATCCAAGGATGAAGCTATGAAAAACATGGTGAAGAAGATAAAGGAAAATTTTAATAAATATTGAGGTGATTGTAATTTATTAATAACTATAGCAGTTGTTATGGATCCGAGAAGTAAGATGAAATTAATTGAGATTTTTTTCCTCTCATATATAGTAGAGTTGATTCTTTTGAGCATATTACAATGGTTCATGAGTCTTTTCATTTGCTCTTTAAAGAATATATTGAGGCTTATAAAGCAGAAAATGCTAACAATGAATCTTAAAATGAACTCGTAAAAGAAGGTTCAAGTAGTGATGGTGTTGATAAATGGAAAGGTAAAAAATTTTATTTTTTTTGCCTTATAAGATCCAGTGATGCTGTAATTGAACATGCTAAATCTGAATTTGATATTTATTTGGAAGAAGGTATTCATGTATGTGAAAATGACGAGGCATTTGATACCTTGGAATGGTGATGTAATGGTCAAGATGTTAAACAGGGACGTTTTGACTAATAATGAAAACTTGATAGTGTAGTATTATGGATAAATGCTATATGTAGAGAAGAGTACATTGTGTATCTTAAAACTTTACTGAAAAGAGTATTTTTTACTGTTTTACGAGATTAAAACTCGATTTAAAATCAACGGTTAAGAATGAGGGTGCACCATAGTTATTATGAGCATTCCCTCATTGGATTAAAAATATTATAAATATATATATGTGTATAGGTGTATGTGTGTGGAAATTTCTGATTTCCTCTTCATCTTCCACGCCATCATCATCATTTTCACTTCTTTCTTCTTCCTTTCATCAAATCCATCAAGGATTAAGAGTAAATCAAATATATGTATAGATTGTTAGAAGAATAAGCTAGAAAATGCAATATTATCAATAAGAAATCAAAGGGAAAGAGAGAAAAATAAAGATAAAGAAGAGTTTGAAGAGGTATGTGCTTTTGTATTATAATTTACAAATATATGAATTTTTAAGAGTTTTAATGTATGAGTTGATTGATTGAGTTATTGATAATGAAATATTTCTTGCAAGTATTGATTAAATGGATTGATGAGTGAAAAATGAACTAAAAGAACTTATATGTGATGAGTTTGATTTTTAATTCAATCTTTATAAGAATTGGATAATTTGATGTTGTTTTAGCCATAAGTGATATTTGAAGGTTTGATTACTTGAAGTTTGAGTAAAATATTTGATTCATTATTATCATAGATTTTGACTTTATTGAGTTAAAATGGTTAAGTGTGTGAAATGCAGAATTTTTGCCTGACATGGCCAAGTCAGTGGGTGTGTCTAGTGACACGGCCAGTAACATGGCCAAGTCAGTGGGTGTGTTTAGTGACACGGGCAGTGACACGGCCAAGTCAGTGGGTGTGTCACATGCTGTCAAAAATTTATATTTTCTTTGATGAGAGACATGACCAGTGACATAGCCAAGTCAGTGGGTGTGTCCAGTGACACGGGCAGTGACACGGCCAAGTCAGTGGGTGTGTCACATGCTGTCAAAAATTTCTATTTTCTTTGATGAGAGACATGGCCAGTGACATGACCAAGTCAGTGGGTGTGTCTAGTGACACGGCCAAGTCAGTGGGTGTGTCGCATACTGTCAAAAATTTCTATGTTCATTGATGAGAGACATGGCCAAGTCAGTGGGTGTGTCTAGTGACACGGGCAGTGACACGGCCAAGTCAGTGGGTGTGTCACATGCTGTCAAAATTTTTCATTTTTCATTGATGAGAGA
This sequence comes from Garcia nutans, assembly GCA_947685225.1. Classification (NCBI taxonomy): domain Eukaryota; kingdom Viridiplantae; phylum Streptophyta; class Magnoliopsida; order Malpighiales; family Euphorbiaceae; genus Garcia; species Garcia nutans. The sequence goes on from CANTUV010000071.1 coordinate 3,650,348, forward strand.
TATGACCAAGTCATTGAACATAACTTAGCTGTGTCATCGACAAGGGTGATAAACTTTGAATATGTGACAAATATATATATCATACTAAATGTTAATGAAAGTATTGTTTCATTGAAATAATATATACAATTCAGTGTTAACTACAAACTAATGAATAGCCCAAATCATACTAATTTTATATCTAGCTTTGGATTGAATGGCTAATCAAAGAAAGGATAGTCATAGTGATAGTGGGCACCTCGTGCCATTAATGGACACATTGTGTTATCAGTGATAGTGGGCACAATTGCCATTATAAATTCTTAAGATTTCTACACTAACACGTTATCCAAATCTATGATCTAAGTTTAGTATGTTTGGGCATAATTAATAAAAATATATGTGAACATAATAGTTGTGACTAATGAAAGAAATGTAAAATACTAATATAAGTCAATTACGTGAAATTGAAGTATTGTGTTCCAGTGAAAAGGGGATTGTAATATATATATTACTGCTTATACGTGAAAGTTCTAATGAACGTAATGGAAATGTTATGCTCAATGTATTGAATTAGTCAAATGATTAAAAATGTATATAATGTGGTGAGATACAAAGTACTCCAAAGTATTTCAAATGAATGAAAGTGTCTATGTGAGATACAAAGTGCTCTAAAGGATAGTACTGAAATTAAGTGATGAAAAGTATAGCTTGACTAAAATGATCCTATATGTGAACCTAAACTTGAAAAGAAAGATTTAGTGAAAAACAAAATAAGTGTATTGTGAACAATGATATCAAATGAGAAAACAAGTCTTGAATAAAATGATTCTTAATGAGACAAGTTGCAATACCGAAAGTATTGTATTATATGATACCTTTTATACAAGGATAGCTATTATATTGTGTAATCAACATGGTATGTTGATTTGATATTGAAATTAGTTTATATATTGAATTAATCGTAAAACTAAGTGTTATTACTATATTTTCGTAAATATATTTCTTTAATATTAAGTGATAAAATATGTGTATACAAGCACCACTAAGCTTGCTTAGCGTGTTAGAATTGTTTTCTGACACGCAGGTATCAGGACATCGGAGCAAGTTAAGAACAGATGAAGATCTTGTGTATATTGTATTCATAAGTGATAAATGTATATAGATACTTCAGTTTGGCGATTTGAGAGATTGTATAAATGTGTAAACATGAAAGGAATACATGTATTTAGAGAATGAGGTTTGAGAATTCTAGTGAATGATTATAAAAGAAAGGAATGTATTATTTAATCATTTGATTTGACAAATGTATGATAGTTATCTGATTTGTAATGGATTATTGAAAATTGGTTTAAACATTGGACCTATAAGTGTTGTGATATGCAGATTGTATTATTATTTAAAAAATTTTAATTATGAAGAGAGTTTCTCGGAATTGATTGGAGCATGAACAATATATTGAATAACATTCTCTGATAGTTTTTATATAATAATTGTCATAGGATGTTACAGGTGGAGAGCGAATAAATTGAAGTATAGGATTTTATCGCGAATGGCATGAGATATATTATCAATTTCTTTCACTACAGTGGCTTCTGAAGCAACTTTCAATGCTGGGGGCAGAGTTATAGATTCATATCATGCATCTTTTGGAATGGATACAATGTAACAATTACTTTGTAGATAAGATTGGTTTTGAGCGTACTACGGATTAAAAAGCAAGAAAAATGTTAGTATATTCCATTTTTATAAATGAAATAATAATGAAAGTTATGCTTGTTATTACATAATTGCAGCTAACTCATTCTTTTCTTAATATTTATAGGAAAGAACCAATAAGGATATTCGGGAATACATTATACCTTGATTATATTATCCATTTATAAGGTAATATTTTAGCTTCATAATTTTTTTGTAAGTTAACATATCAAAACTAATTGTATGTTTAAAATTATTATTTGATTTTTTAAAAGGTTTAATACATTCATTACCCCCCAAAACTTAGCAACTTTGGTCATTTTACCCCTTCTACTATTCAATTATCCATTTTGCCTCTTAAATTTATATTTTTCATAATAATTTAACCCTTACATGTATATGTGGGTGATGTCAATTCCCAAAAGGTGTGTGAATACTATTAAAATCGGTTAATATATGGTTTAAATGTCAAAAATGCCCTTTAACCCCAATTTCCCTCATTATGGTTGACGCTACGCTCTCCAATCAGTAGTGGAGCCAGTGATTACAATATATTTGTTTTGGTTTAACAATCAAATCCTCATTTTTTCTCACTCCACTCTTTTTCACCTTCTTGAAATATCTCAAATGCTTCAAAGAATCAAAAGGCATCAATTTTAATAGCATTCCAAACAACAATATTCTTTCACAGCACAAGTTTAAACAAAGTGCTGGCAACAACCAAAGAATTTGATCCAAACTCAACTAACACCTCCCCTTAAAATAAAAATCTCATCAATCTGAATATGAAATATCAACCAAACTCTTCTCGAATTGAAAAATGCAAATTACACACTTTAATCAGACAAAGAAGAATGGTAGAAATTCAATATCTAAAGAAATACGCAGACATATATATATGTATGTATATAAAGACCAAATCAACACCACCTGCATGGAATTAATTGAAACTGTGAAAGCTTTATTAAAGAAATTTCTGGAGAAAAACTACTTGGGGAGTTTCCTCCAATCCAAGGCTTCTTTGGTGTTTCTTTTTTCGTGCAGACATCGAACACCGCCCAAATCAAAATCACTGGAGAAAAACCATTGTCACTGTTGTCTTAAGCTTCTTTCACTTTTAACATTTTTTTTGTCACCACCACCACCACAAACTTGTCCCATTTGATTCTAGAGCTTGTCTTCATGACAACATTATGGAGAAATACTATTTTGATCATGCCTATGCCAAAATCTTATCTCTATCTGATGACTATCACTCTGCTCTTAGCCACGAACCGCGACCTGAGTGGGGAGATTTCATTGATGCTGAAGATTATGGGTGGTGGTGGTTTTTGTGCGGAAGATAGTAGAATAGTGCAAAACTGAAAAAATGAACAGCAAGAGATTTAAGAGAGGAAGTGTTCTTGATTAATTAATGAACAAGATTAGTGGCGGCGGTTGGGTTGGTTGGTTCTTAGACTTGCCGGAGTTCTTGTCAGAGGAAAAGAAGGAGAAAATATGAATCTCACCGAAAAATGCTTTTGTTTTTACTTTTATATTTTATATTTTTTTATTTTGGAAAAGAAACCATTTTTTTATGATGTGGATTTATATTTTCATACATGGTGTTTTACTTGTATGTGTTTGCATCTCACGTGCAAATGTTTTGTTTTGGATTATGAATTTAAGGGTTAAATAGTTATAAAAAAAAAGTAAAGTTGAAGTGGTAAAATGGTTGATCGAATAGTACGAGGAATAAAATGACCAAAGTTGCCAAGTTCAGGGGGCGATGGATATATTAACCATTTTCAAATTTTATTTATACATGAGTACTAACAATTGAACTCATATATAATGGAGTTGTAACATATTAGATGGAGTTACTCAAGTTGAATTTATTACTTATTTGATATGTTCGAATAAATTTAGTACTTTGTTTTAAATTTTAAATTATATTAGAGATTATTTATTATTTTTATTTGTATTGTTGTTGTGATAATATATTGTTGTTGTAATTTGTTATTAGTTGGTTGAATTTTTTATTTAAGGTCATGCATATTTGGTCTTTATTTTTGAATATAATTATAATATATAATATATTTTTTATTTAGTCATATATTCCGATATAGTAACAAGTCTAAATTCGAGCTCGAGCTTAGCTCATTAAGCATTTTAATGAGCCTAACAAGAGTCAAACCGAGATGAGTTCGAGCTCGAGCTCAGCTTATTCAGCATATTAATGAGCCGAATATGAGCTGAGAAAAGAGCAAAGAACTATGATGAAATGTATTGAATATGTTGAATGATAAAGTATGTATGATGAGTCGTATTGTGAATGTGGCTTATGTATACACGATGTGATAATGGAATGGTAATGTGGACTGATCACGAACATTGGTGATCGTTGGAAAAGTATAAAACAAAGAAAATGTAGTGATGAAATGCTAAGTGATGATGTATGCGTGTGCCCTATACAATTACCTATCCAGTTATATAGAGACTGAATATATATGCATGGGAGGTTCTGAGCAGAGCTAAGCCTTGAGGTGTATATATTGATAGACGTAAGCAGAGCTAGATCTTGACATGAGTAGTGTTAGGTCATAAGATTGAGATTAGTGATGGTTCCGAGCAGAGCTAGACTAGAAAATTGTGTTAACTGGATATGATAATTGCATAGAGGTATTGGGCCCAATAGTTAAATATGTATGTGAATGTTATATGTATATGAGTATGCGATGTGATTTTAGTGTATGTATATGTTGTTTATATGTATCACTAAGCTTTCGAGCTTAGTGCGGTTGTGTGAATCGTGCATGTGAGTAGATTGTTGATCCAAAAGTCGATTAATTATGCCACAAGAAGATTTAAGGTGCTTCAATACCAATTAGAAGGTGATACATGCTTGTACAGTGTTGTTAATTTGTATTTTGATCATATGTATATGTATAATAGTGGATATTGGATAAAAAATTTAAATTTGTATGTATGTAATTAAATGAATAGTATAATAATACAATGCTTTTGAAAATATTATTTTTATACAGATGGTGTTTAGATGAATTTGGGATTTTCTATTATCACATATAAATATGTTTAAAGCTAAAGCTAAAGTAATACTGCACTATAACATGTCATTCTTATATTTTGTATATGTATTGTATATATACAGAATATATGTACGGTAAGTATATAGGATATGAGGGTGTTACACCTTTCAAATATCATTCCTACAACAAAAGATGGCATTTTATAATTCTTTTTATAAATGACTTTAGTTGATCTCCTTTTTGATATAACCATACTGCTTTCCCCCATCTAACTCTTCTTCAAAATTGACATTGGACTAAGTCTCTGAATACTCAACACATGTTCCTACATCCACATTGTTTTCAGCTTGTTCCATGTCATAGTTAACTTCTGCATTTTTAGATTTTTTAATCTTTTTTTCCAAATCTCCTTCATTAGTTTTGAGATCATAATCTTCATCATCCTTATGTCCTGCCTCCATCTCATTTACAGTCTGCTTCATCTTCTTTCTTGCACAAAAAGTTCATCATTATCATCATCAGAATTCATCTCACAATCCATTGTAAACTCCTCTTCATTGTCATCATTCACAATACTTGAAGAACAATCAAATCTTGCAAATTATTGTATCTTATGACCGTTTTTACTCTATCACATAATAATTTCTTTCCATTATATCCACAATAATTACTAAGACTAGTGCCATCACTTTCCTTATTAGCCCTTAATGCTTGAGAGTTCACAATATCACTTTTACCAATTGCATTTTCAATTTCCACATACACAAATCTATTAACATTTTGCTCATGCCTATCACCACTATGCACATTGTCACCACCAGTTTTCCCAAAATCTACACCAGTTTCCCCAATTCCTACACCAATATGCTAACCAATTTGCCAAAACACAACATTAGTATGATTATCCACATTATTCAACAAGATATTCTTTTCAGTAAAATAATCAGCCTCATCAAATACATACTCATACTATATTTTAATAATGTCTCCATTTGTTCTACTGTTAAGCATTTAGTGGACTCCATAATCATTGAAGAAACAAAGGAGTTTTTGTTCCATCTAAATATCAGGTCTAAAAAAAAAAAAAAAAATACTTTGGTACTTTTGCATACCCCAATTTCATGACCATTTTCTCTATTCTTTTAAAATGAAGCTCATTAATGTCAAGAATTTCAAAATTTTCAACCCCATTTACATATTTTAGAGTTGAGTCTCTTACAAATCTCCCTCCATATTGTATTTTGACAGTGACACTATGGTCATCATTCACGCAGTTGAAAAAGAAATTGGAAGCACATAATTATTCACATTACCCAATCATAATAGAATATTCAAGTTCTATTAAGCTTACATGTAGAAAATACAATGGGCAAATTCATTCACAATGGCCAAAAACCGTAATTACTTAATATCTAATTTAACAATACAATATTAAGAGTCAGTAAAAGATTACCTCATGTTATTCTTCAAAAATTCAGTTATAAATTTATTACTCCAAAATTCTTTTTTTTTTTCTAGTTTTTGGAATCAATGGCACTCTCTCTTTCCTTCAATTAGGGCATTTGATTTAGAATTTAAAAAAAAAAAAACTCTTTATCTATTATAGTGGTAGAGAGAGGGATATTTAAGTAAATAAAAGTTATATTAAAAAATTAATTAAATTAATAAAATTATAAACTCAAACACTAAAATTATGCAATGAGTTGCACGCTCAAGACAAAAATAAAAAATGACCTTAATTATACTAAAGAGTAAAAGTTTAATTCTTAATTAGACAAAAAAATTATTTTATCTTAATTTAAACCTTACTCACAAATTTAAAGTTTAAATTAAATCCTTGTTCATAAAATTAACTATTTTGTGTAAAAAGGTATAACTATAAAAACAAATTTGCTAAATTTAGATAAATTCGTTTAATAACCTTTATTTTTCATTTAAATTTTATAATTATTTTCAATCAATTCAATTATCATGTTAATAATATATTTTCACACATAAAAATGAAATTTGAATATTTATTTTTAGAATATTATCACAAACTACAAGAAAACATATATTTGTGTTTGTGTCTCTGTGTGTGTGTGTGTGTATAAACTCAAGAGAGCTTCATAACGGCTCTCCCTCTCTCTCCTCGTCTTGCTTTCCCACCTCAGATAAATTTCTTTTCCCTTCAATCAGCAACTCACATCAAAATTCATCATCACTCTATGAAGACCTCATGATTGTTTGAGCAGGCTGGACTTCAAGTTGATTATCGGAATTTAAAAAACAGAGTACGGACATTGAAAAGGTAGATTTTTTTTCTCTACATATGAATTATGCATGCAATAATTTTGATTTTATGTTAATTAATTGAAGTAAGTTTGATTATTTAAAATGCTAATCATTGTATTTTTTTTTTGTTGAACACTACATGTTTGTTGATTTGCCTCAACGAAATTTCTCTTTACATTCATTTAGAATCTCATCATATAATAATGCCTTAGTTCAAAGTTGGCACTTTAGCTATTAGGTTGCTCGTTCGATTTTTTTTTTTTTTTGGTTTTTTTTCAGTGACCCTAATTGGCATAATACACATTGCAGCTTGCAATGATTATAAGAATGGCAGTAATTTCAACAAGAAAGTTTCTGTTGAATGGGCACATCATCAAGACCTATTTGGATGAATTTGTCATGGGTTCTGTTATAGGGAAGACTGCCTTATTCTCGTATCATGCTAGTGACTTTTTAGTTGTGGAAGGTTTAAGAATGTTTCAAGTCTTAGATGGAGACTGTAAACAGTATCATTTTGTGAATTTTCAACCTTTTTCTACTAGCACTCAATCTAAAAGGATAAATTGGGAATGTTCCACTTGCGCTGTTCTTTTGAGAAAGCTTGAAGTTTCTTTGGAGGATAATCGAGTAGATGAAGCATGGGTAACTTTTAATGACTTCAAAAGATTGTATGGTTTCCCTACAGATTCTTTAGTGATTAGATTGATTACTGAACTGTCCTACTCATCTGACCCTCAACTGCTAAAAAAAGCATGTAATTTAGTCCACCAAATTTTGGAAGAAAAATCAGAATTACTTCAGACTGAAATCATAACAAAGCTTTCACTCTCCTTAGCAAGAGCACAGATGCCTATTCATGCCTCTATGATCCTAAGACTGATGCTAGAGAAACAGAATATGCCCCCAGTAAGCGTAATGCAATTGGTTGTGCTGCATATGGTGAAGACAAAGATTGGGACATACCTTGCATTCAATATCTTGATTCAAATTTGTGAATATTTTCTGCGTTTAAGGGATAACAGAATTGATCGTGCAAAGGTGATAAAGCCCAATACAATGATCTTTAACCTTGTCCTGGATGCTTGTGTGAGGTTTAAGTCATCTCTAAAAGGCCTGGAGATATTGGAATGGATGTCAAAAACCAACGTCGTTGCTGATGCACACTCGGTTGTCATTATTGCTCGAATATATGAACAAAATGTTCTAAGAGATGAGATAAAGAAATTGAAAGATCACATTGACCAAGTATCACAACCTTTTGCTTGTCACTACTGGCAGTTCTATGATTGCTTGTTGAACTTGCACTTTAAGTTTGATGACCTTGATTCTGTCACAGAGCTTCTGTTAGATATGAATAGATTCTGGGGGTCTAGTCCTAATGAAAAACCTAAAAAGGAAATTCAAAGGCCTTACCTTGTTTCAATTGGACCTCAGAATTTGAGGGCTGGATTGAGGATACAAATTGCACCTATGATGTTGCAGAAGGATTCTGCTATCAAAGTGGAAGACAAAAAAGAACTTATAATCTTTGAGAATGGGAAGCTTCTGCTTAGCAATAGAGCCCTAGCAAAGCTTATCCACAGTTACCAGAGACAACAGAGAATTGATGAGCTTCCAAAGGTTTTAATAAGCTTGCAAAATAATTATCAGACACTTAGAGGTTCCAATTTATGTTGTGATGTGATTGATGCTTGTGTTCATTTAGGTTGGCTGGAAACTGCTCATGACGTCTTGGATGACTTGGAAACAGCTGGAATACCTGTGAGCTTGAATGCATATGTGGTACTCTTAACAGGTTACTATAGTAGAGATATGTCCAAAGAAGCTGAGGCGTTGCTAAGACAAATGAGGAAGGCCGGTTTATTAGCAAATTTTCCTGATGAGATTGTTGCTTCCACTTGTGTTTTGGAAACAGCAGATAACACATCATCTTCTGTTAGTAAATCAGATCTGGCTGACTTCCTTGTTCGAGAAATGAGACAGGGGGAGGAGGTGATTCCTCCTAGGGTCTATGAGTTGAATTCTTCTATTTACTACTTTTGCAAGGCCAAAATGATGGGGGATGCTCTGAAGACATATCGAAGAATGCAGATGATGGGAATCCAACCCACAGTGCAACTTTTGCCTATCTGGCATATGGATATTCTTCGTTGGAAAGGTATCGAGATATTACAGTCTTATGGGGGAACATTAAGAGGAACATGAATAGCAGGAATATGTCTGCAAGCAGGGACCTATATGAATTCTTGCTAATGAACTTCCTCCGAGGGGTTACTTTGAGAGAGTGATGGAAGTTGTTAGTCATATGAATGAGCGTAATATGTACACAGACAAAGGGATTTATAAAAGCGAGTTTCATAAAGCATCATATGAATCTATACAAGAGCCTAAAAGCATCAGCAGTGATAACTGAAGCTCAAAAAAAGAGGCTTGAGTTTGTTCAGACATTAGGAAATGGGTTGGCATTGATTAAAATTCAATCAGAAGTTTGCAAGTAAATGGTTCATTTGAAAAGCAAGGTTCTTGATGACTTGACTTTCCAAATTTAAAGATTATACATTCAACAATTTTATTTAGTCGGATCTGAAAGTGAACGCTGGCAAAGAGGGAAGTACAGATCAGGTGGGAACAGTAATCTTCTCCACTTTCAGAACAGAAGGAAGAAGTTGAAATCAAATGTAGCAATAAATCCTTTTGGTTGGATTGAATCTATCTCTACATCCATCTACTTGCTACAAGAGTGTTTGCCTCCTCCACAATGAGCCTTGGCACAACAATAAGTTGCTCCATTATGACCTGGAGGTTACTTACATATTCCAAGCACCGAAAAATAAAAATAAAAAATAAAAAATAAAAGATAAGAAAAGAGGAAGTCCTGACATTGCAAGGGAAAACTGTCTATTCCTCAGATCCTTTGATGTAAGAAGATTCATAGACTTTGCATATGCCTCATGCCGAAAGATGATGTTCTCCCAAGAAGACCTTTGAAAATTCAATTGAATTGATAATTTTTCAGATCTGACAGTGAAATGCTTGTTTGCAGAACTTCAAGGTGGTGCTTTGCTTGGATGTCAGAATAGATGGAGAGCCAATGTCTTTGCTAACAAACAAGTGTAGAAGGTAATGACTGCTAGGTCCTGGACATCTTAGTATCTTACAATTTGTGGTGGTAAAGCTTCACATTTTTATTTTTTTAATTGTAATATCAAATTTTTAGAAGCTTTATCTGGTTGGACAATGGAATTGCTACTTTGAAAAAAATTATGATAGAAAACTATTGATTGCCTAAGTATCAAGTTTATTCTTAACTGGCTCTGTGTCTTATCATGTGTCTTGATATGTTTCTATTGTGCTCAAGATTGGAATTTGACTTCATTCGTGGTGTTCATGCTATGGAGAGAATCCATGCTATAAAGTTCTTTGAATGTGTCTTCTAATTCAAGCATTGATGGAGAACTAACCTGCAAAGGATTCACGGATATGTTACCCATTCATTGGGTGTTTCTTTGTTTTATAAGCTGTGTGAGCACTTGATTTCAGGTACCTACTTCAGTTTCTTTTTTCTTGCGGTCTATTATTTGTAATATAATTTTTTATTTGAAGCTGGTGGTAAAGCTTCACATTTTTATTTTTTTAATTGTAATATCAAATTTTTAGAATGGAATTGCTACTTTGAAAACAATTATGATAGAAAACTATTGATTGCCTAAGTATCAAGTTTATTCTTAACTGGCTCTGTGTCTTATCATGTGTCTTGATATGTATCTATCTTGCTCAAGATTGGAGTTTGACTTCATTCGCGGTGTTCATGTTATGGAGAGAATCCAAGCTATAAAGTTCTTTGAATGTGTTTTCTAATTCTAGCAGTGATGGAGAACTAACCTGCAAAGGATTCATGGATATGTGACGCAGGGGAAAGGTGTGGGCTATCAGTTTTCAACAATTAGGCTAGAATAGGGTTGATTGTAGGCAATGTTATTAAGGCGAGAGGCGACATTGAGGCGAGAGGGCATCGCCTTGCCTTTAAGGCGAGAGGCGAGAGCCTGAGCGAGCCTTTTTTACAAAGGCGCCGCTATAAACAATTTAATATATATAACTATAAATTTCATATATAAAGTAAAAAAAAAAAGAAGCTAAAACATGAAAGTCAACAACAAATATTGTTCATTAAGGGGAAAAAAACCATAAAACTTAACTAAAACTCTAAAAGTCTTAAAATTACTAATAGATAACTATTATTAACTACTCGGAATCGGACTCTAATGGCCCCAACTCATCATCATCATTGTTACTATTATTTGCTTCCACCTCAAGCTCTTCCTCATCTTCATCAATTAATTGCAATTGTCCAAGTAGCCTTGAACTACTACTAGGCCCTAATCTTGGTGCTTGAGATCTAGACCTTGATTCATAGCGGGGTTCATTTACTCCGGATGCTCTGCTAACATGATCCCAAGTCGAATCATAATCCGAAAACACATAGTTATCATCTTCTTCTTCCTCCAATTCACCAAGTAACCACTCGTTAGATCCATCAATATTTGATAAATCTATTGGAGTGGTGGTATCATTAATTGAGTATTAGCGTAGCAATGCCCTGTTGTACCTCACATAAACCAACTGATCCAATTTTTTTTGAAAAAGCCGGCTTCTCTTCTTGCTACGAAGCTGCCATGTGAAAGTGTGCGTGTCACAATACAATGTGGTGAAAAATATTTTAGAATATAGAAGTCAAAGTTGAATTACTTACATGCTCAAATGTACTCCAATTCCTTTCACATCCACTTGCACTACATGTGAGACTAAGAATCTTCATAGCAAATCTTTGCAATTGTGGGGCACTTGCACCAAATGTACTCCACCATGAAGCTAGAAATATAAATGTAACATTTCAATTATTAGTTGAGATTTTTTTAAAAAAAAGCAAGTGTAAGTGAATTAAAGGAAAAAAATTTACTTGGAGAAATAGTTGTTCTTGAAGCTCTTGCCATTTCCATTCCAAACAAACCCACAGCTTCCTTATACTTTTCAAGTTGTTGGATAATGGCTTCCCTAGTTTTTTTATCACTAACCATTTTTTCTATGCATTTAAGCAAACCTCCATTCACCTCCTCATTACCAATGATTTGATCTTTGTTTGCATAAAACAATTCAGGATTTAAGAAGTATCCTGCAGCATGCAAAGGGCGATGCAATTGATCATTCTACCTCCTATCAATAATATCACTAACTTGCTTTTATTTATCCTCGTCCTTCAAATCTCGGGCAATTGTTTCCTTTGCCCTATCCATTGCTTCATAAATATATCCCATAGCGGGCTTTTTCTCATTATCAACTAAGCGAAGGACCTTGACAAGAGGACCCGAAACTTTAAGCGCATTAGTCACCGCATTCCAAAAACCCGTACTCAAAACGGTTTTTTCACACCTTTTCCCTTTAGCCTCTTTAGCCCATTTGCTAGTAACCCACTTTTCTGAAGTAAACATTATTCTAAGATTCCTTTTTTGTTGATGAATACGACCAAGTGTAAGGAAGAAAGTGGCAAACCTAGTGGCTCCTGGCCTTAGCAACTCTCTATTACTTGTAAACTCCCGCATCATATTCAAAAGTCTCGTAGATCCATAAATGAAACCGGTGAGCTCCACTGCTTTACGAAATGTTTCTTTATAAACCCGCAACTTGAAAATATCTTCTAAGATCAAATCCAAACAATGAGTTGCACATGGAGTCCAATATAAGTGGGGGAAGGCTGCTTCCAACAATTTTCCTACAAATAACAAACAATATCATCATTAACATGTCTCTTATGTTAAAATGCAATCACACATTGTTTTTAATGCTTACCAGCAGCAACATTATTTGCAGCATTATCTGTCACGACTTGGACTACTCGATCACTTCCAATTGCTTTAATTTCCTTCTCAATCAACTCAGCTAACAAATACCCCGTCTTTGATGCATCGGATGCATCAACTGATTTAATAAACATGCTTCCTTTAGGACCATTTACTAAGAAATTGATCAAAGATCTACCTTTCCTATCGGTCCATCCATCACACATCAATGAGCATCCAAGTCTATCCCAATCTTCTACATGAGTTTGGAAAAGGGACTTTGTGAGCTCCACTTCCTATTGCAATAATCTTACTCTAATTTCATGGTAGCTTGGAGGTTTCATGTCTCTACCATAGTTTCCAATTGCACGAATAAATTCTCCAAAGTTATCATAATTCACTGCATTGAATGGTATTCCGGCATCATACGTCCACCTAGCAAAGGCCACGCATGCACGTTCTCTCAACTCTTTCTTAGCCGGAGTGTTCTCATCAATTGTTGGTTGTCTTTTGCCTTTTCCTAAAACAACCGGTTTAGGAGCAAAGAAAACATCTAGTGGTCCTCTAAGAGATGCGCTTGTTTTTGTTTTCTTTCTTTTCCCACCATCGTCAACTACTTGCACATCTTCTTCCTCTTCTTCCTCAACTCTTATTTCAACCTCATCATTAAATTCCATATTCATTTCTTGCTTTTTCATCTTCTTCCCTTCCAAGTATCGTCTAATCTCGTCCCCTACCTCTTTTGGACAACGTTGACAACGAGCTACACATCTATAACCCCCCGCTAGATGTTGTTTAATTCGATGAACTCCTCCTTTCACGACTTTATCACAATAGATGCACCGGAGATCATTCGTGTTGTTTTCGAGAACTTGCGTGCAATGATTCCACGCCGGATCGGTTCTTCTACTATTAACCGATGAACCCGTTTGATTTGGGGTGGCAGTTCTCATCTATAATCATCAACATTTCCAACAATTCACACACTTTCAAAACAATTTCATATCATTTATGAATTTTTAATAATTTTAAAACAACTTCAATACATTATTAATCATAAGTAATATAACACTACAATTCATATTCCATAATAATTCAAATATTCAATATATTTTCACATTTTCACATCAATTAATCATAATCATTAAGCATAAACAATTAAACAGCATGATATGAATTAGACAAAAAAAAAAGGTGCTTAGACAAAAAAAAAATGAATTAGAAAAAAAAATATAATACTAGGTGCTCAAAAAAAAAAAAAGAAGGAAGACTTATTTATAGGCATTAGCCTATTTGGTCAAATTAAACAGAGTATAGTCGGGAAAAAAAAAGGAATAAAGCTTAAGCTGTACAGGAGCAGGAGCAAAATCAGCAACAAATTTGAAGATTTGCTAAAAAATCATCAAGGAAAACAGTTGGAGAGCTTGCTGCAGAAATTTTGGAAGCATAACCCCTTATCTAAATGATTAATAGATGATGGAGAAGAAGATTTGAAGAAGAAGAAGGGAAAAAAAAAAAAAAAAAACCAGAAAACGCAAAAACAGCAACATGCAAACAGAAATCAGAGAAATCAAAGAGCACCTGTAAGTAGTCGAGTTCCTCTTCTTCTTATTTTTCTTCTTCTTCTTCTTCTTCTTCTTCTTCTTCTTCTTCTTCTTTCTACGGCTTTTCTTCAGATGGGGCAGTCGGCTGTCTAAAACGAGTTAGGTTCTATTCTATTTTTTTTTTTGGTTATTAAAACATGTTGGAAAGCTTTTATTAAAAAGGCTCACGCCTCGAAGCCTCAACGCCTCAGCGCTTAGGTAGCGCCTCGTGCGCCTCTGCCAGAAAAGCGAAGCGGCCACCAAAAAGGCGGTGACCCTGCGCCTCGCCTCGCCTCGCCGCCTAGGCGGCGCCTTTTTGCGCCTTTAACAACACTGATTGTAGATGGAACAGTAATCAGCAATTAGGTTTATAACCTTTAAATTTAAATTATGAGAAAAAAATTAGATGATTACAATACTATTGGTGTTGTCTATTTATAGTGATAAATCCTAACTAGACTAGGAATCCTAATTAAAGAAAGAATTAAAACTCTACTCCTATTCAATGATAAAATAGTAAATTTTAATCAAATAAGGAAACGAAAAGCTAATGCAAATCTGAAACAAAATAGGAAATTAAATAAAATCCTAGTTGTGCTAGGAATCCAATTAGGACTAGGATTGCTCCTGCATCATTCTCCTCGGGTTTGAAAAAGACTCGGCTCCGACGAGTAAACCTTGATGTATTCTGCATATATGGCTGGATCAACTTGCTTTAGCTCTTCTTCAGAAATCCATGTACTTTCACTTGTTGGTTTTCCAAACCACTTAACTAAAAATCGTCTATATTGGTTGCCACGCCTAGAACGAGCTTCCTTGATATCCAACACTTCTTCAATAACATCAACTTTTGCAATAGGTAGCTCTTGTACTTGTGCTTCAATAGAGGATGGTACTCCATCAAATCCATGAAAAAGATACAAGTCTGAAACATTAAAAACCGGACTGATTTGTAAATCAGATGGAAGATCAATTACGTAGGCATTGGAACTGATCTTCTTCAACACCTTACAAGGTCCAAACCTCCTAGATTTCAGCTTATGATGAGTTCCTTTAGGAAAACGTTCTTGTCTTAAGTGTACGAAGACTTGGTCGCCTTATTCAAATTCTTGTACGCGTTGATGCTGGTTGGCGGTAGAAGCATATGATGCATTGCTATCTTTTAAGGCAACTTTGACCTCTGTATGAATTTTCTTGATGTGATCAGCAAACAATTCCCCTTCAGCACTTACTTAGCCTCTTGAGGCAAAGGCACCAAATCAAGTACATTTTGAGATTTAAGTCCATAAGCGGCTTTAAAAGGAATCTTCTTTATACTTCGATTGACTAAATTGTTGTATGCAAATTCAGCTTGGGGAATAACTAGATCCCATGTCTTTGTATTGCTTCCAACGAGACATCTTAATAGATTTCCTAAACTACGATTAATAACTTCTGTTTGACCGTCTGTCTGCGGATGGCAAGTGGTGGAATACTTCAATTCAGTTCTAAATTTTCTCCACAAAGTCCTCCAAAAGTGCCCCATAAATTTTACATCTCTATCGGAAATAATAGAAGTTGGAACACCATGCAGTCTCACAACCTCTTGAAAGAATAACTCAACAATATGAACTGCATTAGAAGTCTTGAAACATGGAATAAAATGAGTCATTTTAGAGAAACGATCCACTACAACAAATATAGAATCAAATCCCTTTGCTATCTTTGGAAGTCCCAAAACAAAATCCATACTCAAGTGAATCCGAGGTGCATTAGAAAGGCCAAATGGCATTACTAACCATTCAAATAACCCGTTCGGTGTCTTAAAAGCTGTTTTCCATTCATCACCATTCCTCATTCTAATTTAGTAATATCCACTTTTCAAGTCAATTTTGGAAAATACTTTAGAATCCGCTAGTTGATGAAGCATATCCTCCAATCTTGGTATTGGAAAGGGATATTTGATTGTAATCTTGTTTATAGCACGACTATCCATACACATTCTCCAAGAACCGTCTTTCTTTGGAGTTAATAAGGTTGGGTAGGCACATGGACTTTTACTTTCACGCACTAGACCTAAGGCATACGTGACTCCCACCTCACTATACTCAGCTTCAAATTCTTTAACACTTGCAAGCGTATTTAATTTACTAGTTGCAGCTCCTTTATTTTCTATTTGTCTAGCTTCTTCCTTAAGAGGATGCAAGGTGTACCTCTTGATGTTTTTGTAGAACGAATAGGTATTAGGCTTCGTCTTATGTGTCATGTCATGATCAAACAACCAAGGTCGTCCCACTAGAATATGCCCAACATCCATTGGTACTACATCACATAGTGCTTTTTCTGCCAAATCATCTCCCATTGTAAATTGCACTAAGCATTGAGACGTTACTGGTACCTCGTGCCCTTTCTTCAACCAACCTACTTTGTATGGATGAGGATGTTTTGTTGTAGGAAGCTTTAATTTGTCTACAACCTCCTTTGATATTATATTTTGCATACTTTCTCCGTCAATGACTAAATTACACACTTTGTCTTCACAAATAACACGTGTATGGAAAATGCTACGACTCCTCCAATCTTCTTTTCCTTCCTTGTTCATGGCTGTCATGGCTGTTCGAGCAACTAAAGACTCACCTTGAGCTGGGTGAACATCAATTTCTTCTACTTCCTCATCATATTCATCAAAAATAGGGCCTAGGTCTTCATCATACTCGGCTAAATTCACCCTCCTTTGTGGACAAATAAATGATGTTCCTTTTCTCCTCAAGTAAAGCAACGAATTTGAGAATTGTTGCCTCTCATTGTAGACGAACCAGAACTGTTTTGTCCACCATAAGGTACTATACCTTTCCCTTTATCATTCCCATCAGCACGGATTGTTTCTTCATTGTATTTATTAGTAGCAGCAGCCTCTTTCCCGCTTTATTGAGTTCTTTGAATCCCTCTTGCAGGTCCAAAATTGTTTTGCCAATTGCTTCTGTTTATGGGCCTTCTAGCATCGTAACGAGAAACTCGCTTTTATGCTACTAAGGCATATTGGCGAGCATTTTCAAGATTGTTTAATCGGACTATGCCCATTTCATCTCTAAGGGACTGATTCAAACCAGCAAGGTAGCAAGAGGTAATTTATTCATTACTTTCAGATTTTCCAACTCGAATAGACAAATTATTAAATTCTGCAATGTACTCTTCAATAGACATGCTGTTTTGTTTCAAGCAGTGGAACCTTTCATATAGTTCCATTGCGTAATCAGCTGGTAAAAATTGCTTCCTTAGCTTAGTTTTTATGTGCTCCCACGTGTTGATTTTAAGCTTTCCTTGTCGTGCGCGCTGCTCTTCAACTCTCTTGCACCATTGAAGTGCAGTACTCTTCAAGTTAAGCTTTACAAAAAGCACTTTTCGGGTTTCAACCATTGGTTTCCATTCAAAATAATTTTCTAAACTAGTTTCCCAATCCAAATAGTCTTCGGCATGTGATTTCCCATGAAAATCAGCAACTTCAATTTTAACTCCTCCACTATTTAAATCAAGAGCATGAAGTAAACGCTCTTCCAATCTGCCTCGTGCTGCTGGGTTTGCGGGTCCAGCTTCATGAAAGGGGTTTACGTCCTCGACTTCCTCTTCACTCTCAAGAGTTTCTTGAAAATCAAGGTTGTGGTGGTTGCCTTCCGGAGTCTCCATTCGGGCTTCCACGGGTTCCTGACGCTGCGAGGCTTGTACAGCCCGGGTCAAATCCTCAATCATTCGCCGTATCTCAGCTATATCGTCTTGTTGGGGCTGATTGCCTCTGTCTCTGTCTCTGCCTCTGCCTCTGCCTCTTCCAACCATGGTTTAATTCAGACAAAAATTGAATCTTAGGGATCTGTTTTTTTTTATCTCTGATACCAATTGACACAGGGGAAATGTGTGGGCTGTCAGTTTTCAACAATTAGGCTAGAATAGGGTTTTGATTGTAGGTGGAACAGTAATCAGCAATTAGGTGAATTTAAATTATGAGAAAAAAAAAATAAGATGATTATAATACTATTGGTGCTGTCTATTTATAGTGATAAATTCTAACTAAGCTAGGAATCCTAATTAAAGAAAGAATTAAAACTCTATTCCTATTCAATGATAAAATAGTAAATTCTAATCAAATAAGGAAACGGAAAATCAATGCAAATATGAAACAAAATAGGAAATTAAATAAAATCCTAGTTATGCTAGGAATCCAATTAGGACTAGGATTGCTCCTGCATCAATGTGGTACCCATTCATTGGGTGTTTCTTTGTTTTATAAGCTGTGTGAGCACTTGATTTCAGGTACCTATTTTGAGTTTCTTTTTTTTGCGTGGTCTATTATTTGGGATGACTGTTCTCAAATGTATTTTGTTTTTATGACGTGAATTTTGGTCATGTAAATTGAGTGACTGCTAAGACTCTAAGGTGGGAGTTCCCTTGTTCTAGATTACTTTCATAGCTAATTTTGAAGCTCCAATACGAGGTACTTTTGCCTGGAGGTAGATTTTGCCACTGGAGAATTGCAGTTCTGCTAATGCACTAGCAGGAATGCAGTTCCAGTTAGAATTGAGATTCTGTTACATAAGAGTTTTGCAGGTTCAAAAGTGCAGTTTAGGTACTGCAAAATTGTGATTATTCAACATTTTGTACTTAGCCTGGTACTAAACAAAAATTAATTTCTATTCATTTTAATCAAAGTGAACCACAATTTGGACTTTTCTTGACTAATTACATAAAATCATGCAATCAAGTCTTGATTTTGAATGCTAATTTTTCTCTTTAGATAATTGAATTGTTGGTCACTATGTATCTAAATTTACTGCTTGATGAATTGATGTTCAATCACCAGACTATAATCTAGTGAATTTGTATTCGATTTTAAAACTTTTGCTTGCCTGATAAGAACGGAAGTGCTAAATTCTGATCAAGAAAGTTATATTAATATTACTCTAAATATTAGCAATGCAGAACAAAAGCTTATGACTATTCATAAATGCAATTTGATGTGATTCAAGCCAATTTACCTAAGCAAAGAGAACAAAAAAAAATACATTGAAAGTAATTTCTTGGGCACTTAGAATTGTCAATAAATTTCTTTTATGACAAACTTGTAAGAAGTGAGTTAAAGAATATATTTAATGGGGTTGAAGGTTCTTTTACAAATCAAGCTGTGGATATATTGACCTTTTGTTCCTTGGTTCAAGTTGGTGTAAACTTTTTACTGCCAATTTCTTTTTTGGCTTGGTTTGGATTGAGATGCATCTTTTTAGGCCTGCAATTTCGTTTCACTACTTCCTCTCTTAAATATTAGTTGGGTTCAAGGTGACAATGTGACTTGCTATTGGTTATCAGGTTTTGTTTTGCAGTTCTTTTGTGCTTATGTTGCTTTTTAATTACAGTAACTACTTCCTCTCAACTCATATCTTTTGTGCTTAATTCTATTTGATGAATGCTAGAAGACAAGTAATTCACATCTTTCATACTGTTTTCTCATTTTAAACTCTGCTTTTCTTTCTTTTTTGAATTGAGGACCCTAAGTCAATCAAACCTTTCTTGCTTTCTAATTTCAATAAAAAGAATAATATGGGAATATAGTTCATCTGTTTGCATCTTATTGTGTAATTCATTGCTTTCTTATTTTGCTTTGCTGTAGTTATGCAGAGATAACATACACTACTCAAAGTTGAAATAAAGGAAAAGGGGGGTGGGGAAGATACTGTCTAAGAAGCATGAACAAAGTGGTAAACTAGGAATATATGTTGATGAAAGAAGTGAAATTTCAGTAAGGTTTATGTAATTGCTTTTTTGCTTTACTGTTCGCCTATCTAGTTGATTGTTATTTGCATTTATGTGATTGGTACCATTTCTTGAGTTGTTGCTGCCACTGAGAATTGATTACATACATATTAGTTGATGTGTTGATTTTAGAAGTTTTAGCATTAGATATGGGTTCTGGAACTGCAGGTTCCAGAACTAGAAGAGCCTTGGATAGCATCAGAACCTATGAAGCACGAATGTGAACAATGGATACAAAACAAAGCATAAATTAATAAGACAATTCTTAAAAAATAAGGACAGAACACTGGTGGAATACGTGTGTGTGTGTATTCAAAATAAATTTATATTAATTCTTTTTTATATAAATATGACTTATAATAAGTAAAAATAAAGCTTTTGTAACCCAAAAAAAAATGGAAATTTGATTATTAAAATTGACCACAATCATCTAGCTATTTGCTAATATCCTATGTAATGAAGTTTTGTGACAAAATACATTCTAAAATATCTAAAAATATTCTAGTATGCGTTTAGATTGTGTCTTGTGCATATTCTATTTATGTTCAAAAATAAAAAAATATAATAAACGAAAACAAGAAAATAAGATACGTATGAAGCCGCAATTGATATATGTCAGGGTATTTTATTTTGTTTGGAGTGTTGGTATTATATGGACAGAGCAAAACTGACCATAGCTCATTCCGGTTTTGGACGAGCTCTTATTCCAATATGGTTCTAGTTCTCATCCATTTTTATTCTATACCATTGATTCTTTATATTTTTCTTCAATAAAAATAAAATTTTAAATTTAATTTTCTTTCTTATGGACAGGTAAAAAAAAATTCTTTAAATTTAGTTTCACAAGAAATTAATTACATAACATCAAAATAAATTTTATTTCAAATTTTAGGACAACAAATAAAATAAGGTTTGATGCATAATGTACATGTATATCCCGTTTCCCAACCATTCCATTTCTTTATTTGCTCAATAGATTGTGGATGTATGCAAATTTAAGAACAAATCATTCTTCAATCTCATAAAATTTTGCACTTCCAAGAAACTAAAACTCCTTGTCTTATTATTAAAAAATTTAGGGTGTGTTCATTTATAAAAAAAATCAAGTTTATTTTCTAAAAAAATTTTATGTGAAAAATAAAAAATGCTGTTTACATAATCTAATTTTTAAAAATAAAAATAGAAAATAAGTTTTCAGTTTTGTCAAATTTAAGAATAAATTAGAAAACATATTTTGCATGTTTTCTATTAAAAAAACACGCGGATTTTAATCGGCGTCAAACATTAAGTGGAGAATTTTTCTCAATAATTCATAGATGAATGAACCCAACACAGTGTGTCCAACCTATTAAAAATGAATAATGGTTTGTTTTAGCTCTCAATCAGTTAATATAAATATATATATATATATTTTTAAGAATATATAACATAAACTTAATCATATTGAAATTTATATGAAATCTCGTAACCTTAAAATTAAATTTTAACATCATTTAATATATATATATATATTAATTTTAAAAGTTTGGGAAATTATTTCTTATTTTTATATTTTTCATTAAAAATTATTTTTAATTTCATTTAAATAAATATATTTTTCAATTTAGAAAATTATTTTTCGTTTTTTATCAAATAAACATATTTTTCAATTTTTCAGAAAAAAGTTTTCTATTTTGTACTAAATAAACTCATTTTCTAAATTTTCTATGGAAAATAAACACTCCAATTTTATTAAAAAACCTGAAAATAGAAAAATAAAAAAAACTTTTTTTTATAAGTAAACACACCCTTAGTTTTCGTGAATAATAATTTTCAGATTTAACCAAAAATTTGGTCAGCTACAAAATGCAAACGCAAACTGGCAGATTATGAAGTTTGCTGCTAAAAATTATGATTTCTACTGTAGAGTTGGATATTTGCAGCACTCTACGAAGTCTTTTTTCTTTTCATATTATTGTGCAAATGGCTAATTTTTTACCATGAAGCATTCAACTGTTTTTGTGGTTTGGCTTCTTCATTTGATAAATTGATTTGCGATACATTTATGATGCTATGAATTTAAAGTTGCACCATGTATCATTTAGCTAAATTATTAATTTTGATACGTAGTTTATGATATGTATATGTTGTGTCTTACAACTACAATCGCTTTGACTTGATAAATAAATTTGTTTATTTATTTAATTACAATCGCTTTGATTTGATAAATAAATTTGTTTATTTATCTCTGTGGACTTCTCTTCCATGAAATGTGTTTTTTTTTAGGGGAAATTACACCCCTTACCATTTTTTTTTAAAAAAAAATTTCTTTTTTTATCCTTGCTCTTTTTAGCCTAAAAGACAACCTATTTAGCAAGAAGAAACAAAGTACCAAATCAAAGCCAACAGACACACAAAAGATAAGAACAAGAAGAGTTTCTAGGATTCGCTTGCCAATTAATTGATCATTTCAAGTCCTTCACAATTGATACATTCAAGAATTTCCCACTTAAAGGTGCACATTTTAATCATAACCCACCATTAGTTTTTCTTAGAGAAAGCCTTCTCTTAGGTTTAAATTCTATTTGTCGTTCTAACTGGGGTTATGGGTTTTGATTTTATCTTTTCTTTGTAGATGAAGAAGAGGGAACTAGTGGCACTAATAAACAACATCGGCTAATACTCGAAAGGATCTCTCTTTATGGCAGGACAGACATGCAATTCTCGTTCTTTCTAAAGTCAATGTTTTATCTACTTTGCCACTTACTGTACTTTTTTGCAATTTTTTTTAGTAGTTGTTGCTTACTGGTTTTAGGAGTTTTAACTCCATTTAAGTACTTTGGTGGTTTGTGTTTTCTCTAGAAAGTAACAGTTATTGAGTAAATGGAGAAGCTACTTTATTCAAAAGTGAATTGAGTATATATAAGCAGTATACTCAATCAAGGTTACAAGATATTCTCAACAATAAACAACTGAAATATAAAAATAGAAACACAGAAAATCAGCTAATGAAAACTAAAAATAAGGAAGTCCCAATCAAAGATAAGATAGTGGACGTAGTCATAAGATTTTTTGAATAGGTTGTTATTACGCCCCTGCAAGTTGTGTGGCGGCATCAACGACACCCAACTTGTCAAAAGCACGATGAAAAGATGACTTGGGAAGTGGCTTGGTAAGAAGGTCAGCAACCTGATCAGCAAAGTGTAGGTGATGAACTTCAATTTCTTTATTTTGCACAAATTCCCTGACAAAATGAAAATCAATTGCAACATGTTTCATTTTACTGTGGAGAACTGGATTATGACACACATAGGTGGTGCTGAGATTATCACACATGATCCGTGGAACACTTATGGTAGAGACATATAGTTCTTTAAGTAAATGAACAATCCACTTGACTTCAGCAGCTGTACTAGCAACGGCGCGGTATTCTGCTTCTGTAGAGGATCGGGAAACAGCCCTCTGTTTTTTAGAGGACCAGGAGATGGGTGAATTGCCAAAATAGATAACATAACCTGTGGTGGATGTACGGTCAGTTGGATCGCCAGCCCAATCTGAGTCAGAATATGCAACTAGACATCTATTTGTATCTTTGGCAAGTTTGAGACCATAAGTTGAAGTGCGATGCAAATAACGAAGCAATCGTTTGGCTGCCTTCCAATGAATTTGACGAGGATCATGCATGAATTGAAACAACTTGCTTACACTGAATGCAATATCCGGACGAGTAAAAGAAAGATAATGAAGTTTGCCGACCACTCGTCGAAAAAGAGTTCCATCAGTAGACGTACTAGTAGAAGCATCCGTGAGGACATCAGTAGAGGTCATAGGTGTAGTGACTCCCTTGCATTCTTGCATGCCAACATCACTTAAAAGATCCTGAATATACTTTTGTTGAGAGAGAAATAAGCCGCTTGGAGTAGAGAGAATTTCAACCCCTAAAAAATAATGAAGTGATCCAAGATCTTTAAGTGAGAACCGAGTGGCCAGTAATTTAAGAATCTGTTGAATGCCAGATTTCTGATTTCCTGTGACAAGAATATCATCTACATAGACCAAGATATACGCAATAAAGCCAAGCTTATGCAATATAAAGAGAGACGGATCGGATTTCGATTTGGAAAAACCAATAGTTACTAGAAAATTTTTCAACTCATTATACCATGCCCGGGGTGCTTGTTTGAGACCGTAGATTGCTTTTTTTAATTTGCAAACATGAGTTGAGTGTGTGGGATGCTCAAAACCTGGTGGTTGTCTCATGTAAACCTCTTCGTCCAAGTGCCCCTGAAGAAAAGCATTATTTACGTCAAGTTGACGTATAGGCCAGTTTTGCTGAGTTGCAATTGAGAGGACGAGTCTCACTGTGGTTGGCTTAATCACTAGACTAAAGGTTGAATGAAAATCCAATCCAGGGCGCTGAGTGAAGCCCTTGGCTACTAGCCGTGCTTTGTACCTGTCAACAGAACCATTGGGGTGATATTTAATGCGAAATAACCATTTACAATCAACCACATTTTTAGAGGAATCACAAGGTACCAAATCCCATGTCTGGTTTTTAATAAGTGCGCTGAACTCTTGCTTCATGGCTGTATGCCATAAAGGTTGTAAAATGGCTTGCTTGTATGTTCTGGGTATGGGAAGCGGACGGACTGTGGTATGAAACTGTTTGGGTTTGAGATTTCCAGTTTTGGATCTAGTAGTCATTGGGTGTGTAGGGTTAGTAAGTTTGGAATTTGTAGGTACTGGTGGAAGATTTTTATTGGATGTAGAGGATGGTGTAGGTAGAACACAGGTGTTGGAATTTGTAGTGGATGGTGATGAAGTAGTTGAATTTGTTGACTGGGTTGTTGGGTTGATTTGTTGGGTAGTTGTAGGCAAAGGATTGGAAGTGCAAGTATCTGATCTCGGCAGTGCCATAGTTGGAACAGAGAAAGAGGAACTAGATGGAATTGATGGAGTCTTAGCCAAGCCTGGAAGGTCAAGATTGGATTGAGAAATTTTTGTTTCAGTGGGTAACTCTTGATTTTGCAAATCTGCACAAAATGTGTTAGTGGAGTTATCTTTAAAAGTGGAAAAAATATGTTCGTAAGGAAAATTATTTTCAAAAAACAAAACATCCCTAGACAAATATAGCTTGGACTTTACCGGATCAAAACATTGATGAGCATAGTGTTTATGTGAAAATCCCAAATAAACACAAGGGGAGGAGCGGGGCTCTAGTTTATTTTTAGCATAGGGTCGAAGCCAAGGGTAACATAGACAACCAAAAACTTTAATTGACTCATATTTTGGAGCTTCTTGAAATAAAATCTCATAAGGGCTTTGATGATTTATATTAGGTGTGATCAGACGGTTTATGAGATAGACCGCTTGATGACATGCAAAACTCCAAAAAATTTGTGGAAGAGAGGCTTGATGTAACAATGTTTTAGCGGTCTCAATTACATGACGATGTCGGCGCTCAACTAAAGCCACACGTTGAGGTGTATATGGTGGGGAAACTAGATGTTCAATGCCATTGGCTTTTAAATATGGTGACAATCTTTGAAATTCTCCTCCTCCATCGGTGTAAAGAGATAAAATTTTGGTGTGAAAACGTTTTTCCAATAAAGGATGTAAAGTTGAGAAAATTTTGTGAACTTCTTGTTTGGATTTTATCGTATACAACCACATATACCTAGAGAAATGATCTACAAATAAAATATAGTAGCGTTTTTTATCAATTGAAAATGTGGGAGAAGGTCCCCAAAGATCGCTATATATTATTTGTAGAGGAGATGTGCTTTTTAGACTATTTTCTGCAAATGGAAGACGATGCATTTTATTTGAATGACAAGAATTACAAACAGAAGTAGATGAATCTGAAACTGGAATTGAAAATTTACGTAGAATTTTATTTAAAACTTGACTATTGGGATGTCCTAGACGCCTATGCCAAAGATCACGAGACACTACTGTAAGATGACATTTGGCACCTAGACTTTTTGGAGGCCATTCATAGAGTCCATCTTTACTCTGTCCGCGAACTAGAGGCGCCCCCGTGATCTGATCCTTCACAAAATAATGAAAAGGAAAAAATTCAATAGAAGTGTTATTGTCAAGGCAAAATTGAGAGACAGATATAAGTTTATTTGTGATGTTGGGATGTGAAAGGTGTAGTTTGAAGCATGTAAATCACTGTTACCAGTATGAGATATTGGAATGGAGTTACCATTGCCCATGTAAATTTCATCTTCACCGTGGTAGTCATGTAAAGTGGTCAGATCATTTGCATCAGATGTGATGTGGTGACTGGCACCGCTGTCAATGATCCAAGGTTGTTGCTTTTGGGAGCTTTGACTGGCATATAATGCTTTCGCTTGTAGATGATCATGTGACTTTGAGCGACAAACATTGGCAGTATGATTAAAGCGGCCACATAATTGACAACGAATGAGGTTCTCATTATCTTGGGAATTTTTTCCAGAACGCCATTGATTGGAACCATTGTGATTGTTTCTGGGTTGTTGAGAACGCCAATTTTGAGTATTTGAGGAACCATTAGACTGTCGACGATATTGGCGAGGTGGATTAGAAGTGTTGCGTTGAGCAACAGCAGCAGTGATATGTGGAGATTTTTTGGACTCTTCATTGTGGAGAAAAATTTCATGATCAATAAGTTGTTCATAGAGTTCTTCATAGGATATGGAGGAGGGACGAGATCGAATGGCAGCAGCAATGGATGTATATTCTGGTCCTAATCCTTGTAGAATCCGAACCATTAAGGCAATATCAGTGAGAGGTTCACCTGCAGTGGATAACTCATCTGCAATTGAACGAATGTCGCGCATGTAGTCAGCTATAGGGCGACCATTTTTAGTTGTGCGGGCAAGTTGGTCTTGTAAATGAATGATCCGGGTTTGAGATTTGCTGCCAAAAGCAGTTTGAAGAGAGGTCCATGCTTTGTGAGCAGTAGAAGCATTTGTGACAGAATGAGCAAGTGTGTGATCAACAGAAGCTAATATGGCATTATGAACTAATTTATCTTGTTGGAACCATTTCAGGTAAGCCGGATTGGGAGCAGTAACATTGTTAGCAGTAATCGTTTGTGGTGGGGCAGGAAAAGTTCCATCCAGATAGCCATGAACATTATGACCATACATGAGCATGGAGACTTGAGATTTCCAGGTTGTGTAGTTACTGCTGCCTGTGAGTTTGATAGGTAATTGTGAGGCTGGGTTGAATTGCACTACAATATTAGTGCTGGTGGTGTTATCAGAATTGACAACATTTATAAGAGAAGACATTACGAGATTTGGAACAGTGAAAAAAAAATGCAACTCGTTGGAGTTTATTATGGCTCTGATACCATAACAGTTATTGAGTAAATGGAGAAGCTACTTTATTCAAAAGTGAATTGAGTATATATAAGCAGTATACTCAATCAAGGTTACAAGATATTCTCAACAATAAACAACTGAAATATAAAAATAGAAACACAGAAAATCAGCTAATGAAAACTAAAAATAAGGAAGTCCCAATCAAAGATAAGATAGTGGACGTAGTCATAAGATTTTTTGAATAGGTTGTTATTAGAAAGAAGGGAATGCGCTATAATTTGAACTTTCTGTGCAAAATAATTAGCCATTAAAGGGGGAGAAATAATTGGAACTTCCATGTTTGATAGGGGGCAATTTTTTGTTTCAATGGTTAATGGTTTTTTTTTATCAAAGGTTAATGGTTTGTTTAAAAGAGAGTTGCTGACAACTGATGCACATTTGAGTGTTTGTGAGTTGGAGAAAGAAAATCAGTTGAATCATGGGACGTTGATGTGAAAGTCTGGATAAAGATTCCGGATCAATGTTGCTGAAGACAAATAATATGTGAAAAATGATGTGATTGAGCTATGACATGTTAATTCTGGAATTTTTAGGGGTTGTTCAGGATTTCTGCCTCATGCGGATGGGGGGGGGGGGGCCTTGGAGGAAGAATCGGTATTTTTGTTTGATAATATAAATTATGTAAATAAGAATTTTTATTTTTAAAAACCCTTTATATATTAAATACAAACTTTATATATGCTAGATGTAAACTTTATATATACCAAGTGTAAACTATGTATATTTACACAACATATTAATATATATTTTTATTTTTTGTGATAACTATGTTGTTGTATTAATAAATTATAATACATGAATTATTTATAGGTTTTGCAATGTTGATATAAATTGTTTATATAAAGATTTTTGTTTAATAAATTTTGTATATACTAAGTGTAAATTCTTTATATATAAGTGTAAACTCTATATATTTATATAACACATTGATATTTTTTTATTTTTTGTGATATAATTATTTGTATATATTTATAGTACATAAAAAATTATTAATTATATAGTTTGTGTATAATAAATCTAATATATATTACGTATATATTTAATATATATTAAGTATAAATTCAATTTATATTGATTATAAATTTATTGTAACTTTTTAGTATTTAATGTTATTTGATAAATAAAATTGATATTTTTAAAAAAGTTTTTTGAGAGCTATATTTTTGTGATATTGAAAACTTTTTTTTTGGCATAATCCTATAAAGCCTTTTTTGATGTACGATGGGATTATTTTTAAATGAAAGAGTCATTGAAGACTATTTTAAACTCTGTTTTTGCACATTTGACCTTCGTTCATAATAATAGTAATAAGAGAATTAACACAAAGAAAGAAAAATGAGCTTGAACAAGGGACAAATATTAGGAACACAAATACAAGCATAACACATGTTAATGTATTAGGTACTACTATCAAGTGGATTTTCAAATGATTGAAGCTTCTCAATCTTTATTTCTTTGGAAGATTGTTAGTGTTGGGCCTCTTATCTTGGTGTTTTTTCACACACCATGAGGTTCTTAATCCTTTGTGCTTTGGTGCAAGTCCCATGATACTTGCTCATGGTATTCTGGATGTTATCAGACTAGGCTCGAAAGAAATTCTTGTGCTTTATCTGGTCCTACTCTCCTTGTAGCCTTCAAAGTGTGAAGATCTATGACTCTTTTTCTCTTGCGTTTTTGGCTTGAGATTTATATGTGCTAAATGTTGTTATCTTATTTTATAGTTTCATTGCATCGGCCATTTCCTTTTTCTCTATCTGGCCTATTTTAGGGTGAATTGTTTCTTATTAAACCTTAATTGGTTTCTTTAAGATTGGAAAGATTCTATATTGTTTTGTTTGTGTTTTAACTTCTCCTTTGGTTTCCAATGCCATTTTAAGAAGGCTATGTACTGGTGTTTTAGTTTATAATATATTTCTATTTTATCTGCTAATATATATATATATATATATATATATATATTAGCTACTGGCATTAGTATATTAAGCACTGTCATAAAATTTTTTTTGAACAATTGCACAATTTATTATTGAACATTTTTGTTTATTTCCTAATATAAACTAATAGCATTCAAAATGATATATGGCTCTTGATATTTATAAAAAATGTATATTATTATTTGGTTTGGTTATTGTGGATGATAAAGATATATAACACCTGTGAGATTTAAGATTTGTTATAATTTACACTTTTCTTTTTTAAAATTAATTTAATTTCTAAAAACTAAAATAATATTAATAAAAAAGTGCAATAATTTAAGATAATAATTTAGAAATAAAATACATTATATTTCTAATTTTTGAGGTGAAAGTATTATATCAAGTAAAATATCAAATATTATATAAAGTCTAATAAAATTTTAAATAAGAACTAAATTACGGTTAATAAGTTTTTTCAAGATCAAAATTAATAATTTTTAAATAATGGAAATGAACATTGCTGATTATGATAAATTATAAAAGCATTAGATAATTTATCCAATGGAAAATAGAGAA
This sequence comes from Garcia nutans, assembly GCA_947685225.1. NCBI lineage: Eukaryota > Viridiplantae > Streptophyta > Magnoliopsida > Malpighiales > Euphorbiaceae > Garcia > Garcia nutans. The sequence continues at coordinate 3,680,373 of CANTUV010000071.1, forward strand.
AGAAAAGTTATGACCTCTGTTGAAGTTGAATTGAATAAAAATAATTTACGAGTGATTGTTTCAACACGAGCAAACTTATATATTGCAAATTTTGAAACTTGTGTTTTTAAATTATTTTTTGTTATTTGTTTTGAATAAAAATTATAATATCTAGCCATTCTTTAATTGTAAAAAATAAGATTTATTTTTCAAAAATTATTTGAAGAAAATAAAAAATTAAAATATTGTAATTATCAACAGTTTTTCAAATAAAAAAGTTTAAATAATTTTATTATATTTTTCGCTGTCCTCTAAAATAAATAGTTATGGAAAATAATTACTGTATATTTAATAAAAATTATCTCAGAAATAAGTATAAAAATCGAGGGATATAATTTTTTTAAATAAAAAAGGAATTTTAACATATTTTTTTAAAATTTTTTATTTGAGAAATAAAAATATCAAAAAATAAAAAATAATAAAATTTTCTTTATTAATTATGATAAATTAAGTTCAAAAGCAATTTACTACAAGAACTTCAAACTCAATTATGTATGAAACACTAAACGACGATAAACTACATTTGTTATCCATCTAAAAATTATTAGTATCTATTGTCGTTTTTTATTATTATGCCAATTTGTCATACTAATTCTTGAAATCTTCACATCATGCATGTTGTCATCATCTTGAAATCCTTCCTTGGCCCCAGTTAAGGATCTTAGGTCATTCCTTTCCTTCAACTGCTTCAAGACACGGGGATGTATGAGGTGGTAGTGGTGTCTGTTGCTCTTCCGTTTCCGGTGGACTAAGAAGATATTGGATCCGCTTTTCTTCTATGTTATCGGCTTTTCTCTTGTTATTTACGGCCATTCTGCGGCGAGTTATTTTACACTGAATTCTTTGGGCTTTGCTATAAGGAGAAGATTGAAGAATGAAGTTTTGTCCTTTTGATGGGAAGGTTATCTAGGTTCTTCCTTTGTTTTGTTTATCTATTTTAGTATGGTTGTTTGTGTTGTTTCTCTTTGTTCTGATTTCCATTGTTATATTGATCTTCTTCGATTTGCTGTTTTGTTTCACTTTGTTCTTCTGCTCTTCATTGTGCTGTTTTTTTTTTTTATATATTTGTTGTAGTTTTTCTTTAACTATTAATGAAATTCTCATATTTCTGTTCAAAATAAATTAGGTAGCACATTATATAATACGGCATCAACTCTTAGAATAATGTGATATGGCTAATCACATAATGTGTCATTATTTACCTACTCATGTAATACCGTATCATGTTCCAAAAAATTGATATGACACCTCTCGCACAAAAGAGAGATGTTTACCATCGGTGTTAGAATTATTTTATGTGAAAAAATACTATGTTATTTATATTTTAGTTATAATTTTATAAAAAATATATAAAAAATTATAAATTTATTAAATAAAATTTATTAATTAGATTAATAAATTTATGGATAAATTATAAAAAGTTCATTTTTTTTAATTTTAATTTCAAATAAAAATTTTAAAATAATAAAAAAAATTTATTAAAATAATAATTTTTACTAAAATAAAATTTATTAAAATAATTAATAATTATAATTAAATATATATTATATCAATAAAAATTATATTCACTGGAATTATTTAAATATAAAAATAAAAATATATATATATTATTTTCAAATATAATCTATTTTTAAAAAAATTTAAATTATTTGCAAATGAAAAAAATATAAAAGAATAATTTTAAAATTAGAAAATTTTGAAAATTTGAATATTTTTAATAATTTACGTATAAATTTATAAATTTTATTAATAAATTTCATTCAAGGAAATCACTTAAAATATATCATTCTCTAAAGCATTAATATTTTTTGGATTCATATCACCTTAAATAGATTAAAAAAGATTAGAATACCCTTATATTTAATAAACTAATTATGAGTGGAGATTTTCGCCGACATTTTCATGTGGACATTGGTCTAAAATTGGAAAAAATAGAGTTGTCACTCGAACGGGCCGAAAAAAGAGAAAGGAGTAGATGACTTGATTCCTAAGAAATTTTTAACCCCTATTGGGTTTGAAAAGTTAGGTACGCATGAAAAATGTGAGAATAACCCAGCACCACCACAATGCCCGGTTTATTAGAGTCGACCTTCTTTTCAGGTCGAAATATTATTAAATTATTAACTTAATAAAACATCATCCATACTACATACAAATTAAGGTAAATAAACATTCATTGTATTAAAATTAAAGAGGGTTCAAATAAATACAAAAATGGACACCCATACAAGATGAAAATATGCATTTACAATAATATCTAATGTTCAAAACTAACCAAAATAAGACACTCGTCATTTGGTAGCAACATGTCATTTACATTAATTTCAAAACTTAAAATAAATAAAATTATATTGAACTTAACAAATGAGGTACTCATAAAGTGGAAACATATCTTTTACATCATTAAAGTTTAAATAATTAATCAAATAAAAGCATTTAACCATTCATCATAAATAAAATAAAAGTAAATCATCCATAAAAAGCACATAACAATGAACCAAATAATTAAATATAAGTTTTAATCTTAAGTAAAATATAAGATATACAAAATTAGGGTTTATTGGTATGAATTAGGGTTTCTAGAGTTTTAAACATGAAAATTTAGGATTTTGAGATTAAATTAGGGTTTTAGGTCTTTGGCTATGTAAACTAGGATTTTAGAATTAAATTAGGATTTTTATATAAAAATTTGGATTTTAAATGAAAACTAGGGCTTTTAGAGTTTTAGATGATCAAATTAGGGTTTTTGTTTTTAAGAACATACGAGTAAGGTTTTCCGAAATAAACTAGGGTTATTGGATTAAAACATAAAAATTTAGGATTAGAACATGTAATTTAAACTAAACCTAATGGATTGGGATTTTTGAATCAAATTAAATCATTTTATTAGGGTTTTTTTTGCATGAACTGTCCCCAACATTCTTTTTTTATGGAAATTAATATTGTTAATACTTAGGCTACTAGATGTCCAACGGATAATTGTGCAAAGATGATGATGATTTAAAGGGTTTACATGATTATTGCAAGCTAAACTAATTTACTGCATGATAGTTTTTAAAAGCAAATAGCTACTGGAAGTAAATATTAATCGATGTTTAAAACCATAATTAACGCAGCTTCTGTTAAATTTGAAATGGATTAAACACGAAAATGTACCTTTATTTGTTGGCTCTGCCAAATTGAAAGAGATCACCCGGCTGACTGCTTGAAATCTACTTAAGTTTTGGCTGGAGGTTAAGTGCAATCAAGGGCAGTTTTGATTCTTGCCTCCCAGCTGTTGTGTATATGTTTTGTTTCTTTTTAGCTGATTGTTATTATTAATCAATACTGATTGTTGTTGTCAATGCTGATGCTTAACCTCTTTATTTATATGCAAAAGATAGTTTAAAGTCCAAACCTTAATACACTAATCCAACAGTTATTCGAAGTTCGGTCTTAATTAGGAAGTTTAAAACTATTTTGCTAAACCAAATTACGTCCAGATTAAAAGACCATGGCGAATTGGCATTAGCCATTCGCCATGGTAAGCCATCCATGGTAAATCAGGCAATGCCAATTCGCCATGGATGGGTATCCAAGCCAATTCGCTATGGAATCCATACCATAGACCAATTCTCCATGGAGGCCCCCCATGGCGAATTGGCTTATAATTTTATATTTAGGATCGTCCGGCTTATTTTTATATTTTAAAATTGAATCAAACATATTTTGGTCTTTAAATATTAGATCGGACTATATTTAGGGCTTTAAAAATTAAACTGACGTACTTTAGACCTTTTAAAATTAGACTGACCTAATCCAAAGATGTAAACTCGATTTAAGCTTTTAAAATCAGACCAAATTTAGCTTGGGCTTTTTAAAATGGGATCGGACTAGTTTAGGGTCAAAATTAAGAGTCTATAATTTGTCCTATGCTTGAACGATCTTGAATTCATTCAGAGAGTGAAAAGCGACATGATTTTGAGCTAATTTTGGATATTGGATAAGGATGGGTTCTGGACCCGAGACTGAATTGGGTTCTAGACCTGAGATTGGATTAGGTTATAGACCCAAGATTGAATTTGGATTCTGGATTCAGGACTGGACTAGATTCTAGATCTGAGACTAGATTTGAATTCTGGACTCGAGACTTGATTTAAGTTCTGGACCCGACACTATTTTAGGTTCTGAAATCGATATTAGTTAAGGTTCTGGACCCGATACTGGATTTGAATTCTCGACCAGAGATTAGTTTGGGTTCGAGACTCAATTTAGATTCTGGTCCCTAGATTGAATAGGGTTTTGGACTAGAGACTGAATTTAGGTTCTGGACTCGAGACTGGATTTAGGTTCTGGACTCGAGATTGGTTTGGATTCCAAATCTGAGACTAGATTTGAATTCTGGACCCGAGACTAGATTGGATTCTGGACCCAAGACTGAATTTGGGTTCTTAACCTAAGACTAGATTGAATTTTAGACACGAGACTAAATTTGGGTTCTGAACTCAAGACTGGATTGGATTCTGGATCCAAGACTTATTTTGGATTCTGAACTCGAGACTGGATTGGGTTCTGAATTTGAGACTGGATTTGGATTCTAGACCTGAGATTGGTTTGGGTTCTGGACCCGAGACTGGATTTGAATTCTGGACATGAGACTGAATTAGGTTCTAAATCCGAGACTGGATTTGAGTTCTGAACCCAAGACTGGATTGGGTTCTAGATCTGCTACTAGTTTTGGATTCTGGACCCGAGACTGGATTGAGTTTTAGACGCAAAACTGAATTTAGGTTCTGGACCGAGATTAATTTGGGTTCTAGACCCGAGACTAAATTTGGATTATGGACTCGAGACTGAATTTGGGTTCTAAACCCAGAACTGGATTGGATTCTGGCCCCGAAATTATTTTAGGTTCTGGACCCGAGACTGAATTTGGATTCTGGACACTAAATTGGATTTGGGCTCTGGACCCCAGATTGAATTTGGATTCTGGACCCAAGACTGGATTGGATTCTAGATGTGAGACTAGTTTTGGATTATGGACCCGAGACTGGATTGGATTCTGGACCCGAAACTGGATTTGGGTTTTAGATCAGAGACTGAATTTCTGAACCTGAGACTGGATTTGGGTTTTGAACATGAGATTGGATTTGAATTCTGGACCCGAGACTAAATTTAGGTTCTGGACCCAAAATTGATTTAAATTTTGGACTCGAGACTGAATTTGGGTTATAGACCCTAGATTAGTTTGGGTTCTGGACTCAAAATTGGTTTGGGTTCTAGATCAAAACTAAGTTTAGGTTCTGGACCCGAGACTGAATTTAGAATCTAGGCCTGAGACTGGATTTAAGTTTTGGACCCGAGACTGAATTTGAGTTATAGACCCTAGACTATATTTGAGTTATAGACTGAGACTGGATTGGGTTCTAGACTCGAGACTGAATTTGAATTCTGGACCCGATATTGAATTGGGTTTTGGACCCGAGATAGATTTTGAGTTTTGGATCTGAGACTGGATTAGGCTATAGACCTAAGACTGAATTTAAGTTCTGGATCCAAAATTGAATTTGGATTTTGGACCCGAGATATCTGTAGCAAAAATAATTTCAACAATTAGCTAAAAATTAGCAAAAAAAAAAAGAAGCTATTTTTTAACAATCATTTATATTGGATACTCCTTATATAATCTTACCCCTGTGTGAAAAAAATATTTTTTAGCTGGGATGGATCTCCATCGCAGCATGATCGAAAGGCATGAGGTAGGCATTATTTTGCTGCAATTAAATTACTTATTTGCGCAAAATGGTTTAATATATTTTATTGACCATTTATAATAAGTAAATATGCAAAAAAATAAAATTGCATGATTTACTTAGCAAATATTTACAAGAGAAATAGGCAAATATGCATGAAAATAAATTAACAGAATGTATTTAAATATATAAATTTACATATTTTTTTATAGGAAAATAAATTTATAGAAATTCTTAGTGTATATTTTTATATGAAAATAAATTCATCATTATTATATATAAAAATAAATTTATAGAAAATTGCATTATTTTTTATTTACATATAAAAATTAATTGACAGAAAAAACTTTTTTTTTATTTTTTATTTTTTATTACTATTATTTTTCGTTTGACTAATATATGAAAATTACAGAATTTATGTAGCAACTATATGCATGAAAATAAATTAACTGGAGTTATTTAGAAAAATACATAAAAAAGATAAATAAAACTAATATTAAAAGGCAAATAAATTTATGCATAAATTGAAAATTAATGTAAATAAGATGTTATTCATGCAAAATTAATAGAATTTATTTATCTTGTCTAACTTACCTGTCCGATGGCAGCATGACCCCTGTGTCGTCTATGGTGGAGGGTATATTTATAAGGCCCACCAGTAGTATAAACGGGCACCACCTCATGTGAAAAGGATGATTGGGGAATATGACTTCGAGCATTTTGTCTTATAATTACCAATAAAAGATTTTCAAATTGATAGAAGTGCGGTCCAAGCACTTGCAGAGCGATGGATGGACACCAGTCATACTTTTCATCTGCCAATCGGAGAAATGACTATTCACCCGGTCGACTTTACTGCTATAATAGGCCTTAAGTGCTATGGGATTCCAGTCCATTTGACTGATAATATTTTAACACCGGCTAAAATCTGACAGTTGATTGGCATGAGGCCCAAGTTCAAGGAACCTTATAAGATCAAATATAAGCCAACTTGAGAGTACTAGATGAATTATAACAGACCAGTACATGATAAACAGGCTGAACAATATACCCAAGTGTTCTTGTTGTACCTATTAGCATTAACTATCCTATGCAGTACCGAGACTGTTATCCATATATCGGTGCTACAAGCCCTTGTCCGCTTGGATCTCATGCCACTTTATAATTAGGGAGAAGTTGGTTTTGCCTACCTTTATCACGGTCTCGATAAACTTTGCAGAAGAAAGATATCCTTTACTAGTTTTATGATCATTGTTGAGGTATAAATTTCCACAATTGATGACTTAAATTGTAATGTTTAAACTTTTAGATACTAAACTCTTAATTTAATATTGATAATTGATAGTGAATTATGATATAAGTTGTATGGATAAGTGATTTAAATAGTAGATTTGAAAATTTTACTGAAGAAATTATGCATTTTTACGGTTTACGAGACTAAAAATTGAATAAGAATCAAATGTTAAGAGTGAGGGTGCACCGTAGTTAAAATGAGAATGGCCACACTAGATTAAGTCATATATATATATGTGGACATGTGTGTTTATGTGTAGAAGCTTCTCTCTTCTTCTTTCTTCTTTCCACGTTCATCACCACCTGTACCACCAAAAACTCCTTCTTTCTTTCTTCTTTCCAAGATTTTAAATAAAACTAAAGAGGAAATCACATCTATATATAAGTTTTTAAAAGAATAAGTTGAAAAGGTTGAGATTATCAATAAGTGATTAGAGAAAAAGAAGAGTTTGAAGAGGTATGTACTTATGTATTTTTGATTTGCAACTATCTAAATTTCTAGGAATTTCATTGATTAAAGTGATTGATTGAGTTGTTTTTGAAGAGTTTTTACTGAAAATATTTTATGTAAGCTCTTTCTATGTTAAAGAAATTAGTTTTGATCCATTATTATCTTTAAGTTGATAAGTATTCGAAATACAAAACTTTGCTTGACACAACCAGTGACACGGCCATGTCACTGGGTGTGTCAACGTTGCTGTATTTCAGTGTTGATGACACGATCAGTGACACGCCCATGTCATTAGGCGTGTCATAGCTATTGTGATGAAAATAAATGACACAACCAGGAATACGCCCGTATCATTAGGCGTGTCATAGCTACTGTGATGAAAATAAATGACACAACTAGGAATACGCCCGTGTCATTAGGCGTGTCATAGATACTATGATGAAAATAAATGACACGGGCAGTGACATGCCCGTGTCATTGGACGTGTCGTAGCCACTGTAATACAATTTAAATGACACGGCCAGTAACATGCCCATGTCATTGGGCGTGTCACTTGAGTAAATTACCAAAATAACATTTTGCTTTGTTTTTCATTTGTAATTCTGGCTGTAATGATTATAAGTTCTCAAAGCATAAAGAATTTCTTTTTGAAGTCAACTGTAACAAGTAGTGCAACAGATTTATTTGAATATATGATAAAATATGTGTGATATCAAGTGTCGATCAAAGAATTATTCCATTGAAGTGTTGTGTATGATTTAATGTTAATTAATAACTATTGAATTACCCAAATCATACTGATTTTAGATCTAGCTTGGGATTGAATGGCTAGCCAAAAGGAGAATATTCAAAGTGATAGTGGGCACTCTGTGCCATCAATAGACACTCTGTGTCACCATATTCAGTGGGCATCCGTGCCATAGTGGGCTATTGGCCAAATTTTATACAGTGAGTATTAAATTACTGACAGTGACTCATTATCCAAACCTAAAATTCGAGTTTAGTGAGTATGGGCATAATTAAAGAAGTTATCTACTTTGAAAATAATGTGTTAAATGGTTATTGTTAAATTAATCAATTTTTCATTTAATTGTGTTTAGTATTTCAAGGTTTAATAGATTTATTAATTTCTTTATTTAATATTCTGAAAGTAATACTTTTATTATTTCTAAACTATTTAATGTTTAGATATCTTTTCTTTAATTTTTCTTGCATATGGTGAATACATAAGCACCACTAAGCTTTGCTTAGCGTATTAGAACTATTTTCTGACGCACAGATCAAACAAGAAGAGTTGAGACTGCGGAGTGAGAGATTTACATTCCTGGTCAACTGCATCATAAAGGTTCAATAACAATATTGTAAATATTGTGTTTTGTATAGTTCACATTGCAATACCTTATACTTCTATATGACAATTGTATAAGTTTGAGAGTAGTTTAAGAATTATAATAATATAAGTTAATAATAGGAGTTCTTTACAATTTAACAGATATATGTTTGTAATATTGAATTGGTTATAGTAGTTCTTTGGAAGCTTAACAACTGCATTAATATATGGAAATATTTTGGTTAAATTTTTGTGATACGTATATTGACAAGTGTAATTATTAGGTGACATCTCCTATGTAGTTACGTGTGTCGACTACGTAGGGGGTGTTATATAAATAATGTGTGTATAAGTATGAGCTTGACTTTTCAGTGCTTCTGTAGGTTTAGGCTTACAAGCATAACCTTGTGAGGGTACCTGTACTTGATGGAACGCAAGTTAGATATCTGAGGCTGAATTTTTAGTTATCAGGCAACAGGGAGGTACCGGGCAACCACCATATACACACCCAACGGTATCACCTGAGTCGTCTAACCTGAGACAAGGTAAGAGATGAAATTAGTATTTAAAATTTATGAAAAGTATAACTTACCATTTTTTTATGATTATGTAGGTGGACATCGCATGGTGGATGGATGATGAGAGAGCTGGATGGATCCCTGTCATGAGCATTGCGCTACCTTTTTAAAATTCTTGATGAATCATTGCAGGGCCAATTTCTAGTAGTTGGTTCCTCAGCAAACGTGTGTATAAGTGGTTCCTTGGTCCAGACTAGTGGAGGGTTCCTACGAATATCCTGAGATACACTGTGGACATCACTACCATGCCGGATAACTCTTGGAGGCGTGCTCGAAATGGGTGCCAAATCGACTCCCTGTTGTTTTCACCAGATGTATCATATACCCAGTTTATTCGGGATCAATTTCTGAGTTTCAAATTTTCTGCTGTTGGGGTTGAAGGTATTGAAGAATAGGATAAAGAAGAATATGATGAGGGAGAAGAAGAGGTGGGGGAAGAAAAGAAGGAGAAGGTGATGATGAAGATGATGAGGAGGGTGAAGAGGAGGATGAAGAGGAAGGTAAGGATGAGGATGAAGATGGGAATGATGTCATTGTTGTTTCCTCTCAGGTTGATCAAACATGTTCTTTTTCTTATCCGAGACTATTTTTCATTACACTTGTCTAACTTGAATTTTTGAGTAGGCGGTCGAACAATCAGGTGGTCATAGTCATGGTGGAGCCAGACCATCACATACAGCTCCACCTCAGCCTTATGTTCCGCCTATAGCGCCCTATGCTGATCCTTCTTTTGAGCTTTAGGGTTTCGATCTAAATTACCTAGTTTGTAATCTTTTATATATTTTTATTGATGTATGTTTCATGTATGCATTAGAATGTATGAACCTAACATTTGCTTTTCTAGCTTACAACGAATACTCAAAGAACAAAATAGGAAGTTGTAAGAGGAATTGGCTACCAGCCACTGGTGTGCTACTTATCTTGAACAAAACTTCTAAAACTTTTTATTTCAGGACTACAGAGATCCCAGTGCTTCGCCATCAAAGAGACCCGAACTGATGACCATGAGGTGCCTCCTCACCTCTTAGGCGGCGACTACTCTAGGACTGACTTCCAAGGTGATGTACCTTCTCCTCCATCAGGCGATGAGTGTTTTAGGGCTTTATTTGGCTACAGAGTACCTCCCCCTTCTCAGTGATCCACTTGTTTTAAATTTAATGAAAAGCTTATATTAAATTTAATGTACATAAAAATATTATTATAATAACATTTACTTTTTCTGCAACTTTGACTTTTTATTTTCAATTTTTTTTTAAATATCTTTTCATTTCATTTCACTTTTTTTAAACATATATACATACATAGTGTCCATGATGAATTCACAATTTCAATTTTGTCATGTACTAGGATTTGGGTTCATAAAACCATGACGGACTCAGTACACATTCAATGCATACACCTTTTCATTGTGCACTTCGGTTTTAAGCCATTGCCTATTTAAATCAACCTCAATTCTCCACCTGCAACTAGTAATTCAATTTGCTCTCTTTGTTTCTCAATTCAAGACAAATAAATATATGCATTCTAACCATCACCTTTCCTTAAGTCAACAGAAATAAATTTTGAATCATCAGTTTAATTAATTCCATTCTTCTCAAACCTTATCAATGACTGAGTTAAATTTAACGAAAAACAAAGGTTTATTTAAGACAATTAAAGATATATATCGGGAATAAATATCTTAGTCCCAAATAAATATTTTAAAGTGCTTTCAAAATGTCAAGTTGGATCAATCCTTCTTACATATCATGGCTTCCTTTCTGGATGTAGAAACTTAGACCTTTAAGATAAACAACTTTGAAGTATGTACTATAAGTGAAGAATTTAAAGTCATTCTTAGATATCCAAGCAATCATCCAATGGAATTGCCTATATTGACCTCAAAGACCCATCAAAAGATGCAGATGTTATTCCAACTCTCAAAACCTAAAGTTCTGCAATTGACCAGAGGTGAGAAAATCTTGCTTGGTCCATTGATCAATTTTCGCACTTCCCATTTGGCTCCCACCAAAGCATAGAGATTTGTATTTTGTTTGTGCTTGCTTGGTCAATTTCTTCTTATTTCTTCTGATGGCAACACTTATCTGCGAGCACTGGATATTATGGACCAAATTGAGGAAAGATTTGCACCAATACCCGTGATCTTGGTTGAAACCCTAGATCGATTGGATCAATTCAAGACAAATTCTTTAAGGAACTTAGCTAGAAGTCATTTGTTGCTTCCGGTAATCACCTAAATTGCCCTTTCAAATTTTCAATTTAGACCTTTATTTTTATTGCTCTAATTTTTACCTAGCCCACCATTGTGGATTTTTGAAACTAGCGAGTTATTCTAATTTTTGTCTGGGCTGCCCTTTCGAGTTTTTAACCTAGGGAACTCTTTTTTTATGTTGGTCTTAATTTTTACTTAGACCGCCCTTGTGGCTTTTCAGAGCTAGCAGACCGCCCTAATTTTTACTTGCACCACCCTCGCAGATTTTTAACCTAACATGCTCTTTTTTTAAAAAAAATTAATTATTGTTCGTCTTTACAGATCTGGCTACATGAGCGTTTTTGCTTGCTCGACACCTCATCTATGGACTTTATCAAATATTTACCCCGACATCATTCTACAAGAAAATTGCTTCATCCAACTGCCTCATATGTCAAATGGGTTGATTGGATCCACTCACGAGCTGTAGTTAACATCCGTTGGTTAGTACCTTGGTGGAATATTACCCATGCCACCATTCGAATGTATCTTATATATGTTCCTCTTGCTGCTCTCTGTCGAGGCGCTTATTACAATCCTCAACAACTTGATCGCTAGTATAGAGCTGAGTCTCGAGGTTCTGAGTTCACTCCTAATTTGGATAGGCCCCTTCTGACTGAAGCCTACTTGGATTGACTAAAGCAAAACTAGCCTACACGTTAGAATTATCGTCTGCCATAAATTCTGCATTTGTTAATTTTTTGATAAAATGATGTTAGGATGAATAATAATAAAACATATTTTTCTTTCTTTTATAAATTATCATTATTTTTTGCTATTATGTGATTTATTTTACCTTATTGGTCAGATATTCAAAATAGTGTATATAGAAAATTTTATTATTAACTCTATTTTATTAAATTGGAATCGACCAAAAACATAAAGCCAGCATACACAAGATCACTCTTGTCGTCAACCATCCCTTTTAGATTTTCTAATTGACAATTTTTTCTCATTTTAGCTCTAATTGTTGCTTAGCCCGCCCTTTTGAATTTTCAAAACTAGCAGACTATTTTAACTTTTGCCTAGGCCGACCTTCCGGATTTTTAACCTAGCGAACATTTTTTTAAACATAAAACTTCTTCAACCTGTCAATATTCATCTGTTCACTAAATTCGTTCTCATCCATGTCTGACAATTTAATCGCACCCGTATTCATGACTTGTTTCACAAAGTACGACCCTTTCCAACTAGGCCTAAATTTCCTTCTCGGATCAGGAATATTGGGCTTGCACTATTTTAACACTAAGTCACCAACTTTAAGCTTCCTGACCTTAACCTTCATATTGTAAGGTCAAGCTTTTTTAATAAGGCCAGCTACATGTATCTACTTACTGTCTATTTTGTCTCAGGCAACTCAGCTTCTAGGACCACCTTCAGCGACTTGATCTCAATCTCAATCGGCAACACTGCTTCGGTTCCATAAACCAAAGAAAATAGTATCATTCCAATCAGCATTCGCACACTTGTCCTATACCCTTATAAAGCAAAAAGAAGCATTTTCAATAAATCCCTGTACGTCTTGGTCATTTTAGACAAATTTTGCTTAATTATATTATTCGTTGCTTCCACTGCACCATTAGCCTTTGATCTATAAGAGCAGGATCGGTAATGACAGATTTGGTACTTCAAAAATAAGTCTTTAACTGCTCCTTGAAACTACACCCCACTATCTGATACTATACTATGCAGGACCCCCCATACCTACATATGAGATTTTTCTCAATAAATAGAGCCATTTGTTTTACCCCGGCTTATTAAAAGATTCAGCTTTAACCCATTTTGAAAAATAATCCATTTCTACTATAATGAATTGATGATTGTTCGAAGCCGTCGGATGTATCCCTCCAATAATGTCAATCCCCCAAGTTGTAAAAGGCCAAGGTGAAGACATATAATATAATTTTTTGATAGATAGGTGCTTCAGGTTTTCATATATCTGGCACTGCTGGAACCTCTTCACAAAATTAATAAAATCTCTTTCCATGGTCAACCAATAGTAACCTTGCCGAATTAACTTCTTAGCTAGGGTCAATCCATTCATGTGGGGCCTGTATATATTTTCGACATGATTTGTTCAACTTTAGACTTCCTCAAACACCTTAAGTGCACCATATCGGGCCATCTCCGATATAACTCTTCATGGAAGGTGATATATTGCAAGGACCATAATCGTATAGCTCTTCTCTCTTTCTTTATCACATCTTGTGGGTATTTTCTACTTTCCAAGAATCGTCTTATAGTGTCATACCATGCATCATGGTCTATGTCAGTTTTCATGACTATTTTATACTCATAGCAAGGAGTTGTTGAACTGATCAAAATCAGAGGCTTAAGGAATAATTTGACAGGATCCTCCCATACCGAAGCTAGAGTGGCTAGGGCATCGACCATCTGGTTTTCTTCCCATGGTAAGTGTACAAATATGCACTCCTTAAAGTTCTTCTTCATTATGGTCAAGCAATCGTGGTATGGTTTTAACTTCTCCTCCTTCAACTCTCATTCTCCATTTACTTGGGATACCACTAGTAACAAATCACCAAAAAGTTGCACTTTATCTATCTTCATAATCATCATAGTTTCTAAGCCAAAAATATATGCTTCATACTCCACCATGATGTTAGTTGCCCTGAACTTCAACTTCTTAGCTAGAGGAATGAGTTCTCTTTCAGGTGATTCCAATATCACTCTCAAACTTTCTCCCTTTCTATTCACTGCTCTATCAAAATATATCTTTCATCCTTGTACTTCTTTGCCCTCTAAATTTTCATCTGAAAATTCTAAAATCACTTCCTCACTGTCCGGGAATGGTTATTGAGCCAGATACTGCTACTACTCTACCTTTGATGGTTTTTCTGGTTATATACTCGATCTCAAATTCTTCTAAAATTATCAACCATCAGTCATACTTTCCAATCAACGGAGTGTCTCCCTTAAATATTTCACTTGATCCATCCTGAAAATTGCTTGCACACTATAAGATTGAAAGTAATACTGCAACTTTTTAAATGATCAAACCATAGTTATACAGGTCTTCTCAATGATACTATACTTAAATCTCATAAGGTAGGAGCTTTCTACTTAAATAGTAAATCGCGTACTCAACTCTCGATTCATCTGCTTGGGCTAGCATTGCTCATATCAATTCTTCTTCTACTGTTAAACATAATAACAAAGGTCTACCATGTCTAAGCAGCTTTAAAACATGTAGATTCAGTAAACACTCTTTTATACGCTCAAAGGCCTTTTGACACTCTTCATTCCACTTGACTGGTTGATTCTTTTTAAGTAGTTTAAAGATGGGTTCACAGATTGTGCTAAGCTTTCCTATGAACCTGCTAATATACTATAACCTTCTAATGAACCCCCGAACTTTCTTCTCCATCTTAGGGGCTGGCATATCTATGATTTTCTTAACCTTGTCAGGATCAATCCCAATGCCATTTGGGTCAATCACATGCCCTATCATCTTTCCTGAGACAACCTCAAATACACATTTCTTTGGGTTCAACCTTAAATTATACTTCACTGTTTTTCAAAGAAGATCTTTAGGTTTTGAAATGTTATTCTCTTGTACCCGACTTCACCATCATGTCATCAACATAGATTTCAACTTCCTTATGCATTATGTCACGAAACAAGGTGATGGCCATCCTCTGGTAGGTTGCCCCAGCATTCTTTAATCCAAACAACATCACCCTATAGCAAAATATATCCCATGTAGTTATAAAGGCAGTTTTAGCTTTATTCTATTGGGCCATTAACACTTGATTATATCCGAAAAATCTATCTATAAATGAGTGTAGCATGCTAGAGGCTGCACTATCAATGGGTTAAAGAAAAATCATCCTTAGGGGAAGCCTTTTTCAAGTCTTTGTAGTCTACACAAAATTTAATTCTTCCATCTTTCTTTGATACGGGAATTATGGTAGCTAACCAGTCAAGATAATCTATCACTTAAAACTTTATTTGTATCTGCTTAGTGACTTCTTTTTTGATCAGCTTTGCATATTTTGGCCTTAACCATCTAAGCTTCTACTTGACAGACTTTATGAGAGTGAGAGTGGAAATTATGTGCTCAGTTATATCTCGATCAATTCCAGATATATCCTCATAAGACCAAGCAAAGACTTCTTCATATTTTTTAAATATTTTTTCAAACCTCTGTCTCTCTCTTTAAGAGTAAGCCTGGACATTATACAGATATTTTTAGGACTATCAGTTCCCAAATTTAATGATTATATATCAATAAAGTTAATATTAAAAATGCTCATGTAATTACTATGCGAATGTAAGAAACCATCAGGAAAAATATCACACAAGTAAGCAAAATCAAACTTTATAACATTAATTTTGGAAAAGAAAATATCATCATCCTCATACAGAGCAGACAAATTAAAATCAAAATCAGAATTATTGTTCTCATAAACTATAAAGTTTTCAAACTATTCTTCAATGAGAGTAGCAATCTCCTCTGAAGTCTTTTGGATCTTCAAGACAACTTCTTTCTTTTCTTATGGGCTAGATTCTTTGTCAACTGGCAAGACAAGCTTCTTCTACATTTATTCCACCAACTCAGCAACATCAGTAAACATCTCAAAATTCGAAATCAGTTTCCCCATGAACATGATTGGCTCTGCCTTTTCTTGGAGTGGTCCCATATCTGGAGCTTTGATAAAAACATCTTCAAGTGGAGGAAAATTCATCTTCTCAATATTTTTCAGCAGAGCACCTCTATTTGCTTCATTGTATCCCTACCCTTTCTTGGAAGCTTGAGTCTTGAAATCTGGAAGCTTTGCCATACTTGACTTCCCTTTTCCAAGGCTAGTACCTAGTAGATAGTTCATTTTACTCATCATAGTCCAGACTCTGGAGTCCACCATCTCCTCATCAGAAATAACAGACACTTGCAGGCTGCTAATTTTCTTTCTCATTTCTTCTTACAGAAAAGTGATTCCTCTCCCTTTTCCATTCTTCTATTTGCAGGCCAGCTTAAAGAAGGTCTTTAAAATCCCTTATAAGGGTGTGGGACATCCTTTCATGAAGATTAGGCAGCATACCTCTCACAATCATCATAATTTGATCTGACTCATCGGGTCTCTGCTTGAGCAATGCAGCCTTGTTTCTCCACCTCTTCACACAGTCAATGAAGTTCTCATTTTGTTTTTACCTGATTGATTCTACCTCCATCAAAGTAACTTCCAACTTGGCATTATACCCACACTGCTGAATGAATACCTTATACAATGAATCCCAATTCTTCTGAATATTATCCTCTAAGGTGTTGAACTAATTTTGTACAACAAGATCTAATGAAAACATAAAATACCTTAGAGTTTGAGCCTTAGTAGCTTGAGCAGACTGCATGGCAGTAATATAATACTAAACATGCAGATGAGGATTGCGAGTTCCATCGAACTTAGCAAAAGAAGGCATCTTGAACTTATAAGCAACTTCCTCATCTTGTTCAAATAGCTTGTCTACTTTCGAATTCTCATCAACCTTGAGCTTCTTTTTTAAACTTTTTTCTAAATCAGCAATCATTTTCTCCACATTTGATGTTTCAGTCTTCTCCACAATTGTCTTCTCCATCAAAGGCCACTTCACCGATCTTAGCCTTTCCCTTGTCCTTCTACTTCTTTGTTCCAGTAGATGCTTCAATGGTGTTTTCCAATAATGTAACCAAATGGCTTTTCATGGTCTCAGCTAGGACTCCCTTCAGATCTTCCATCTTGAAGTTAATTGCATCATCTACCATCTTTTGAATCTATTCAGGTTCCATTGATTTTGGTGAGAAGCTAACTGAGTCATTACTGGATTCTATGTCACTAGAGTATGTCAGATCGTCGTAAGCTCTTGAACTGTTATACTCCAAGTCTGTGAACTAGAAAGGATCAATGTCATATAATGCAATGCATAGATGCACAAGTAACAGACAAGCAAAGATAATTAGGAAATTCCTTCCAACCTTATATCTTCTACACACGAATGACGAGTGAAGTTTTAATTTGAATGAAGTTTTGTTTCAAAACATATTTGTTCAAAAATGAGCCTTGGGCTTTATGCTTGGGCTACAAGGTAGAAAAGAATTTTTTGATCCATTTTAGAAAAGTTTTATATCCAAAGACCATCTTAAAAATTTTTAAAAATAATTTTGGTTTTTTGGGCTTTAAAGGAATAAAACTATTTTGAGCTTACAACATAATTAGGTCATATTAGAAAAAAAAAAATAAAACAAATAGGCTATGGTTTAAACTAAGATATATCAATAATAGTCAAACAACAAGCATTTGGGTAAAAACCTAAAGAAAGCAACTAGGCCAATTACATGAGCTTCAGTCTTTAGGTTAAAAAATTTAGGCTCACTTAGCAAGTATATACCAAAAGGCATGAGACTATGAGAGGTTATGTCATACTCGATCTCCATATCTTAAGTGAAAGTATGTATTCCTTATGTAATATAATATGGAATATACAGATATCCTACTTCACACATACAATGCAATCTAAATGATACAATGGACAATATCATAATAAGAAATAATAAAATAATACAAAAAGCCAACGGAATCAACTTCTCTTATCCCTAGTTAAGTCATCACTGTGAGCAAGAATTTTTGCCTCCACCCTCATGTGGAATGGTTCTTGCGACTTCGGCACTATTAGGCTCAGGGCCTTAGAGAACACGAGCTTAAACCCGAAAAAAATATAGTCACCACCCAGATGGGCTAAAAAAAAAGGGCTGGATGACTCGATTCCTAAGGAATCACATTCCCTTATTGGGTGATTGGGTTCAGAAAGTTAGGTATGCATAGGAAAGGTGAGAACGACCCAGCACCCCCGCAGCGCCCGTTTCATTGAAACCGACCTCCTTTTCAGGTTTAAATATTATTAAATTCTTAACTTATTAAACTATCATCCATAGAACATACAAATTAAGGTAAATAAACATTCAATGTATTAAAATCAAACAGAGTTCAAATAAATACAAAAATGGGCATCCATACAAGATTGAAAAATGTCATTACAATAATGTCCAATGTCCAAAACTAACCAAAATAGGACATCCATTGTTTGATAGAAACATGTCCTTTACATTAATTTCAAAACTTAAAATAAATAAAATTACATTGAACTTAATAAATGAGGTACCCAAGAAGTGAAAACATACCTCTTACATCCTTGAAGTTTAAATAATTAACCAAGTAAAATTATTCAACCATTCATCATAAATAAAATAAAAAGTAAATCATCCATTACATTTACATAACAATGAACCAAATAATTAAATCTAAGTTTTAATCTTAAGTAAAGCATAAGATATATAAAATTAGGTTTTATTTGTATGAATCAGGGTTTTTAAGATTTTAAACATGCAAATTTAGGGTTTTGAGATTAAATTAAGGTTTTAGGTCTTTGGCTATGCAAACTAGGGTTTTAAGATTAAATTAGAACTTTTAAATAAAAAATAGGATTTTAAATGAAAATTAGGGTTTTTAGGATTTTGGTTTTTAAGAACATACAAGTAAGGTTTTGCGAAATAAACTAGGGTTCTTGGATTAAAACATAAAAATTTAGGGTTAGAATATATAATTTAAAACTAAACCTAATGCATTAGGATTTTTAAATCAAATTAAATCATGTTATTAGGGTTTTTTACATGAATTGTCCTCAGGGTTCTTTTTATATAGAAATTAATATTGCTAATTCTTAGGCTACTGGATGTCCAACGGATCATTATGCAAAGGAGATGATGATTTAAAGGGTTTACTTGAATATTGCAAGATAAACTAACTTACTGTATGACAGTTTTTAAAAGTAAATAGTTACTGGAAGTAAACATTAATCAATGTTTAAAACCATAATCAAAGCAACTTCTATTAAATTTGAAATGGATTAAACACAAAAATGTACCTTTAATTTTGGCTCCACTAAATTGAAAGAGATCACCCGGCTAACAGCTTGAATCTACTTAAGTTTTGGCTGGAGGTTAAGTGCAATTGAGGGTAGGTTTGATTTCTGCCTCCTGCTTGCTGTGTATATGTTTTGTTTCTTTTTAGCTGATTGTTATTGTTAATCAATACTAATTTTTATTGTCAACGTTGATGCTTAATCTCTGTATTTATATGCAAAAGAGAGTTTAAAATCCAAACTCTAATACGTTAATCCAATGGTTATTTGATGTCTGGTCTTAATTAGGAAGTTTAAAACCATTTACTAAATATAATTACGTCCAGATTAAAAGACCATGGTGAATTGGCATGGTAAGCCATCCATGGAGAATTAGGTAATGCCAATTCGCCATGGAGGCCCTCCCATGACAAATTGGCTGAACCAATTCATCATGATTTTATATTTAAGATCTGGGCAGGCTTGGTTTTGTATTTTAAAATTGAATTGAACCTGTTTTAGTCTTTAAATACTAGATCGGACTAGGTTTAGGGCTTTAAAAATTATACCGATTTATTTTAGGCTTTTTAAAATTGGACCGACTTAATCTAAAGCTGTAAATCAGGTTTAAGCTTTTAAAATTAGACCATAATTAGCTTGGCCTTTTTAATTAGGATCGGACTAGCTTAAGGCAAAAATTAAAGGTCAACACTAATATTAATAAAAAAAAACTCACAACTGCCAATGTCGCCTTCTTTCTTTCCAAAACATTAAGTTACCTCTTTCAATCTTCTATTTCTTTGCATTCCAAAACATGAATCTGTCACCAGTAGATCGACGAAGTATACCTCTTTCAACTATCTCTCTAATTTTACGCAGTATATTTTTATTTTGTTCATTTAGACAAATTTGTAGAAAAATGTCCGATCTTAATTTTGAAGCAAAGTAGTTTCATATAAGTTGTTTTGAATGTGAAATGATAACTATTTAAAGAGAAAATGGTTTATTTTGTTGAATTTATTCTATAAAAAATGTTTTTGGATACTTTCTGAGACTCTCTGCATGCTTTAATCTAAAAATGATGTATGTTCGATTTATTTTGATTTAAAAAAAGGGTTACCAAACTGCCCTAATTATCTCTAACTTGCCCTAACCCACATCATAATGCTTATATATGCTATAAAAAATGTTTTTGGATACTTTCTGAGACACTTTGCATGCTTTAGTCTAAAATGATGTCTGTCCGATTTATTTTAATTTTTTTTATTGAAAAATAGTTACTGAACTGCACTAACTATCCATAATTTACTCTAACCCACAACATAATGCTTATATCTATTATAGAGAATGATCATGGATATTTTCTAAGACTCTCTACATGATTTAGTTTGAAAATGATATATGTCCGATTTATTTTAATTTTTTATGAAATAAATGGTTACTGAATTGCCCTATATATCTCTAACTTGCCCTAACCCACATCACAATGGTTATATCTATTATAAAGAATACTTCCGGATACTTTTTGAGACTATCTGCATACTTTAGTCTAAAAAAGATATTTGTTAAATTTATTTTGATTTTTTTATGAAAAAAAATTATTGAATTGTCCTAACAATTCCGAACTGACCTAATTATCCCTAACTTGCCCTAACATATATTATAATATTTATATCTACTATAGAGAATGATTTTAGATACTTTCTGAGATACTATGCATGCTTTAGTCCAAAAATAATATATGTCTGATTTATTTTAATTTTTTTAATGAAAAAAGAGTTATTGAACTACCTTAACTATCCATAACTTGTCCTAACCCGCATTATAATACTTTTATATTCTATAGAGAATGATCCTAGATACTTTCTGAGACTGCATACTTTAGTCTAAAAATAATATATGTCCAATTTATTTTAATTTTTTTTTATAAAAAATGATTATTGAACTACCCTAACTTTCCATAACCCATATCATAATGCTTATATCCACTATAGAGAATATTTTTTGATACTTTCTGAGACTCTCTGCATGCTTTAGTTTGAAAATAATGTATGTCTAATTTATTTTAATTTTTTTGATAGAAAAGAATTGATTACTGAACTGTTCTAACTATCCCTAACTTGTCATAACCCCATCATAATATTTATACCTGCTATAGAGAATACACCTGGATATTTTTTGAGACTCTCTGCATAATTTAGTCTGAAAATAATATCCGTTTAATTTATTTTGATTTTTTGATAAAAAATTTTTTACTAAACTGCCCTAACTATCTCTAACTTTTCCTAACACACATCATAATACTTATATATGCTTTAGAGAATACTCCTGGATACTTTCTGGGACACTTTGCATACTTTAGTATAAATATAATGTTTGTCCAATTTATTTTGATTTTTTTAATGGAAAAAAAGGGTTACTGAACTCCCTTAACTACCATAACTTGCTCTAAACTGTATCATAATACTTATGTCTACTATAGAGAATGATCTTGGATACTTTCTGAGACTCTCTACATGCTTTAGTATGAAAATAATGTCTGTCCAATTTTTTTTATGAAGAAATGATTACTGAACTGTCCTAACTATCCATAACTTATCTTAACACATATCATAATGCTTATATCTGCTATAGAGAATGTTCATTGATACTTTCTGAGACTCTCTGTATCCTTTAGTCTAAAAATGATATATGTCCAATTTATTTTTATTTTTTTATGAAAAAAAGGGTTACTGAACTGCCCTAACTATCTATAACTTGCCCTAACCCGCATCATAATGCTTATATCTACTGTAGCGAATAATCCTGGATAATTTTTGAGACTCTCTGTATTTTTAGCCTGAAAATGATGTCTGCCCAATTTTATTTTAATTTTTTGATAGAAAAAGGGTTACTAAACTTCCCTAACTATCCCTAACTTGCCCTAACCCTTATCATAATGCTTATATCTATTATAGAGAATGCTCCTGAATATTTTTTGAGATACTATGTATGCTTTAGTCTAAAAATAATGCCCGCTCAATTTATTTTGATTTTTTAATGAAAAAATGGTTACTGAACTACTCTAACTATCCCTAACTTGCCCTAACTCACATCATAATGCTTATATCTGCTATAAAAAAAAAATGCTCCATTAGATATAATAGTATTGGTTTTGTTTATTATTTGTGATTGTGGGGTATTGATCATTTACCTTCAAATTCAAATGTCAAAAGTAATGTTGTTATCTCCATCCATTACGGCGAAAAATTTAATGTGGAGACATCAAAATATGTTAAGGGGGTATACTGAATTTCTTGTATGGACAGACCAAGCTGATTTCAATGAACTTAAGAAAGCGGTATCAAACATGCTTAATATTGACGGTGCTTCGAATTTTAGGTTTAACTTTTTTACCGGATATGATGAAGCACTACTTTATGATATTATAAATGGTAGGACATTTAGCGTTTTTCTTGCATTTGTGGCCAAGAATAGACTGAAGCATCCACTTTAAATCAATATTAAAGAAAGTATCTTTAAATCTAAACATGGCTGCAATGATCTATCCGAAATGAAAAAAATTATTGAATGAGAGATTCTTGGTCTTGAAGGAATTCCTGTAGATCAATATCATAATCAATATAAAGATGAAGACTCACTTATGTCTCCAATGGTAAAAGACATCCATGTAATTCCTGAGGTTTCTATCAATTTGGATATTGCTCATGGCATTCTGCATTTACACACCGTAGACCATATGATCAAAGAAAATGAAATTTATAATACTTGTGTGGAACATACTATTAAAGTTCATATAGATTGGATGGATGGAATAGAACAGTGTAATGATACTGAGGATGTGGATTTAGGGTTACATGAATCAAGCAATGATTTTGATTTAAATATGTTAGGTAAAAGTTTAATTGAGTATTCTATTGGAGAAGATAAAATATTTAGAACAAAGAGAGATTTGACTACGACATTTTCAATTATAGCAATGAGGGAGAAATTTCAATTTAAGATTTTCAAGTCAAATTCATCTTTCATCGTTGTTCGCTGTATTGATAAATCATGTAAATGGAGATTGGAGACACAAAGTTTAGCAAAAGGAAATTAAACATGTTGGATGGTAACAAAATATGCAGCAAAGCATTCATGTTCGACTGATTTTATTCAAAGTAGACATAGACAAGCTACAATTTAGGTTATCGCAGAGTGTGTTAAATAAAGATTGATAAATCCTAAAAGAGTATTCAAACCTAGAGATGTGATCGATGATATGTGTCAGGAATTTGGGGTGGAGGTCAGTTATTATATTGCATAGAGGGGGAGGAAGCATATTTACGAGAATATCATATTGGGTACTCCTGAATAGTCTTACTATATTCTTCCTGAATACTTACACATGCTTCATGAAATAAATTCAGGTTCAGTTGTTCATGTGCACTATGATGATGATCATCGATTTCTTTATCTCTTCTTTGCATTTAATGCTTCAATTCAAGGTTTCAAATACTGTAGACTTGTAATATCCATTGATGGTACTCATCTAAAAGGGAAATACCACGGAGTGCTTCTTACCGCCGTCTATCATGATGCCAATTAACAAATTTTTTCATTGGCCTTTGAGATTACTGATTCTAAAAATGATGTATCATGGACATGATTCCTGGGAAGGTTAAAGGCAACCTTTGGTGGAAGATCGGGCCATGTGATTATTTCAGACAGACATTGAAGCATCTAAAAGGTAGTATCAGACATCTTTTTGAATGCATTTTATGAGATTTATATGTATCACCTTTTTAATAATCTCAAATAAAAATTCTGAAATATAACAAAGGATCTTGAAAATCATTATTACAAAATGGCCAAATCATATAAAATTCATGATTTTAGTTTACTCTTCGGTTCATTTTGTATTGTCGTTCATATGCAAAAGACTATCTCGAAGGGGTTGGTATTGATAGATGGACACGTTCTCATATGAATGAAAAGAGATATAATATCATGACTACTAACATATCAGAATCTGTGAATGCTGCACTTGTCAAGGCATGAGAGCTTCCTATAACTGTATTTGTGAGCGAGGTGCAAAAGATGTTACAAAGGTCATTTTTTGAAAGACGAAGTAAGGCAGAAACATGTACTACAAAGATGGCACCTACTATTGAGAGAATGCTAAAAAAGAGAATGATGTATACTTTAAAATTGAATGTAAGTGCATTATTCAAATTGCATGCAACTGCTACATTATGAATCAATTGCATAATAATTTTACTAATATATATTTAAAGACAAATGGAACTTGCTAATAATATGAGGTACGATGTGTACGACATTGATCAAAATTATGTGGTGGATATGTCACATAGGAATTGTTATTGCAGGAGGTTTTAATTAGACCAGATTCCATGCGTGTATACTCTTGCTGTTGTGAAAAGTGGTGAATATAATGCTTACGACTTGTGAAAATCACATTTGGTACTGTTCATGAACTTTTTTCAATATAAATTATCTAAATTATGCCAGTGGGAATGGATATTTGTATAGATTGATTCCATAAGGTCCAGAGTTATATACAGTGGGGTTAGGGCATTCCTACATGTCATGTTAAAATCACATATTTGGTACTATTTACATATATTTTTCAATATAAATTATCCAAATCATGCCAAGAGGAATGAATATTTGTATAAATTGATCCCATACAGTCAGGGGTTGCACACAGTGAGGTTAGGGCAAGTTAGAGTATTCCTGCATGTCATATTAAAATTACACATTTGATATTGTTCATGTACTTTTTTCAGTATAAATTATCCAAATCATGCCACTGAAAATGGATATTTGTACAAATTGATCCCATGTGGTCCAGAGTTGCATATAGTGGAAGTTAGGACAAGTTAAGGTATTCCTACAAATCACGTTAAAATCACATTTGGTACTGTTCATAAACTTTTTCCAATATAAATTTCCAATATAAGGTATTCCTATAGGTTGATCCCATCTGGTCCAGGGTTGCATACAGTGGGAGTTAGGGCAAGTTAGGGCATTCCTACAAGTCATGTTAAAATCAAATATTTGGTACTATTCACATATTTTTTTCAATATAAATGATTCAAATCATGTCAGAGGGAATAGGCATTTGTACGGGTTAATCCTATGTAATCTAGGGTTGCATACAGTAGGGGTTAGGGCAAGTTAAGACATTCTTGCAAATCATATTAAAATTACACATTTGGTACTGTTCTCATACTTTTTTTTTATAAATTATCCAATCATGCTAGAGGGAATGAATATTTGTATAGGTTGATCTCATGTGGTCCAGGATTGCATACAGTGTGAGTTAGAAAAAGTTAGGGCATTCCTATAAGTCATGTTAAAATCACACATTTGGTACTGTTCATGTACTTTTTTCAATATAAATTGTCTAAATCATGTCTGCGGGAATGGATATTTGTACAGGTTAATCCCATGTGGTCTGGGATTGTACACAGTGAGGGTTAGGGCAAGTTAGAGCATTCCTGCAAATCATGTTAAAATCACACATTTGTTACTGTTGATGTATAAATTATCCAGATCATTCCAGAGGGAATGGATATTTGTACAAGTGGATCCTATATGGTCCAGGGTTGTATACAGCGGGGGTTAAGGTAAGTTACGACAAGTTAAGATATTTCTACAAGTGAGGTTAAAATATATATAATTAGACCATATATAAATAACTTTAAATTTACATCAAGTATTTAGGCTAGTCACTTCTTATCATTAGTGTTAGATACAAAATATAAACAATTTACATCATGTATTAAAATGTTCGCTGCTTATCATCACTGTGATATAGACTATCATGCTTCTGTGCTTCATGGTACCATAAGCAACATGTGGTGGTGTATCTTATTTGCTTCATATTTTCATGGTTGCATTGCCAGATATCATAATTTAGGGACATTAAGAATTCAATAAACTTAGCAATAAACATCTCACAATATGACCTATTAATAAAATAGAAATTAAATCACATATTTAACAATCAATAAACTTATGAAATATCAAATTACTAATATGGTTAGTTACTTACCCAATCTACTGTGGACATTGATTCTTTTCATATTTGACATTAAGCCTCTTGCCTTGATATTTTTTAAGTTCAGGGAGAAAATTGAAAAGTCCAATATGCTCCAATGCAACTGATAGCATTTCTGAAATTGGAGTCACAAAATTCATTCTTTCATTAACATACTTTTTACTAAACATTGAATCATAAACAGTGATTGTCCAATATATAAGTGATATCTCCATCATAAACTAGTGGTTGCTTCTGTGATTTACTAGCAAATAAATAGTGTTAACCTCCCATGATGCTTTGCCATACCGAAGATTCTCTCTCAAAAATCTATTAATACTCAACGTGGGAACCCACATTTTATTTTCAGCAACAGACTAACTGAACGATCTATATTTCCATAGAAAACTCTAGTGAATTATACATCTCCCACACATTATTCTCTAATCAAAACAGCTGGAAAGAAAATGTTGCTTTTGTTTCACATGGTACAACACTATATCTATATACTGCAATGCGATTATAGTCAAGCTATGTTAATTGTAGAGTATTGCTTCATGTATACAAGTATTAAACATATGGTATCAATAATACACACTTACGTCATTATTGAGCCATTTATCAGAGTTCCTCATATGCCAGAAAAATCTAAAGAATTGACCAAATATACTATAAAATCATATACAATACCATCTGGTAGCATTTGATCCGCAAGTTTATCACTAAGGAAAAGAAAAAAAAGATAAAATAACAATAATTAAATCCCCTAACTCTATATTATTTGCATAACTTTCACCAGTCATATTGTATTAACATCATTGTTCATAACTTACTATTTATAATTAGTGAAATTTAGGTTCCAATATTCGTTGAATGCAGACTCTTCTTTAAAAGTAGGTCTCTGAACAGGATTCAAGGGAAGAACTGGTAAATACTCATATGAATTACCCAATCTTCTTTCATGGAATTGTGATTTATTATCTCAGTGTCTTCACAGCTCATTCTTTCTGCATGGTGTTGAATCACCACCAATGTATTTTATATTGGGAATGATCTTTCTTGTTTCAACAACCAACTCAAATGCATGTTCCGAGATAGTTATGAGAGATAAACTGCCTCCATGTGTTTCATTCTTATTTTGTTCACTGACAGTTGCAGGTTCATACCCTTGCAACGGAGTCTGAAAATCAAATGGTTCCTTCTCTTCAATATTGAGCTCAATCAAAGTGATTTTACCATTTAACTATTGAATCAATTTATGAATTTCTTTATTTTGTATACCAACCATCATGTACAATTCTTTATTTTCATCTCTCAAAGTCTTTATCTCCTTTTCCTTTTCTTCTAACATTTTTTTGAGTTCTTTATTTTAATTTTCCAGAGAAGACAACCATCTCTCAAAATCTACAGAAATGTTGTCTTTTCTCTTTCCAATTGAAAACCTTTTTCATGATATTTTCAATATCTGAAGATTAAAAACCAGATTAATGACATTTATCTTTAGTTGTGTGGCTTGGTTCAGGGAGAGGCAACATAAAATGTTCAATAATCCCTCTCTCTTCTGAGAGGTATATCATAGAAAGCTAAATTTTGTGATTCTTCTTTGGTCATGGTAAATAAAACAATTTGCAGCTCCTGCACACAACATATTAAAGTGAGAAAGGCTATGATATATCAAATAAAATAGAGATTAACAATAGTAAATTTGTTAACAATGAGAGAATGTGATGTGCCGATTCACAAATTTTTACGTGAATTTTTTTATTAGACACTTTTATCTCCATGCTCCAATTCATGATCCTAGGAATTTGATTACTAATTCTCTTAATCCCGACCCTATCTAAAGATGGCAATATCTCCATTGCATAAATTTCTATGGTATTAAAAAATTCACTTAAAGAGTATCCACTAACTTTTTTCTTATTCTTCAAGCTTCAAATAGCATCTTTCACGTTTGAACATGCAAACTTCCAATTCAATTTGCCCCATGCAATGCTGTTAAAGGTGTTAACATCATTAATAAATGATAGAATTCAGGAATCAACTTTTGCTTTAGTAGCTTTGCCCAAAATCATAAGGTCAATCAGGCATGCAACCCCTAACTTAACCTGAATATTCATGTCCTTACAACCTTTAAATGTTGCAAGCATCTCCTTATGGGTTATATTTCCATACTCATGCATAAGAAAACTACTGGTAGCAACCAAATCTTCGTTGCTATTATATTTCAACCCAAAAATTAGATAAAATTCTCCTGCTTCCATGGTGGCCACTTCACTACCGAACTTAAATGATAGCTTATCTGCCTTTGGATTGTGAACTTGGTGTAAGAACATATAGTTTATCAATCCAGGCCAATGGAAAACCTTTTTTCATCCACGTTTAGCAAGTGACCAACATTATACTTTGAAAAGACATCAATCTGCATAAATTTAAAAATAAAATTACGAAATAACTACTTCATAAATAGAAACATAAATCACTTGTAAGTTAAATATATTGCAATTATCTTTTCATTATTATCAGAAAATGCATTGTAAATGGCACTTATAATTTTTAAGTCAACACTAATAGTGTTAATTTGGTGGTATCTCCACATTGATTATTCAATTATATAATCATATTGAAGTCTATCAATATTTATCTCTTTTTGGGCATTTTCTTCATCGCTTTGAAATTCAAAAGCTCGCTTCCTCTTGTTGGCTGCAGTGGGCTTATCAACTTTCCTTCTTTTGAAGACGTAACAATGTCCAAATGAAGTCATTTCTCCAGGACTTACCATTTTTGTATCAGGTACGGTGGGTGTTCCTTCGTTGGGAGAAGTTAATGCAGAACCTGACGCCATTTACCTAAAAAAATTTGAGTTAGGGCGAATTATGGATAGTTAAGGCAGTTCAATTCAATAAATTCCTTTAAAAATAAAAAAATAAAAAAATCAAACAGATGCCACTGACTGAAAAGTATGCAGATTGACTTCAAAAGTGCTATGGGTATTTTATGATGACAGAAACATTCAACTTTATCAGCGTCAGGGCAAGTTATGGATAGTTAAAACATTTCAATTCACTAAATTTATCCTAAAAAAATGAAGAAAAATCAAACAGATACCATTGCAAAAATCAAATGTTCAGATTGACTTATTGAAGATTTTTAGATGATAGAAACATGTAATTTCACCAAAGTTAGGATAAGTTAAGGGTAGTTACGGCAATTCAGTTCACTAATTTTTCCTAAAAAATATCAAAATAAATCAAAAAGATACTATTGAAAAAATCAGGTGTGCAAATTGACTTAGAAAGTGTAGTAAAAATTTTCAAATGGAAAAAACATACAACTTCACCACAGTTAAGGCAAATTATGGATAGTTAGGATAGTTTAGTTCACTAAATTTTTTTTAAAAAAATTAAAATAAATCAAACAGATACCATTGGTATGACCAAGTATGCAGATTGAATTAGAAAGTTCATTGAAAAATTTCAGATAGCAGAAATATGCAACTTCACTACAGTTAGAAAAAATTATGGCAAGTTATGGTAGATCAGTTCACTAAATTCTCCCTAAAAGTTAAAAAAAATCAAACAGATACATTGCAAAAATCAAGTATGCAAATTGACTTAAGAATTGCAGTGGAGATTTTCAGATGGCAAATACATGCAACTTCACTAGAGTCATGACAAGTTATGGATAGTTAGGCTAGTTTAATTCACTAAAATTTTCTATAAACATAACAAAAAAATCAAACGATTACCATTAAAAAAAAATTAAGTGTGTAGATTGACTTAAAAATTGCATTGGAGAGTTTCAGATGGCAGAAACATACAACTTAATTAGAGTTGGGGCAAATTAGAGCAGTTAATAGTGAAAACCTAATGACTCATAACTTTCCCTAACTCCATCTAACTTCACTTTTATAAACGATACACCCTCAAAAAAAACTAAAAAAATTAAAAACACATACTTCAAATAGGCAAAACATCGATGGCTGAAGAAAACATATCAATAAACAATAACTACTTTCACCCATCAAGATATCGACTTTCATACATACATCTAGTTTATTATATATTTACACATTTCGCATTCAACATTTTTTTAGTTTCGAAATAAAAAAAAATCGAAACCCTTAGAACATAAATTTACTGTGAATGTTAGAGAAAATGATGAAACTTTACCGAATAACGATGAAAAATAAAAGGTTCAACAAAAATTATTTTTTAACATAGTTAATAAACCATATCAAATTAAAATATCTTTATTGTATTGAATTGAATTTTAAATTTGAAACTTTTAGCAAATTAAATATAGATTACAAATAAATAATTTGGTTGAATTTTATAAATTTCAGGTTGGGCTCTATATTTTTATGAATTTTAGGTCGAGCTCTGTATAAAAAATATACAAATAAAATTCTATTTTATTTATTTAACAAAAATATTATATGTATCAATTTAATTCGGATTAAAAATTTTTATATATTAAATATATTAAAAAATATGTATTAAAATAAATATAATATTAAAATAATTATTTTTCTAATATACTTAATGCATAAAATTTTTTTGACCCGAATCAATTTCATCTATCAAATATTACTCTTTATTTAATATGTACGGGGCCTCCATCGACTAGGTCTGTATATGATATACGAATAGAATTTTATTATATTTATGTAATATGAATGGGCCCATCTGACGTTTTGTCAATAAACAGAACTTGACCTGAAATTCATGAATTTCAACCAAATTTATTCAACAGGATCCATAGCCTAATCCACAGCGATGCATTCTTCTTCTTCTCGAGATGTACTGTAGAAAATTGTTTTCTATTCATAGACGATTCTGCTGTGTTACTAGTTCGTGGAAAGTCAAGTATGTCCATTCAAGTTCTGTAAAAGGCTTGACAAATCCATTTGTGTCCCCTGAAGACGCTTTAGCAGACCAACTTAAATTCCACTTGCAAACTTGTTCTCACTCTTCTGAACTATTAAAAGCTAAACAAATTCATGCCCAATCCATTGTTAATAGCATCACCAACAATGGGTTAGTTGGAGCCAAGATTTTGGGCAATTATGTTCTTTGCGATAGTTTTACAGATGCCAAGAAACTGTTTTATCAGCTTGAGTTATTATACTTTGCCATGCCCTGGAATTGGATGATTAGAGGGTTTATTAAAATGGGTCGCTTTGATTTTGCCTTGTTGTTTTTCTTTAAGATGTTGGGCTGTGGAGTTTGTCCTGATAAGTATACATTTCCTCCGGTAATTAAGGCTTGTGGTGGTTTAAATAATGTTAGATTAGGTAAGATGGTTCATGATACAATGTTATTGATAGGTTTTAATGTAGATGAGTTTGTGGGTAGTTCGTTGATAAAATTGTATGCAGAGAATGGTTGTATAGAAGATGCGCGTTATTTGTTTGACAAAATGCCTCATAAAGATTGTGTTTTGTGGAATGTGATGCTTAGTGGCTTTTTGAAATGTGGAGAATCAAATAGTGCTATTAAGATATTTGAAGAAATGAGGAATTGCGAAACTAAGCCTAATTCAACAACTTTTGCTTCTGTTCTTTCTGTTTGTGCTTCAGAGGCAATGTTTGAATTTGGCACTCAGATTCATGGGCTTGTTGTTAGTTGTGGGTTTCAGTTTGATCCTCTAGTTGCGAACACACTAGTGGCTATGTATTCTAAATGTGGGAAGCTGCTTGATGCTCGTAAACTTTTTAAAATAATGCCTGAGACTAATGTTGTGACTTGGAACGGGATGATTGCTGGGCATGTACAAAATGGGTTTATGAATGAGGCATCAATTTTGTTTTTTGAGATGATATCTGCTGGTGTTAAACCAGACTCTATTACATTTGCTAGTTTCCTTCCATCAATTACTGAATCAGCGAGTCTTAAGCAAGGTAAGGAAATTCATGGTTATATATTAAGACATGGTGTTAACTTCGATTTGTACTTGAAGAGTGCACTTATGGACATATACTTTAAGTGCAGGAATGTAGAGATGGCACACAAGATTTTTAGCCAAAGTATCATTGTTGATATTGTAGTATACACAGCTATGATTTCAGGCTATGTGCTTAATGGATTGAACAATGATGCATTAGAAATTTTTAGGTGGTTGCTTGAAGAGAAAATGAGTCCAAATGCTGTGACTCTGGCAAGTGTTTTACCTGCCTGTGCTGGTTTGGCTAATCTTAAATTGGGGAAGGAATTGCATGCTCACATCCTCAAGAATGGGCTTGATGCAAAGTGTCATGTGGGAAGTGCCATTGTCGACATGTATGCAAAATGTGGATATTTGGATCATGCAAATCAAGTTTTTAGAAGAATGTCTGAAAAGGATGCTGTTTGTTGGAATACAATGATCACAAGCTGTTCCCAGAATGGCAAACCACAGGAAGCCATTCATCTTTTTCAGCAAATGGGGATGGAAGAAATGAATTATACTTGTGTGAGTATATCAGCTGCCCTTTCTGCTTGTGCAAACTTACCAGCACTTCGTTATGGGAAAGAGATTCATAGTATCATGATCAGAGGTGCATTCAACTCTGATCTCTTTGCTGACAGTGCACTAATTGACATGTATGGGAAATGTGGAAACTTAACTATTGCTCGTCGCGTGTTTGATATGATGCAAGAGAAGAATGAAGTTTCATGGAACAGTATTGTTTCTGCTTACGGGATCCATGGTCACCTTGAAGACTCTCTTGTCCTTTTCCATAAAATGTTAAAAGATGGCATTCAACCTGATCATGTGACCTTTCTGAGTATATTGTCTGCCTGTGGACATGCTGGCCAAGTTGACAAAGGAGTTCAGTACTTCAGATGCATGACTGAGGAATATGGGATCCCAGCTCAGATGGAGCACTATGCTTGCATGGTTGATTTGTTTGGCCGTGCAGGCCGTTTGAACGAAGCATTTGAAACCATAAAGAGCATGCCATTCTCACCTGATGAAGGTGTCTGGGGGACGATGTTGGGAGCTTGTCGAGTACATGGCAACATTGAGCTTGCTGAAGTGTCTTCAAGACATCTACTTGACTTGGACCCAGAAAATTCTGGTTGCTATATACTGCTTTCAAATATACATGCTGATGCTGGACAATGGGGAAGTGTATGCAAGATTCGAAGTTTAATGAAAGATCGAGGAGTTCGGAAAGTGCCTGGATATAGCTGGATTGAGGTCAACAACACCACACATATGTTTGTTGCAGCAGATGGAAGTCACCCACAGTCTTCTCAGATCTATCCGTTACTGAACAATCTTCTTTTAGAGCTAAGGAAGGAGGGTTATGTTCCTCAACCTTATCTTCCATTGCACCCGCAGACTTTTCGGACGTGATCATTTGAAAATTTAGATAATGTTTTGCCATCTTCATAGCCAGATGGAGAGACGCATGGTTTGTTTGGTATATGAACTGTGATAGGTTGGAATATCACAAAATTTACATTTTTGGGTCCTCTTATATTAAAGAAGGGACTTCTAACTTAGAGTTTTAATTCATGTTTCCCGTTGTATTAGTTAAAGAAGAACAAATTATTTAAAAGCCACTAACACAGGGAATTTTAGGGATAATTTTAATAAGTACAAGAATTATGTACCACCACAATTCTTTTTCTTGATATGTATGAATGACGCCCTGTCTGTTTAAAATGATTAGATGGTTATCTGATAAATTCTACTGGCTTTTTCTCATTTGTACATTTTCATCTGCTGATTAGTAAATTAATTTGCATCCTCAGCAGGTTAATTTATTGCAATTCCATTAGATTTTTTGTGCAGGCATGGGGTCCCAAGGAGGTAGAAAAGTCTGACGAACTCAATCACAAAGAAAGGGGAATTAGAAAATCAAACGTTAAATTGAATGGCAAGGAAAGTAGTGGCAGGTACCAATCAATATCAAGAGGAAGGTGAGTGGAATTGACACAAATAAGAGGTATTATTCGCACAACACACTTTCTTTCTTTTGCATATTTAGTTAACTAGCAAAACAGAGAATGATTGTTATTTTCATATAAAAAAAAAGAATTTGAAGTTTTAGTCACTTCATTCTTTCTTGAAGTAATATTTTATACCTTTTAAGTTGTGAATTTATACTCAGCCTTTTAGTTGATTTACTATTAACATTTGTACAATACAAGCATTTTTCAGGAGACATTGATTGTTGGTATTGACATATTTTCTATGTGTGTGTTCAATGGCTAATTGCACAGCTGTACCAGTGATTGTGAAATGTGAAGTAGTAGCTTAGGAAAATGTTTAAATTGATTTTTTTTTTTTTTGAAATAAGAAAATACCATATTTGATTTTCCCCCCTATAAATTGGTTGTGAAATAAAAGTTAAAGTGCAGTATTTAACTATAAACTGATATTGAGATAAGAGTGCCAGCTTTGTTAGGGATGTTTTGGATATTTTTACAATCGCTTGCCTGCTGCTCTGTTGTTGAACCTGATTAGGTAAAATGGGTCACATGCTAATGAAATCGCCGCAAAACAGAACTTGCCTTTTACTGAATAGGATAATTATATGTTTGTCATTGCTATCAAAATTATTGAATTTAACAATAACGAATCAGTATCTTTGTTTTAAATTCTTGAAGGTGTTAATATCTGCATAGGATGCTTTGAATTTCTTGCAAATATAACTAATGAAAGGAGAATGTTCTAATTTTTTGCCTAGTTTAACAGTGGCAGCCATGAAAAATTGTGACAGTTCGGCTGTTATAGTCTCACTCTGAAACCAGAATAAAGTGCTCAGATTTTGGTAGCCTATGAACATATTAATTTTTTTTTTTGTTTGTGTTACATCGGCAGATGATCCAATTAAAGTAATCAAATCCAAAACCTGGCTTAATCTCATCATGTTCTGCCTTAATCGATGCTCCAATTCGAGCCACTTGATTTTGATGGCTCTAAAATCAATTAAAATTTTCATGCTTTTTAAGCCACAAGAAAGGAGAATAGACGGGCAGTCTGATGTATTAACACTCCCATTATGTACAGTATTTAGAGAAGGGTTAGATTATTAGATTTTTGTACTCTGCCAAGGAAGGTTTGGAGAAGGGTTAGACTATTAAATTTTTATACACCGTCTTTTTTTTATAATTACAAGATATCGTTTTTACGATTCGAACTCATGACTTTTAAGTTATACGATTACTGTATGAAGGTTTCCATTCTTATATATTATTATATAATAAATATATTTATTGTTAAATTAGTATATTAAAAAGTTGAAAGATGTATTTTCG
This sequence comes from Garcia nutans, assembly GCA_947685225.1. Taxonomy (NCBI): domain Eukaryota; kingdom Viridiplantae; phylum Streptophyta; class Magnoliopsida; order Malpighiales; family Euphorbiaceae; genus Garcia; species Garcia nutans. The sequence goes on from CANTUV010000071.1 coordinate 3,716,236, forward strand.
CTAGATTAAATCCTTTAATGTTAAAAAAATCAACTAAAAATTTAAAGACCTATTTCTGATAGGTAACTTTAAGAAGATTTTGTCTTTGATACCTTTATTATCTGTAGGACAAAGATATAGATGCAATTATATCAGGTTGTGCAAATGCTATCTATCTATATAATATATATATATATATATATCAAGGGTGTATCATAATATCATAATAATTTAAAAAAAATTACTAATGTGTAAATGAATTAATAAAAAATTATTTTAATTTAATTAAAATTTTCAAATTTAAATATTAAATATATAAGTATATTAAAATTTAATAAAAATAATTGTTGTTCTTATAATTTTACTTGAAATTTGATTTATACCAAAATAAAATAATTTAATTAATAGAAATTTTAATACTGTTGATATTGATAAACCCACCAAGAAGTGATGGCTAAAGTGAGGACCAAAACCCATATTGCTCATTTGTTTAAAAGAGAGACCCCACTATCCTATTTTCTTAAATTTTTATTTGGCAGACGTAATCTCCATATCTTACCAGAATAAATTTTTTTATTTCCTTTCTGTCCTAATCTCATTCTCACACCGAATATTTTTATATATTAATATATATATATATTATATTATTTTTTTACGAAAAAAAGAAATTAAATCAAACAGCTGTAAATGCATGAGGTAAATGATGACTGTCAACATTAACTTCATCTCACAACAATATTTTAACAAAGATCAATTTGCTTGACCACATGTTCTAATAATCATATATATAGTTTTTTTATATCATGGTCACAGTTTATATTATTACTAATTATCAGGCATAATTTAATAATAATATATTTTTTATTCAATAATAAATTTAAATTTTTTTTATTTTTAATATTAAAGATTATAATTAACTAATTATAAACTTGGATTAACAACAAATCAAAAAATCAAAATTTAGTATTTTTTTCATGGCCAAATCGTAAGTAGTTATTTTTTTAAAATTTGTTTTTATAGTCTCATTTTGAATAAACTAATGATATAAATCTTTTTTTTTTTAGTATATAGTTAGGTATTGTTACTTGCATTTTGATTTTTAAATCGAACGAATCAATCTAAGTGTGTACGCAAATTAAGCTTTGTCTCTTTACATAGCTATGTCCACTCTATAATTTAGTTTTTTTTTTTTAAGGAAAGCACAGTGATAAAAAATTTTAACTTTTAACCTTTAGGTAAATATTTACTTATTGAGCTATTAAAATTTTAATATAAAATAATTAAATTTCAATTTACTGTCAGATTGTATATATATTTATTATGAAATTATATTTTCATATTTATTTAATTATCAATTCAGTTTGATATAATTATGGAGACGTAAAATGAAAAATATAAAAGCTTTTTATTGTATGATAATTATAGTTTTTTTTTGTACCAATATGATAATTATAGTTAAATATAATTTTCTCAAAAACATCAAATAATTTACATATATATTAGATTTAATTATGATTATTATAATTAAATATAGTAGGTGTCCCTGCTCTATAGGAAGACAAGCAATGATGAGAATTGGAAAATTGAAATGAAAAAGACTTGGAATAATAATGCATCAATATATATATATATATATATATATTATAACCACTAATAAGTAATTATGAAAGTTAGAAATGAAATTAAAGAAATAAGGAAATAAAGACCTTTTCTCAACCACTCCTTTGCCTAGAAAAAAATAGAATGCAATTTGGTCAACATGAGGCCTTAGGCCCTCCAATATTCAACCATTTTTGTGGACATAAAATTAACCAGCTCATATATATATATATATATATAATAAGTATTTTCGAGAGCATATCTATATATTTGGAAATTATTTGATTTATATAGTTAAGAGTGGTTTAAAATAATTTATTAATTCTAAATTGTTTGGAAAATATAGTTTATAAATAAAAAGGAATCCATAAAATCAATTTAAATTAATTTAGAACTAGAAATTTAATTGAGTTAGGTATATATTTAAAAAAAATTAAGTGCTAATTTTAAAAAATCAATAAAAAAAATTAAATTAATAGAAAAGAAAAAAAATTGTCTTGGAAATGGAAACCAGAGAGCAGAGACAGTTCCTTAAAAGAGATGCATATCTTATCCTAATTGCAAAGCGATCTCCAAAAATAAACAAAAATATAACAGGAAATTTCACCTGAAATAAGGCATAAAACAGGAGAAGGAAATTAATCCAAATAAGATTTTGAATTTTTACAAAGTATTATTCTTAAAAGAATAAAAAGTAATTAATTAATGCAAATATAGAAATGGAAAATTAAAGAACACAATTTTATATTTTATTTTTTTGCATAATTGACTATATTCTATTTTCATATTATTTATCTCGAAGTCTTAATTAATTTCCTTTTTGATGAAAAAAAAAATGAAAATGATGCACTTTGTATGCTATGTTTATGCTAGTTTTTTTTTAAGAAAAAAAATTATATCTTTTGAAAAGTAAATTAAATTTATATTTAAATATTAGTTTAATTTAAATATTTTTATATTTGTAATCAATATTTAATTTGCTAAAAATTTCAAATTTAAAATTCAATTCAACACAATAAACATATTTTAATTTGATATGGTTTGTTACCTATGTTAAAGGCTCTTCAGCTTAGGCACAATTAAAAAAATTAAACTTTAAAGCTTATTACAATTATAAACTCTTAATTTTGATAATTTTATATAATAACTTTTAAATTTTTGTATCATTATCGCCAATTAATTCAATTGTTAGATGAATTAAACTAAAATTTGTTTGCATGGCAGTTCTAAATTTTTTATTTATTTGGCATAGATCATGTATACATTGTAAGTCTCAATTAATAAAAACCAAGAATTAAATTTAAAAATTGTCAGGTCAGGCGTTTTAGGTTTAATTTTATTTAAAATTATTGATGATATACTTATAAGAATTTAAAAGTTATTGTATAAAATTACTAAAAAAATAATAAATTACAAAAAAATGATAAGTTTTGTATATATATTATCATTATGCATCACATATAACTATCACAAGTTTATGCTGGTTAAAATATATCCGCCAAAATTAAAAGGATTGAATAAAATATTTTGAATATTTAGAATTTCAATGGAATTATTTCAATTAGATTGTGATTTTGTAATTCTTCATTCTGATTAATTCTTATCATTTTTTCTTAAAAATTATCTTTCTATATTAATATCGTAATTAACAATCAAATTCAAATTGAAAAATTATATTTTATAGAGAAATCTGAAGGGACTGTCTTAGAATCATAAGACTCAAATAAGAAAATTTTTCTATTTTGTGATGAATTTCTTCAATTTTCTATTAATCATGGAGAATTTCTATCTTATAGAGAATTTCTTCTTTTTGTCGAGTCTAAGTGTTTTGCAGTGAGAATAATAAAATTTAAAGAGAAAAAATATAATTTTTTTTTCTAATCTATTATGAATTTATTGTCACCCTAAGAAAATTAGACCATTGGATTTCTTAATATATGTTCATAAAACCAAATTTATGCCCAAAACAAGGGAGAGTTTTCTTAGTAAATCTTGACTAACCTATATTTATTAATAACAATAACAACAATATATATACAATAAACAAATCAAATAATTTTTATTAACAAAATCATATATAATTTAATGATAAGTGTAAATTAGAGCTTTAATAATGACATTCGAAATTGAAATATGCAAACATATATCAACAAATCAAGTTTAAATATCATTTCTAATGGTAGAAAAAAAAGAGCTTAATTAATTGAAACTAAATTGCAAAATAAATATAAGCATTTAATACAACTAAATCAAAGAAATAAAAGAGAAATGATATTTTCTTTTAATTACCCATATAAACAAAGCCCCTCAAAAGAAAGAGAGAAAAAAAAAACCAGGAGAAATAAAATTAAAAGAAAAATGGTAGGATCCAGCACTGCAAAACAGAAACCCTAACACATGGTTCATAAATATCACTTAGTTCAGTACAGACAAATCTCCCATGCCACATGACATGTTTCCTTCCACAAACCCACCACCGCCACCGCCACCGGCACCACTGACAACAACAACTTGTTGAATTTGATTATTCTGATGTGGTTTCTTTCTCTTCTTCTTCTCATAAGCTATGCCCCTAGCTTTAGCCTGTGCATCTCTCACTTCTCTAAGGTAAAGTCTGACGGCGCGTGCACCAAAAGGGTTAGTCTCAGGCAACCCACCATTCTCTTCAAAGGCTGCACGGAGGCGACCGATAAGCGCGTCAAGGCTACCCCAAGCTTGCTTAAGTGGACAAGGACAAGGAGCTGGTGGATGTGGGTGGCCAAAAAATGGACAAGTTTGGTTATGAACCTTAGTCTTACCAAATTGATCGAGGTACCTTAGAAATTCAAGAACATGAGCTCCACTACAGCGGGATAGTGCAAGTGGTGGCCGGTGGTTTCTTAAGTACTGTCCAAAAGTATTCCAATCTCTTCTTTTTTGAGCTTCATAACGACTTAAAGGCAGAGTTGACGGCTGCTGCTGTGATGGTAGGGATGATAGTGGTTGTGATGATGACAAGATTACTTGCAGCTGGTGGTGGTCTCGTTTTCATTTCTTGAAGTAACGGCGGCGGTTGCGGCGGCGGCGATGGCAGCTGACATATTGGGGTAAAGAAATAAAGATATATATATATATATAGAGAGAGAGAGAGAGAGAGAGAGTTATAAGGTGATAAAAAGAGGGAGAAATTGGATTTGTATGGACATGTTAGTATGAAAGTGAAATGAGAGAGGGCACAAACATGGGGGAAGTTTCTTGGGAACTTTTATAGAGGAAAAGCAGACAAAAGAATCACACAAAATGGGAGAGAAACAAAGAGAGAAGCAATACAAGAAAATGACAGAGAAAGACGTATTTATAAACAAAGAAGAAAGAAATGCATTTGTGTTTGATCAATATATGGTTTTTAATGTCACATTACCATTATAGCATTTGGACAACTGAGTTTTACTTAAGTAATTATACAATAAAATCGTTGTATTACAACAAGTCAATAGAATATTAACATGTGACAATATTTTACATTCGATTGGCGTGTTGTATTACAATATTGCCACATATTGATATTCGATTAGCTTATTATAATACAACAATTTTATTATATAATTATTCATTTTACTTGAATGGCCTGTTTTTTTCTTGTATTTAATGGTATTGGACTCGTCTACCCCACTTCATTTAATTTAAATTCCAATGGAAATTAAATAAAAAAAAACATTATATAGCATATATATGAAATTCATATATGATGATAGGAGAATGATTTAATTTAATGTTAAGAGTTAATTATAAAAGTGATGCAACATGCTTCAATAATTTTTGTATTAACGTATTGTCTTGCTTCATGATATACCATTATGGTAATGATACAAGTTAATTACGTACAAAATCAATTTATTTTTTAAAAAATTAAAATAAATGAAATAGTGTCATAATGAAGTTATATAAAAATTAGAGATAATTAATATTTTTCTAATTATAAGTAAATTATAATTATAAGTAAATAAAATAGATATTTACTAATAATATATATAAAAAATATAAGTAAATTATATGAAATACAAATAATATTTTTTAAACAAAAATATTTTTAATATTTTTATCTAGATAAAATAAATAAATAAATAATATTATACATTAATAATATATATATATATTTGAATCACATTTGGTTAATTATGATAATATATCAAAAATTTTTCTTTTTTCTTATTTAAAGAGTTAAATATACTCTCAGAAAAATTTAAAAGTGCATTTGTAACCATATATGCAATTTATATTTTATTAAATTTAAAATATGAATCTAACAAACAAACCATTTTCGGATTGCTCTATTCTTATACATGCTATTAATTCTCTTAACTCATGCTTTTAAGAAATTGAAAGCTATGTATATAATATCAGAAGTTTAAGAAATTTTTTTATGGCATGCTTTTTAATTTTTATCAAAAAATCATGTAATCTTATTACTGATTGACTAGCATCTGTGGGTTATTATAAACAATTTAGATCATACTGGAGAACTAATGATCTCTATTATCTTTATGTATTATTGTTGCATGACCTTTTCTTAATATATCTCTTATCTTTGCTTATTGAAAAAAAAATACAAAACAAAAACAAACAAACAAATAAACCATTCCAGATGGGTACTATAGATCGTAATTATTAGTCTATCTTGTAATGTGTAAAATGTAAATAATAATAATAATAATAATAATAATAATATACTTATCAATCTACTTTTATCTAAATTGAAAAGACACAAATATAATATATTGTACACGCAAAATTAATTAATTCTGATAAATAAATAAATAATTAAATAATTAATGAGAAAGAGAGATAGATTAAAAACTAGTAAGGAGACAAAAGAAGAAGGGAAAGGGGGTGAAGGGGGGCCAGTTAAGCAAAGAAACTCTCGTTGGGTGAGTGATGACAGTTTGAATATCATTTCACAAACGTCACCTCAATATTATTTTTCCCCCTCTCCTTTTTCTCTCTCATTGCTATTTCCTCTCACCCCCCTTCTTTTTATATCTATATATCTATATATATATATATTCAATATTTCTATATTTTCTATTCTTTTTCTGTATTTTTATTTTGTTGATGTAATTAATCAACCATTTTCAGGGCCTGCAAGACGGTAACTTGACCATGTGTATATATATATATATATGTACACATTTATACATCCCATTAATTTCATTTCGCATATATGACATATATATATATATATATTACATGCATGACCCATGTAAAGATTCTTGATAGGGTGATAAGATGTTTCACTGAAACATACATGACTTGTGTTCTTAATCATTATCATTGTAGTTACATGTATATGTACAAAAGTTAAATAATCTTTTTATTTACTACAATAAATGTTTTTAATTGAACTCCCATTTCAATGATTTCATGCAATAAAATTAAATAAATAAAGCTATCCATAAATTATTTATTCAGTAATATTAAAATTATTTAATAAAAATTCATATTTTATGAATAATTAATTAGCAAATAAGAGCAATGATTAAAGAGGGGAGGGGGGTAATATTGAAGCTGATGGAGCGTATCAAATTGATTGACTGAGCAATGAAGAGTGAGGGCCCTTTAATAAACAAGCAATGGCACCAAGTTTTGGTGCAATGTTACATCTTGTCAATATGTCAAATCTCAGGCAGTCCTTTCTTTTCTTTTTTGTCTTCTCGCTTAGATTTAATCAATCAAATTTCAGCCCACAAATTAATCATTCTTCCTCCCTCTCTTCTTTTTTATTTCCACTTTTAGCACTTCCTTTCCCACGTGCCTCACCAACTTCTTCTTTCCCTTTTCTTTTAATTTTTTTTAGGGCTATAAATAAATTAAACTACACTAATTTAATTGGATTCTCATTAAATTTATATTTATTAGTATTATATCACTTGTAAATTTTATGTAGTTATTAATTAATAATTACTAATTTTTGACTAAAAAATTAATAATTACTAATTCTTAATAAACTTTCAATAAATAAACATATAAGAATAATTATATAATATTAAATTTAACCCATTTTTAATACCAATAAATATAAAAAAATTTCATGAAAAATTATTAAATATTAATAATTAGATATAGATATTTATTATGAATAATATCAACATCCAAAAGATTGATAATACTTATTGTAAACTCTTAAAAATGACAATGATATAATTATCATTATCAACTAGCTATCTATCAATCAGTATAGAGTTAATGATTATTATATTAATTACATAATTTAATATTTTAAATATCAACGTGGTTTATTTATTTTATTTTTTAATCAATTCATTAATATTAATACGGACTAAATATAATTTGACTAATTAAAATAAATATAATTTCTCTCTTAGTATTTTCAAAAATATTTTTAATAATTATTATTTTAAATACAAGGCTCGATATTTTAGATATCAATGTGATTTGTTTATTTTTTCTTAATAAATATATTAATATTAATACACACTAAAATGTAATTTAATAATATATAAATATAAATTTGATAAATCAATCCAAATTTAATTTCTCTTTTAATATTTAAAAAATATTATGAAAACAACTAAACTCATATATAATGGAGTTGTAACATATTAGATGGAGTTGCTCAACTTAGATTGATTACTTATTTGATTTAAATTATTTTTGAGATTATTTATTATTCTTATTAGTATTGTTGCTGTTATATTGTTCTTGTAATAGGTTAATTGAATTTTTATTTAAAATCATGCATGTTTGATATTTAAATTTTAAATATAATAGTGATATATAATATTGGTATTTTTAATTGTCATATAACATGTATGTTAACGAGCTCAAGCTCGAACTTGACTTGTTGAATATATTAATGAACTGAACCTGAGCCGAGCTGAGCTTGAGCTTGAGCTTGGCAATCTCAGTATGAATGAGATCGAACTCGAACTCAAGTATTAAAAGTTTGTCAAAGATCAGATTGGCTCTATTACAACCATAATTCTCTTTGTTACCTTAGTGTTTTTAAGTATCCAATTCATCCAGATTTATTTATGCAGAGTATAAGTAATTTATAAATATATTTGAGCAGATACAGTTAATAATTTTACCACTTATGATGCATTCGGATCGGGTTTGAATATATACCTTCAAATACTTGCTATCCTAACCTGGTTGTATTTATTAATTATATTTAATTAAATTTTGATAATATATTTATTGTAGTTTATTTTAGTTATAAAATTATATGGTATAAAATTATTTTAATAAAATTATATTAGTATTAAATTTTTATTTATAATTATTTAATTAAAAAATTATAATTTTATAATTTTAATTTCATAATATTTTTATATTTAAATGAATAGTTAAACGAGTATAGTAATAAATGAATAGTGTTAAATAGATTTAGGATGTGTATGGATAGTAAAATTATAATTATAATCGGATTTGAGATGAATATGAGTAATTTAAATTTCAATAAATTTAAATTTAAATAATATATATTTTGTGGGTACCTTACCCGCTACTACTTCTATCCTTACCCACTTTAATTGGTTGGGACAAATAGGAGTATTCATGGTCTGATAATATGAACCTTTATCCTAAAATATGAACTTAAATTTATATGTCAAGTTTAACAATTTTGCGAATCTAAACCTAAATGTAACCTAATGAACTTCCATATTCGATTAACCTATTTTTATATTTAGTTAATATGTTAACCAAAATATATTTTTATTCATTTTTATAATAAAAATATATATAAGAAAAAAAATTCAACCACTAATCATATATATCTATGAAAATTACTATAAATAAAAGTAAATCAACATAAAATTCAAAATATTCATAGAAATAAATTTATTAAGAAACAATATTCATAAAAATTATATTAACTTTTATTCAAAACTTTTCCCATCACTTTTTCGGAAGAATCGCGTTTTTTATTCATGGAAAAAAATTATTTAACATTTATATAATTATATATTTATTTATTTATTTTTAAGTTAAATTACAAAACTATTTTATTTAAGTTACAAACCAATAATTATATATAACCTAACAATTAAATATAATTTTTTATTTATATTTATATCTACTTTATTTTATAATTAAATTAGAAAATTATATTAAATATTTATATAATAATAAATAATAAATCAATATAGTAAAACATAGTTTTATATTTTTAGTACCGATAGCTATGAATTACTTCTCATTATTTTATTTTTACCTTTAACTTATAATTGAAATATTTTAGATTATTAATTAAATAATTATTAGCTATTAATTAAACATATTTTTATTAAATTAATTAATTTTATTTTATTACTTCATCAGTAATATTTATTAATTTATATATATATATATATTTATCTTTTTCTTAAATATTTTACGATTATACTCTATAAAATACAACTATTGTATTATTCGTCTTACTTACCATTACGTACCTAATAAGTACTTACTAAATATAAATTTTAAAATTAATATGTAAATGTAAATATAATAAAAAAAATAAAATATAAACTATTACTATTATTATAAAACCAGTCATAAAATTGTATACTGGCATGAGCTTCAATTATAATTTATTTAATTTATATGTTCTAATCATATATGTTTTAAAATACACAAGTTATTGTTATTTTATTAGGTTGAATATTAGTTTTAAGTTTTTAAATGCTGATATAAATAAATAAAAAAAATACTAAATGTGACTTAATATAACAGGATCATATTATTAAATATTATTGAAATTATATTGAATAGATTTACTTTTATATATTCTCAATAATAAAAATATTTTTATGCATGATAATGTTTACTATATATTTATTATCTATCTATAATTTTGCATCATTACATAACTTTTAAAAAAATTTGAATCACTTATTTCTAAATTGCTTATGATCATTTATCAAATTATTAATTCAATATGGTTGAATTAATATATTCTTTCATACATTATCAATAAATAAAACTTTTTTATATATAATAGTATTAACTATCTGTTATATATATATATATGTGTGTGTATGTATTCATATTCATGTCCAAATCTATAGTTCAGAAATTTATATTAAATATATATAAATAAATATATATATATATAAGTCAATAATAGAAGAAGTGTTGAAAGAGTTATACATCATCAAATTTTGTAAATAATACAATCTCATTTTTTTAATTAATTTTTATTTAATTTTAATGATTTATATAAAATCTAAAATTTAATATTTATTATATCTGTGACTATTAATCTTCTATTAATAATTACATATTAATATAATTTTATAATATTAATTAAATAAGTTATAGTTATGACTTTTAATTTTTTATAAATTAATTACATATTAATATAATTAAATATAAATGATTGATTTATATATTTTTTAAGAAATTTAAAATGTTAAAAAATATATGACTATTAATCTTCCTCATATAGATTAATTATAAATTTATTTATTTATTTTTAATAATGATTAATTTATATACTATTAAAAATTAAAAAAAATAAATTACAAAATATATTTTTTATAAAATATAAATTAATTACATATTAATATAATTTAATAATATATTTATATTTTTTAAAAAAATTAAAAGTAAAAAATATATAACTTTTAACCTTCATACTAAATTAATTATAAATTAAATAATTTATTTATAATATAATATATTTATATTTTTAAAAAAATTTAAAGGTAAAAAAATATATAACTTTTAACCTTTATACTAAATTAAATTTAAAAAAGGCTAACTCATATTTCTTTCTTTTTTAATTATTTTTTTATTTAATAATTTTAAAATTTAAAATTTAATAATTAATAAATTAAATTTGCAACTTTTAATCTTCTATAAATTAATTACACATTAATAAATTTAATAATATATTTATATTTTATTAGAACTTTAAAAAGTTAACTCTTAACATTCATAATAAATTAATTATGTTAAATAATTTATTTATAATAATAATCAATTTATATATTTTAGAAATTTAAAAATTAAATAATAAATATTTTAACTTAAACTATTAATATATGAAGATAAAAAAATCATATATATAAAATATTGTTAATAATTATTAATAAATTTTTAACTGAGACTATTAATATATGTAAAAATAAAAGATTATACATTTGATAAATTAATAATACATGAGGATAAAATATATGATATATAAGAAATTTATCGACCAAAATTAAAAAATGAATGAAAAGTAAATTATCACATATTGTATATATATAATATAAAAATATCATGTACTATAGTTATTTATCTATTTATATATTATTTATATCTCATAATTTATCATATGAAACTATTCAGGTTTAATATATATGTATAAAAATAAAAAGTTAGATCATATTTTAATTTTAAATAAATATAAAAAGTTTGATCATATTTTAATTTTATTTCCTACATCTATACTAATAATCATTAATTATATTAAAACTAAAATTTATTAATTAAAACTATTAACATATCAAGAAAATAGTTATATATTTAATAAATTATTAATATATAAATAAAATATCATATAAATTTTTTATAATAAGATTAAAATCATATTCACTCATTACGCAAATATGCGACTAATTAATAACATAAACCTTAATCATAAACCTAAAAATTAAGGTTAGATTCAAATTAAACCTAAACTCAAGTTTGATTACATAATATTAATTCAATTCATGTGGTTTAGATCCAATTCACCGATTTATAGGCTTTTGGACACCACTAAGATTAGATTAAATATGGATTTGGATCAAATATAATGACTCTCATCTCTATAAGCGATGACCAATAATATAATTAAATTTGACCAATATAATTAAATGTGAATCTCAATGGACGACAAGCTAGAATCCAATACCAATATAATAAGCATATTAATATTTTAGCGATTTTTACAAAACCACTCTTAAAAATAAAGTTATTTTCAAAAGTATCGCATCAAACACTTTTTTTTACTTTTGCAAAAAAAACAAGGTGCAATAAACTTTTAAAAATATTTCTTCCTCTATAATATCTATATATATTATGTAAATATTTTATGGATATTAATTAAAAAAATTAATATATATATATATATTTGCTATATCTATTCATGCTCTTATTCATAATTTTATTATTCTAAATTAAAAAAATATATGATTTAACTGGTAAAATATATAATATATATAAAAAATAAAATATTTACGCAATACACGTAGAACATCTAAAAAAAGTATAAAATGATTATATTTTCCACTAATTATAAATCTATATATATTAATATAGGTACACAATATACACATCACATTAAAAATTATATGATTTAAAAGTTAAAATATAATATAAAAAATAAAAAATATATATTTATACTATATGTACACAACATATACAAAATATTAAAATAGAACTGTATGTCTTATTAATCAAAACTCAACATATGTCAATATAAATACACAATATATTCTTCATGATAAAAAATATTATATGATTCAATACTACAAAAACACCATACATAATAAAAAAAAAATATGCACACAATATCTATATAATAGTTATAGTATTTTTATACTCTATATATGTATAGTACATATATCCTATATACATAAAGTGTATATTTAGAGTACAAAAGTGCTACAGTAAATAACTATAGAAATACTCTCATTTAATAATTTAAAAATACAATCTTATAAATATATATACATTAATTGAATAAATTTAGTAAAAATATATAATTTGATTAATTTATAAGAAAAATCTCCGAGATAATTTCACTAGAATTTTATCTGTAATTTTAATAAATTTCAAATTATCAAAAACACAACTTACAATAATAAAATACATTCTCAAAGTACAATTTTCTCAATCTCCAATATTTCTTCCATGATCACTAAGTAGTTCAAAAACATATATATATATATATATATATATATATTGTTTACATTTATGATACTCTAATTACATAATCATGTTCATGAAATCTTATTATTTACAAATGCATAAAATGTATTTAATAAAATTTGAATATATATCTCTATATGATATGCAATCCAGCACCAAAAGCCAGGTCTTATAATAAACTCTAACTTTACAATCAAACTCATAACTTAGACCACCCAAGTCTATCAGGATCTTCTTACTCTGCAAATCTATCACTTACGCAACACATTTAACCGTGCTAAATTTGAAAATTTAGTGGTACATAATTTGATAACATAAATGATTCAAAATCAATGCATATTTTCCATCTCACACAATAAATCATGCTATCATCATAATATAATACTCATTTATATATTTATTATCACACAATAACATTTAATATCATTGTCATATTATATTCATTATTTGTTCATTATTCTTCACTTATATAAATCACATCTCACAACACACACATTGGGCCCAACAAGTCTTTGCTCAATGTCTAAGTTCCATAATAATTGATTTGATGTATCATAATATTAGTTTCACGACCCAACTCTCCTTAAGTCTATCTTTAATCTTAACTCTCAAAACCTAGAGCTGCTCATGTTTATCATAATAACTTCAAATCTATTCACAAGACCTAGCTCTACTTAGGTTTATTAATATATGCAACACCAACATTAACTTTACAGAACAAGTAATTGTATAGAGTTAACACATAATAACACATTATATTTTCACATTCTCATTTCATTTAACAATTCTTTTCTCACGCTTTCCACATATTCCATACCAATTTCTCATACTTTCTATCACATTACGCAAATTTACATTCATATTATGATTTATTTTCATATTTTTCACTTCATATTGTATAAAACATAATCATTTATCTTATCACATTCAACCAACATATCACAATCATAACTATAAACACGCATATATATAATGTTACTTTAAAAGAATATCAACATCCTTTAAAGTATGCCAAATTGGATTATGTTAAATATGTACATTCAATTAAAATGTCAATAACATATGTACTAATCTCAAATAGTTCCAAACAAATGCGTTTTTTTCTTTCCAACCTTAATTTTCTTCACTTGGCAACTTTGCATTACTCACTCTTAAACCAAATATTAAATATAAAAATTATATAAAAACCATATATATACCCATAACAATCATTAATTATACAATTCTAATCAAACACCCATCAAAACCCTAATTCCCCTCTTACTATCTTTCTCAATCTTCACCCAACCAATGTCTTTTCCACCATCCAATCATAAAATTATAACATATCCATCAAAACAACATCAAAACAATTAAGAGATCCTCCATCAAAAATCCAAGTTTTATATAACCAACTTTAAAATCCTAACTTCAACAATCGTACTCATATCAATCAATTAATCATCAAATCATAATATATCCATCATATTAGCTTTATTACAATCATTTTAACTATTCAAATCAATTTTTTCTCTATATCCTTATCCTAGCATAACCCTAAAATCTAAAAAAAAACAAAGCTTAGGAAGAGATTACTTATTTGGTTCCTTGATTTCTCTTCAAAACCAACTTGATTTGCTATGATTTTTAGTGAAATTTTGAGTATTTAAAAGAAAGACTCTCTCTCTCTTTCTCTCTCATGGAGGTTCGGCCTTGCTTGAGAAGAAGAAGATGCTGAAGACTTTATTTTTTTCTTCTTCTTTCATATCCATATATATTAATTAATTAATTATTTTTCTCTTTAATTTCCATCCATATAGTGTATTTCTTTCTTTAGTTTTTCTTTCTCTTTTATTTATTTATTTATTATTATTATTATTATTATTATTATTATTATCTTTCCAACTATAAATATATATATATATATATCATGTATACTTTATATATATATATATTATGTATATTTTATGTATATGATATATAACTAATATTTATAATAAGTATATGTTAGGTATATATCTTGTATATATTATGTATATCCAATATATATCTTGTATATACTTTAGATATATATAATACATATACCTCTCCCAACACTCTAATTGGCTCTTCATATAAATATTTAATTGTGCCTAAAATTATAAATGTTACAACAGTAAAAGAGGATTATACTTTTTACCAATTATAATTCAATATATATGAGCATAAATATTAGACATATATATCACATTAAAAATATTTTATGATTTAAAAGTTAAAATACAATAAAAAGGACATCTACATAACATGATACATACATACATATTATATATCAGTGTATATTGTATAAATATTATGTATACGTTATTTGAATGTTGTGTGCATTATATATATATTAAGTATATGTTGTGAATATATTTCTGCATGTTGTGTATATACTGAAAAATTAAATACACACATTGAAATAAAAATTAACTGAAACAAATATTAAAATAAAATAAAATACAACTCAAAAAAAATATAACAAGATTCAAAAAATATAAATTCAAAAAAAATAATAAAAAATTCATAAAAAAAAATTTGCTTTGAAACATTATATCAAACATATAAAATGCATTACCATTAAAGAATAATAAAATATTTAATATTACAATTGAAAAATAATAAAAATATATAGATATATTTGTAAATATCAAATAATATGGATGTTCAAAACAATTTTCTACAAATAGAAAACAAAAAAAAAAAAAAGAGAGAGAGGGAAAGTGACAGAAAAGAAAAAGAAAAGAAAAGAGATGAAGGAAAGAAAAAAATATTGATAGAGAGCTCTTCCACGAGAATATTTGGAAAAAAAAATTATTAAAAAAAAAACAAAGCACAGTATATTTAAAAAGAAAACCTAAAATACATAAGATAGTTCACTAATTTTCTCAATATTTTATTAATAAAAATGAATTTTTTGAGCATTAGAGTAACTTTTTTTTTATCCAAAGCAGTAGAGTAACTTGTACTGGTTCATCTTGTATAAAACATTGATAAGTCCCCAAGCTTTTGATCAGCTATGTTTGTTTTATTAATTGCACGTTTGTGTCTGATCCTTCAAATACTTATAATTATTTGAGAAGGCAGATGAAAATATTTTAATTATATATAATTTTAATATTTTTTTAAATTTAACACTAGTTGAATTTTGATTTGAAAATTTTCAAACAAGAAATAATCAATATAATTTTTATATTATTATTATTATTATTATTATTATAACATTAGATATAAATTTGAAAAAAAATAACACAAAATAAGTTCACAATTCACTTATAGTTGATATCATATTGTTAAAAAACTGTTATGTAAATAAAATATAAAATGAAAAATGAAAATCTTGTAATGTCAAAATTTCTTTAATATTGATTCTCTTAAATTTATATATAATCATATTCTTATATTTAATCACATTTTTCTTAAGTAATACAAAAAAATTTTATAAAAGAAAAGGACTCTTTAATTTTTAATGCTCAATTTTTATAATTGTTTCATTCATATTTATTTCAAATGATTAATATAAAAATAATTATTAATTTATTTATTTATATAAAAAAAATTCTCATTAGCATTTATAATTATATGATGTTAGATTAAGTGGAAAAAAGGGAATTCAATCTTCAATCTTTAAAAGGGGATAAAATGGCTTTTTTTTCCCAAGAGACTGCCAATGTCATATTTGTGGGTTTGTAGAGATGCCCATTTCAGGTGATTGATTTTGAAATCCCAAGTAGTTTAAAAGGCCAAGAATCTCTTACCTTTTTCTTTTATTTTCTTTTTTAATAATATAACCACACTCATTCTTAAATTTACTTATCCAAAACTAATTCTATTAATATCATATCAGCTATTAAAAAAATAAAATACTTTTAATAAATGGTGGCTATAAATAATGATCGAATTTATGATATTTTTTTCTGAAAAAATAAGAATATTGAATTATTCGCACCACTTATTTTTTGATGAAGAATTTTTATCTTTGCTAATGATTTAATTATCAACTATCAATTTTTTTTTAATTCACAAATAAAGAATTGATTCTTTTTATGGGACAACAAATAAAATAAAATAATTCGTATATAGTAAAAGTAATGAAATTGACTTTCACAAATGGTGATTAAATTCTTTGCAACTCTATGCTAATTAATGGGGAATTTGTTGAAGCAAATTATCATTAAATTATATATTAATCTCAATATATGCTTATATATATATATAGTTAGGTTTGTTTAGAAATTTGATCATTCAAAAGAATATTTTCTGTCCATGTAATTTTTTATTTTTTTCAATTACTGTGTAGTTTATAGGGGTGTTTTCTGGCTGGATTAGACTGAGTTTCACTTCAGCCCGTAGCTTGATCTAAAAAATATTCGGGCTATAATTTGCAGTCCATGGTCCGGCCCTAAGCTCGATCGACCCGGGCTACTTTGGGCCTGATATGGTTTGGGTCAAGTCAAGCTGGCCCTTTTTTGAAATTAAAAAAAATTGAAGGATAATTTTTTTTAAATTTCAATAAAATTTATCTATAAATATTATTTTAAAATTTATTATACCAAATTATATCTAATAATATATGAATTATTATATCAATATTTATAATAACTAAATTATTTAATTATTTAGTTATTTCATTATTCAAGTAAAAAAAATATAAAATATAAAAATTATTTCTTATGGATTAAATTTTAAGAGTCTCAAATATCAGAAAATACATATAATATTTTAAATTTTTAAAATTTTTTTATATAAAATTTAAATTATTAAAATATATATTTTTAAAAAAATATTAAAAAATTAATACCTCGTGCCGGGTGGGGCTGGCTCGAAAATTTAAAATTTGACCTGAGCATAATTCAAATCTAAATTTAAAATTTGTAGCCCAATCCTATTATAAATTTGGACCAGCTCAACTGGCCTAAACTTTTCGAACTTTTTGAACACCCCTGATAGTTTGTTATTCTCATCGCTGCTTCATTAAGCACGCTTGTAGGTTTTACATGTATTGTCCTTTCTTAGATTTTTTGTACTTTAATTCTTGTCTTGTTATTTGCTTATTCATTTATAAAAATAATATATATACTATATAAATGGTTTTGTTTTTAAATTTATTTAAGTGATATGCTATTTATATATATATTAATTTTATTATTATTGTAGATTAGTAGAAACTCTTAGATGGTATTTTTAGAAAATTATGGAAAATTTTGTTTTTTATGTATTGAATAATATTATTCAATTATTTATATAAAAATATATTTTTATGTATTAATTATCTTGTAATATACTTATTCTTTTTAATTAATAGAAAAAATTACCATAAAGTTTTCTCATCTAAAATTATATATAAAAATAAATTTACATCAATTTACCATTCTATAAAATGCCAAGAAATAAGGGACAGCCTAAAATTTTATTATGAGTTAATAATACTTGTAGCTAATTAATTTTTATTCAAAGCAATTTATTATCCATTTTTGTTATACATTTATTATTTCTATAGCAAATTACTTTTATTATTTAGTTACGAATTTATAATTTTATAGCTAAAATATATAATTGTTAGCCACAATATTTTGATCATAATAAGAAGTTAGTATTTTAACCATTAATTTATTTTATTCATAGTTAACATAATAATATATTTGCTATGATCTTGTAGGCATGGTAAGCTCATTGGTTTTTTCAGTTACAAATTTATTAATATCATAACTAATTTGTATATAGTTATAAATGTTAATCTAGCATATCTAATACAATTAATTAGCTGCTACAAATTTTTTTATTTTATTACAAAATATTTAATCTTTTATTTATAATAAAATTACTTATACGACAAAATAAAAATGCTCTTTGATGTAAACATAAAAAATTATATGGCTATATTTTTATTATGTCATTTTTAGTAATATAAATTTATATTATAGCTAAATATTTTAGTCATATTGTTTTATAGTTTTAATTAGTATTCTTGCAAAGATGCTTCGTTTTGTAGTGTTAATTTGCAATATAGATGAGTTCATTCAAATCTTAATCTCATTATACTTTAGGAAAGATTGACAAAGCCAACAAATTTTTTTTTTTTCCTATCGTAAAACCAACAAGCTTAGACTTAATTAGTTGGCCTTTTTCTGAAAAGAAAAAAAAAAAGTAAACATATGATTATCTAAACATCTTAATATCTATTTAGTGTTTAGTTTGAAAGGATTAAAAAAAAAAAAAAAAACTTAGCGGCATTCCATCTTTTTCCTTTTCTTAATTTTTTTTGGGGCGCCATCATTAATCTTTATCTTTTATTCGAAGATTATTCTTTTATTTTTTTCTCATAATTTTTTTACTTAATAAATACAGATATATATATATATATATATTAATTTGTATTTTTTCATAGTTTTATTGTTGTTTGTTTTATTCTTAATTTTCTTTATGGAGGTTTTTTTTTATAGGATTTTTTTAGTTTCTGGTAGAATTTTTTTTTCATAAAAATATTTTCTTCTCTTGTATTATATATATGGGGATGTCAAAATGAATTAAACAGTAATATTTGTGACGTTGATCTAAACAAAACTACTTGATATAAATAATATCTTGTTGTTGCATCGAAATATATTAATATTAACTAAAATGATTAACATAAAATGATTGAATAATCAAAAAATAAAGTTATTCACGAATACAAATTGAATGTTAAAATTACACATTAAATTTATGGTAGTCCATAATTAAAAAACATATTTATGATTATTTTAGAAGAAAGGAAATAAAAAATAAGGTAGAATTAGAATAATTATTAACATGATTAAAATTATTATGAATATGACTATTAATTGTGCCAATATATTTCAACTTTAATGAAATATAAAAATTTAAACGTGGTATGTAAAAAATAAAGATTAAACACAAAAAATTTAGGATTTCTATAGAAGACATAGAGAAATGAGAGTAGAAAATATCTGGAGGAAATTCATTACTTCTCGAATGATCTGTATGTACAGAGCAAGGTTTATATATATATACACTAAAGTTTAATTACTAAAATGTCTTATACTTACAACTGAAATTACAATAGTAAAAAATATAATAAATTACAACATCATATATTCCAATAAGTTATATAAATATAACGTATATGACATGCTTATTTAAATAAATTGTATGTTAGTTATAAAATTAGGCACAACTTATTTAATATGTATTATATTCGTCTCATTAAAATCATTCCTTTTAGTTTGTATATAAATATTAAAATAATTATTATATTATCTCAATTTTATAAAAAATTATTTTGAACAAACTAAAAAACTTTCATTAACTCATTAGTATTAAAATTACTATCACTTCATTAATAATAAGGGTATAGTTGAAAAAAATAATTTCATAAATATGACAATTTAATAGGATAATTTTTTTTCTAAATTAATAATTTCAATTTAAAGGGGGAGTATCATATTTATAGCCTAAAATAATATTATATTTTTTATAATTAATTGGAATATTATTTATAAAATAAAATGATTTTAGAATGTAATTTTTTTAAAAAAATAACATGAAAAATAAAAAATATAAGCTAATTTAGAGTAGATAATGAGTGCATTTTAAATTTTAATATTAGAATTTAGTGATAAAAAGAAATCGTGGAATGTGACTATTAACATAAATTTTGTAAGAAAATTTTTAAAAAAATAAATATAATACTTATTTTTACTTTTTATTGGACAAATTAATAACAAAATAATTTAATTATGAATTTTATTGAAATTAGGCTGTTTTGGTTAAATTAATTTTATTAATATATTTTTTATATTTTATTTTTTTGTGAGTGTTATTTATTTTTAAAATTAAAAATTAAAAAATTATTTTTTATAAAAAATATAATTTTTATATAATAAAAATAATTTAAATTATTAATTTAAATTATTTTATTAGATATTTTTATTTAATAGTGAAGCTTGAAAGAAAAAAGATAAAAAAAAAAGATAAAACTGAAGTAAAATATTGATTGTAGTAATTGAAGAAATATTTTTTTAAAAAAAATTTTGTTTTAGTGAAGAATGATATATTTTTTAAAATTTTACTTTAATTTTTTTATAAAAGTATAAATTTTTTTATCTTTATAGTATTTTTAAAATAAAAATTAATTTTTTAAATAGTCATGTAAATATTTCGTATATTTTAAGTCATCTTATAAATGTGTTAACCCATTTTTTATACCTACTTCTTAAGAGTCATTCCTAACGGATTTATTCATGTACTTCAATGACATTCGCTTTCCATCACCCATTTTAACACAGTTTTTCATCTTATTGTCTCAATTTCGAACTTACTATTAAATTATTTGAATAATTAAATTTAAAAATATAAAAATTGATTTATAGAATTACTATTGATACCCAGTCAATTGAATTTATTTAAAGCTATAAAAGTATATTTATAATTTAATCATTATTAATCACTATCAAGTATAAAATTAAAATTACCAATTCAAATGCTCTATTCGATCAAAGAATAGAAAAAGAAATTCAAATGATTTTATTTTGATTTTTTTTATTTTAGAATATATTTTTATATTTTTCATTTAATTTTAGACTAAATAATTATAAAGTCTATGAGGTTTTGCATATTACACTAATCAGTCTCTATATTTTCAACATCTAATTTTTGCATCCTCCTATTTTTAAAAATTAAAGTGTTCAGCCATTCGTTAATATTTTCATCCTAAAAATATTAGTCAATTACTTTGATATTATAAAATAATTTATTTGTTCTTCTTTTATATATATTTTTCTTTATTATTTGTTAAGTCATGCTTATTTTTAATTTTATTTATATTTTTACACATAATTTATTTTAATTTTATAAATATTATTAAAAAATAATTTTAAATAATACAAATAATATCTTTTATTATTTTGCAGACAATCCATATATATCATTTATTTTAATTTTATAGATATTATTAAAAAATAATTTTAAATAATACAAATAATGTCTTTTATTATTTTGTATACGATTTATATATAAAATAAAATTAAAAATGAAATAAACTTAATAAATAATAATGATAAATATAAATAAAAAAAGAGTAAATAAATTATTTTATAATATCAAAGTAGTTGACTAATAATTTTAAGATGAAAATATTGATAAAATGACTAAATAATTTAATTTTTAAAAATATAAAAATGTAAAAATTAAATATTAAAAATACAAAGACTGACTAATATAATATATAAAACTACATAAACTTCATAATTATTTAACCTTAATTTTATATCTACGTGTACTGTTTTAAACATATAAAGAAAAATCCATAGTATTTCCTAAAGAAAAATAAAAACCTATATAGCGTTTGGAATGAATAATAAAACATAAAATTCATTATATTTAAAACATTTATTTGCACATAAATTTTTCATATTTGGAATTTTAAGCTTTTTAAGTATGGAATTGACTTTGAATTTGTAACCGTACTAATTTATACATTTATAGTTCGATATTGTACAATTTTATTAGCATATACATCAGTTAAGTTCGGAAATTACTTGTATATTTTTATCAATTTTGATAAAATTATATTTTATGGATTTTGAATTTATTAAAATAATAATAGTAATAATAATTTAACTCGAAATGGAAAAGGAAAATGTAATTACAGTGAAAAACTAATTATTATTACTGATTAAAAATATTTATAGATATTTTTTAATAATATATATATAGAAAAAAAATTATCATGAACTAATTCATATTTCAATTCATGGACTATGCTAATAAAAAATTTTAATTTAAATTATAATATTTTAAAAAAAATAATTTAATTTATTTATTTTTTAAAATTATGCTATGGAAATGTGTATTATCTCAATTCATAGATTGTGTTCAATGAAATAATGCCCAAGCACAAACAACAAAAATATATCTATTGGACAAGCAGACACTGTACTGGACATTCAGACACAGAACTGTCGTTTTAGACCAACAAAATTGTCCTTCATCCAGTTTTATCATCTGACCCACTTGATGTTTGTGTGGATATACATAGAACAACTTACCCTGAATAAATTATAGTTATAAATTAATTAATGTAAATAAATATAATTACATTAATATAAAGTTAATTAAAAATACCATAAAAATAAAAGTTAAAAATAAATAATAAATTAAATTATAGTATATTTTATGAAATCATGACTAAATGAGATGGAATACCAAAATTAAGCTATTAAGGAATTGAGTGTAGGAACAAGAACTTGATTGTGAAAAAGGTTATGCATTCTCATAATTTTTTTTTACATTTTGACTTCCAAGGAGAGAGCAAAAACTCAAACAAAATTGCTTCCCATTTTCACAAACCAAACTTTTCAAATTTCCAACCTGCAAAACACAGATATACATACAGTGTATACATATTATTATTTTCTAAGCATGAAGATAGCTTACTGAGATGGTAAGCACAAATTTATCTTTTACTTTTTGTTGGAAAGATGAGCAAGATTCCGAAGTTCTTCAAATGCATGCATTGTTTCTGCATCAAATCCTCCAGCAAACTGCATTATGCAAACAAATCCAGAAAATGAGTATATATGTTTTCTTTTGTTCACTTAGAGATATTGATCAAGTCTTAAACAATACAACAAGGGTAACTCTTCATTCCCTTAATGCCACACTAAATTAACCAAAACAAATCCATTGTCAGTCATTGTGTTTTTGGATGAAACTACCTGGTGAATTCTGAAAGCAAACCTAACTCCTTGAAGTAGCATATAGTCCAGTGCAGGGTCTTTTTCTAATGCTGATTTTGACTGAATTTCCATAGCAACCCTCTTCATGTACTTCTTTGCCAATTTAACAGACCCACACTTTATCTGCAATACAAACAAGTCACTTTATTGCCATGTGAAACCTCAAAAGTATTTTCTACCACACAAAACTTCAGAAGCAAATTAACCAGTGGAAATGTGTGTAATCCCAAAAGCTGATATAACTCGACCAAAAAAAAAACAAAAATCCTTGAAATGAAGGTAAAAAGAATTGTCAGAAGGATTCAATTGTCAGAAATTTCCATGCAAGTTAGCTACCATATTAGTAACTAAATTAAGAGTCGCAGAACTCATTTATTGTGTTACTTTGACCATGAACCATTAGGAGATATTTGTTTCTCAGATTTTTTTTTTGCAAGGTTTCTTTCTTTTTCCAGTAGTTGCATTTGAGTTATGAATAATGATGTCATATAAGTAACTAAATCATACTTACCTTACTAATAATGCCATTATCAATCATCCAATCTGTTGGAATTTGGAACTCTTTGCAATTACGCATTAAGGGTTCTCTTGTTCGTAGAAGGTTGTATAGAGTACGTTCCATCCTTCAAGAGAATGTAAACAAATGAACATTTGTATCAAGCAGATATGTTTTATTAGAATAAAATCATTTCAAAAATTTCAGGTTCTTACTTCTCAGATAAAGTGACCATTTTCTTTAGTGCAATATCACAAGGCATTCTAGGATCATCCTTGTAATAAGACACTTCTAATTCTAATTTCTTCAAATCTCTATACGCAAATGCTGCTTCTCTCAATGTATCAGCTTTCTTTTCTGGCCAATCAAAGTGCTTCAGGACTGCCCTTTCATCCACCTGTACAAAAATGCAAGCACATTAAGAATAAAATAAAAATAAAAACTCTCATTAAATTAGATTTTTTTTCTCTTATTTATTGGTCTCTAAAAGCATCAATAAGAAGGGAAAAGTTATAAAAATTTAATTCTATGTTGAATACATTGGCAAGGTGATTGTGCCCCCACAAAAAGCTATACCAAGGATTGAAAAACTGCAAGCACCTGATATAAGAATACAAAATTCACTCTCTATAGATTCAAGAAGGCCTTCTTTAGCATTCAATATCCTACATTACTTCCTCCAAAAAAGTTCAAAAGAATTGTGCTAATGAGAACTAGTTTATATTTCATTTAGTGATCAATTAAGTGGTGGATTAACTTCGTTTCTTTTTTATTTTTTCACTTTTAGCAAAGCTGAAATGAAAGCCCATTTGAGAAAAAAAAATGATTTATCCATGTGAAATCTTCACCATAAGACTTGCCCAATCATGTTGGGCTACAACCAAATACTTGGTCTAGGCCTAAGTATTGGGTTTGTCTTTCAAGTATGGAACTTCTTTTATTTCTTTTATCTGAAAGCTATACCATATATTTTTTCCTAATAAAGATTTCCCTCATTCATCAACAACTATTTATGAATAAAACATAGCATAGTTAAGAATCTTAAAAAATGAATCATATTAAGTTACTCAAGCCGAGACAGAGACTAACTGACCAGAAAGCCAAGTTCATCATCAAGCCACTTTACAAATGCCTCTACATCTTCAATATTCTGGTAAACAGCATTATTGACCTCTCTTATCAGTGAATTGACAAATTCTCCTTGAGTCTCAACATCTGCTTTGATCTACAAAAAGTTGACATTAGCAAGCAATTAAACTAAACTATATTATTACTGAAAAGAAAAACTCATAATGTCACATTCTATCTGGAACTTGAAATACTTGAGATGAAAAGAAAGGATCCAAATTCTTGGATTCTTAGACCATCAAAGGTCAATCTCAAAATGTTGCAAAAATCCAAGTTCTCAATTCTTTCCTTTCTCTTCAATCTTCATTTTAAATATACTAAGTCCAACTAATTAAGTCTTGTGGTTAGAATATAAAATTTTCAAGGTGGAATTTGTTCAAAAAATATGCAAAGATATGAACAGCCTCTTACAGCTAGCAAATGCGATGATCGATTTTCGATTTCGCCAATCATGCTGCTGCGAACATTTTCAACTTCTGAAGCATCACAGATACCTCCATTTGAAGGCTCTTTTCTAGAGTCTCTCTTCATGAGTGAATGGTAAAATTCAACAACTTGTGGTCCTCGCTGCACGACTCCTGCTGTAGTACTCCTCACTAATGAGAACTTTGGAGGAGGTGGTGGAGGTGGTGGCGGGGGTGGCGGGGGTGGACCTCGAGCTGAACCTTCCTCTTTAGGTCCACTGGAAATAGAACTAGAGGGTCTTGGAGGAGGATTAGGAACACGCAAAGCCCTTTTCTCAACATCTAATGAAGACACTATCTTATTAATCTCCAAGCAATTTCCAAAAATTTGAGGTCTTTGATCAATCCCCAGATCATAGTTCTGAGAAGTTACTGTCTCAGCTTCCTTTTCCACTTCTTTTCCACACATAAAACCATCAGATTGCCTTCTTTTACTTGATACCAATTCTTCCACGCTAAACTTTGATCCACTAATGGAGTGTCTTCTTCTTGGACTTCTACCATCTTCTGAATGATTCCAAATTTTATCGGCGCATTCCAAATTTGGCAAATCCTCATCAGTAATTGGCCATTTCTTTAACTTCTCAATTAAATTTAATCTCTTTGCACTACCATAGTCTAAGTATTCATTACTCTTGCAAGAGAATGAACCAACGGATTCATTATTTCTCTATGCTGAGTTCAGGCCTGATGCCTTATCAGAATTTGTTGGACATGAATTGCGCAATTCATCTCTCAAACACGAATTAACCCACCTCAAGTAGGCAAGCTCCTCAACCTCATTTAATCTGCTCATTTGCAGACCCTCAACTTGTTTACACAAATCTTCATTTGTTAGTCTTAGTGAAGATGCCTCAGCTTTAATTTTCGCCACAATTTCACTCTGAAAAAACTCAAATGACAATACACAGTGAGAACGGGTGAACTCAAAATCCGGTTTGGTTGCTTTGCAACTAAGGAGAAAAATAGAATATTGAACCATTATATACCTAAAGAACAGAGCAAGTATAACTATAAAGAACATATGTTGATAATAATACCTCAGAAGCCTTTGCAAGAGAAGTCAATCGAGTTTCCATAGAAGATAATTTGCAAGAAAGATTCCTCTTTTCCATCTGCAACTCCTTGTTCAATCTCCTTAATTCTACGACTTCCATTTCCAAATTCCCCAGTGAACAACTCTCATTGCCTTCTCTTTTCAATACATCTTCATGCTTCTGGGAAATTAAACACATCTCAGCCACTTGCTCACAAAGGGCACTTTTCTCAGACTCCAAAAGTCCAATTCTCTGTGAAAGCTCATCAACCTCATTTTTCTTTGTGTCAATCTCCATTTCAAGATCCAACAGTCTTCCATTCCTTTTGAGCTCTGATACCTCAGCTTGTACCTTAAATTCCCTTTCTTTCGATTCTTGAAGCTGTTCGAATACAAAGTAGAGATAAGGTTGGAAGGAGTGACAAGGCTGATTGGAGTGATAAGGATAAAGACTCCCTCCTTTGGCAAACTTCTTAACTGATTAAGAATTTGTTTGTGATAAGAGATTTCAGTTTACTCTAACTCTCTCAATATGATTTGTCTATTATATGTGAGCTGTATCTGTTATCTTTTCTACTGCTATATAAGCAGATGGTTAGTATTTGTTTAAGATATGGTTTTTGCTTAATAAAAAAATATATATTCATCATTATTTTTTTCTAAATTTCTTCTTGGTATCAGAGCATAAAGATCCAGAATTTCAGATCTAATGGCATTGCCATCTCTGAACGTTGGAAACTTTGTTACTCTAAAGCTTAATCAAGTAGTTGGTTTAGCTGAGAGCCAAGAACTATTTGATCATCTGATCAACACGCCTCCAACTGCTGTAACACAAACAATTGGAGAGCAGGAGTCTGAAGAATTCAAGAAATTCCAGGCTTGGCAAAAATCTGATAGGTTACTTCGAGGGTGGATTGTTGGAACACTCTCAGAAGAATCTCTAGGGCTGGTAATTGGCCTTGATACTGCTTATGCAGTATGGGAGGCTCTCAAGGAAGCGTATGCGAGAGATTCACAAGAACGTGAATTCACCTTGCGTCAACAGCTTACATATCTCCGAAAAGACGAAAATATAAGCGTCGGAGAACACATTCGCAATTTCAAAACTATTTGCGATAATCTTGCAGCAATTGGCAAACCCATGGCTGAACAAGAAAAGATTTATTGTCTTCTTACAAGTCTTGGACCAAGTTTTGAAACTTTTACTACAACCATGCTCAAACCACCGCGCCCAACATATACAGAAATCGTCTCGCAACTTCAGAATCTGGATCAACGCCGTTCCTGGTTCTCCTCTAGTACTCCGCAAGCAACACTACCTCACTTAGCCTTTTTCAGCAGCACACAAAGGAACTCAAGCCAGGTAAAAAATCGAAATAACAATTTTTCATCAACTGGTGGTGGTTTTCAGGCTCAGCAACGCGGAGGACAGAATTCTGGAGGAGCTGGACAGAATCAACGAAGGTCATTGCCACCTGGTTTACGAAGAATGACAGCAGAGGAAAGAGAGATGTATCGGGATGAGACGTGTCAATTCTGTGGCAAGAGAGGACATATTGCTACGATTTGCTGGTGGGTTATAGGTTCAAATGCTCAAAATGACAAGTTACCTCAAGCATTGGCAGCGCTTACTCTTGATAACACCATTACTGACCATGACTGGACAGCAGATTCAGCGGCGACGGATCACATGACAGGTAATGAAGGTATGATTTCTGATTTACATGAGTATAAAGGGAATGATTCTGTTATGGTAGGAGATGGTTCTTCCATTTCTATTCTAGGTAAAGGAAATTCAATGATAACTGGTCATAATAATCAAATACCCATAAAGGATGTTTTATTTGTTCCTCAACTCAAGAAAAATCTTTTGTCTGTGGGAAAGTTAACAGCTCAATTTCCACTTAATTGTGAATTTACTAATAAGAATTTTTTTATTAAGGATCGAAAGACAGGGAAGCTGGTCATGCAGGGGCCAAAGAAGGGTGATTTATACACAGTTTCAGGAAAGCACACAGCTGCAAATTTCTCACAAAGATTCAATTCATGTAGTGCTGATGTGTGGCATCAAAGGCTTGGACACTCTCAAGCTGCTTCGGTTTTAAGATTACATAGTAAAGGTTTAATTAATGTTAAAGGTCCTTTGCAAATAAGTCACTTATGTGACAGTTGTCAGTTAGGAAAACTAAGTAAATTTCCATTTGATAGTAGTTCAAAATCATCGACTGTTATGTTTGAAAAGATTCATTGTGATTTATGGGGGCCTGCTCCAGTTTTATCTATTGGTAGGTATAAGTTTTATGCATGTCTTGTGGATGATTTTACGAGGTATACTTGGTTAATTCCGTTGCGTGCCAAATCTGATTTCTTTCCTGCATTTATTGCCTTTGAAAAATATGTGAAGCGTCAATTCAATTGTGAAATCAAAGTTTTTCAGTCGGATGGTGGAGGAGAGTTCATAAACAAAGAAATGATAACACATTTTTTGAATTCAGGAATAGTTCATCGTATTTCTTGCCCGTATACTCCTCAACAAACGGGAGTTGTAGAACGTAGACATAGAATGATTAGAGAATTGGGAATGTCAATGATGTTTCAAAGTCGTGTTCCATTATTGCTTTGGGTCGAAGCTTTCTCTACTGCCGTTTACTTGATTAATCGTCTACCTTCTTCAACTCTTTCTTTTGATACTCCTTACTTTAGATTGTTTAATAAGAACCCTGATTATTCTGTTCTAAGAGTTTTTGGATACAAGTGTTTTCCTTACACATGGGATACAAAGAAAAATAAATTCGATCCAAAAACTTCAGTGTGTATTTTTGCAGGTTATAGTGATCAATACAAGGGCTACAAGTGTTATGATCCAAAGCAACACAAGTTTATTTTATCTCGACATGTTGCATTTGATGAAGCAGAATTTCCATATAAATCCACTAAAAAGCCATCCACAGATTCTGTTTTAAAGCTTTTTGATACTTGGATTGATCTTGATTCATTTTCTATGACTTTAACTTCTAAACTAATGAATCCAAATTATTCTTTGGCAGGTTCAGATCTCTTGGTGACATCTCAAAATTCAACAAATAATGCCACCGAGGCTATTTCTACTTCACAACAGCAGTTTGAGCCTTCTTCATCTACAGAAACAAATGTAAGAAGTGTTGAGTTATCTACTTCAGATGAGGTTAGTAGAAATGTTGGTGAGTCTTTCCAAGATGAGTTTAATTCACTCTTGGATACAAATAGTGAAAACACTCAAAATGATTCTACTTCAAGTGCTGTTTCGGATTCACAAGACGTTCGTTCTTCATCAAATACAACAAGTGAAAATTCAGAATTACACTCCCAATCTGATACATCTGCACATATTTTACAAAATGATTCTGTTTCAGGTACTGACATACCAACTACAGAAAGCTCCAGTTCATCAGAAAGTTCGGGTTCTCAGTCCATTCAGTCACCATCTCGACATTCCATGGTTACAAGATCACAACTTGGTATTGTTAAACCCAATCCTATACTGCGTTGATATCAACCAAGATTGATAATGTTCCTGTTGAACCTCGTACTGTTAAAGAAGCCTTAGCTCACGATGGTTGGAGACGAGCAATGGAGGATGAATTACAAGCACTACATAAGAATCAAACCTGGACTCTTGTTCCACGCACCGCAGACATGAATGTTATTGGAGCAAAATGGGTCTTCAAAGCCAAGCTTCATGTTGACGGTTCTCTTGATCGTTTGAAAGCGCGTCTGGTTGCCAAAGGTTACAACCAGGTTGATGGTATTGATTTTACGGAGACATTCTCTCCCGTTATTAAACCAGGCACAATCAGGCTTATTCTTTCTTTGGCATTAGTTCGTAATTGGAACATTCGGCAACTTGACGTCAAAAATGCCTTTCTCCATGGGCATATTACTGAAGATCTTTATATGATTCAACCACCTGGGTTTCTTGAACCTAATAAAGAAGATCATGTGTGTAAATTAAACAGGGCTCTTTATGGCTTGAAACAGGCTCCACGAGCTTGGTTCGATAGGCTTAGTTGTTTTTTGATTAATTATGGTTTCTTTTGTAGCTTAGCTGATCCATCTCTATTTATATATCATTCTGCACAAGGAACAATGGCATTATTGGTTTATGTTGATGACATGCTTCTTACAGGTTCTAATGATCAAATGATTGAATCTTTTTTGAGTTTTTTATGCAGAGAATTTTCCATGAAAGATCTTGGAAGTATGCACCATTTCTTGGGTATCCAGGTTACCAAAACAGATGAAGGCCTTCATTTATCTCAACATCATTATGCTTACTCTATATTGCAGAAATCAGGTATGTTAAATTGCAAGCCCAAGGTAACTCCACTTGATTCTAAGTTAATTATTGCTGAAGCTCAACCTCTTGATGATCCTAGAATTTATCGAAATATTATTGGTTCTCTTCAATATCTAACTCTAACTCGACCGGATCTTGCGTATAGTGTTAATTTTGTTTCTCAGTTTATGCAAAATCCAACTGATGCTCATTTGAAGCTGGTTCATCGGATTTTACGCTATGTCAAAGGCACTTTACATCTTGGCCTACATCTGAAGTCCAAGTCATCTCTTGCGTTGAATGCCTTTTCCGATTCGGATTGGGCTGGATGCCCTACAACGCGTCGATCCACGACAGGTTATTGTACATTTCTTGGTCAGAATATCATTTCATGGTGTGCAAAGAAGCAGTCAACTGTCTCACGGTCCAGCACTGAAGCAGAGTATCGTGCCATGGCCCATACAGCTGCTGAAATTACGTGGCTGACATATCTTCTTCAAGAACTTAATGTTCCATTACCTTCCACTCCAGTTTTGTATTGCGACAATCTCAGAGTGCATTGTTTCTAACCATCAATCCTGTATTTCATGCTCGAAGTAAGCACATTGAATTAGACTATCATTTTGTCAGAGAAAGAGTGGCTCGAGGTCTTCTTGTCACCAAACATATATCTTCACAAAATCAGATTGCAGACATTTTTACTAAATCTCTATCAAAGTCTGTTGTTGCCTTTATTGTAACCAAACTGTGTCTCCAGCCCCGACACAGTTTGTGGGGGGATGTTCGAATACAAAGTAGAGATAAGGTTGGAAGGAGTGACAAGGCTGATTGCAGTGATAAGGATAAAGACTCCCTCCTTTGGCAAACTTCTTAACTGATTAAGAATTTGTTTGTGATAAGAGATTTCAGTTTACTCTAACTCTCTCAATATGATTTGTCTATTATATGTGAGTTGTATCTGTTATCTTTTCTACTGCTATATAAGCAGATGGTTAGCATTTGTTTAAGATATGATTTTTGCTTAATAAAAAAATATATATTCATCATTATTTTTTTCTAAATTTCTTCTGAAGCAAGCTTCTTAAATGGTCTAATTCCAGAAACAAATCACGCGACCCTGAAGATTGTCTCCGGTGATTAGTCTGATATGTTTGTGGGTGAACTTGGGTTGCTGTCACAGAACAAGAAAGATCACCAATTAGTGATCTTTTGACTCGAGAATGAGAGGGAACAAAAGAGTTCTTTTGCTTTGTGGTTTCTGAGTTTGCAAGTGGAAGTTTCCTGCTTGTAACGGCTGTAGTTTGCGCCTTACTCTTCTTATCTGCTGTAAAACCTTTAACAATATGAGAACCCCATGAAGACCGAAGCTTTAAAGCATTGTTGGTATTCCCTTTTGTGTTCAGTTGCTTCGGTGCTTGATTTTGATCTGCAAATTTCGATGCCTTGGATTTGGTTTCAAATGGGTTGTCTTCTTTCATTGTAGAAATAAACTTTCTATCTTTGAACTGGGTAAAATGTGAGTGAAATATACATAACAAACTTCTGAGAATAAAAACCCAGAACAATTTTGAGCTGGAAATGAAGCTGAAGAAAGGGTTTTTGTTGATTTGAAATTTGAAGTGGAGTATAGTCTAGTCTGCTCTAAACGGAATGTGCAAAGTGGCAGCTTTTCTTTGATGCTACAATTTGAATTTTTGAATTTTGAATTCGTTCTTTTAAGCATTCGAGGGATACGAGGGAGGAGGAACAACGGTCGTATTCTGTGCCCGAGGGTTCTTTTTTTTTTTTGGGAAAAGAAAAGATGTATTTTTACCCCCTTTTATTTTAGCGGCGTATGAATTTATCGCTAAACAAAATTTTAATTCAATTAAGTACGACTTTTACTGAAATGAACTGTTTTATACCTTGAGTAAATAATTTTCACTAACTTATTATAACTCTCATCATCTTCATCTAATGGGGTAAGCAACTGGACACCATTAATAATAAAAAAAAAAGAATAAAAGCAGCATCCACTAAACCAATAAGAAAAAAAGATTTTACCATTCATCACCATCGAGAGTAGAAGAAAAAATTACTATAAAAAAAGAGGCATAAATAATAGTGGCGTTGCATGGTAAATTTATAAACAATGAAAAAGAAAATTTCTCATTCACATATAAGTACAAAATACATGGTGGGATTGCTTGATGTTTCTCACTCAAGGAATAATTGGGGCTTGGATAGATATTTTGCTGTTTCCAAATAAATGATTTTTTTTCATTTTTAATATTTGATTTTGGCTTTTGAAATCCATTAGTAAAAGATTAAGAAAATCTAGGGTTTTGAAAAATATAGGATTTCTATGTTTTACAGTGACAATAGATTTGGGCAAGTTAAAATTGAATAGAAATTTTGTTGACTTAGAGTTTTTTAAAATAACTTTAACTAATTTTTTTAAAGTGAAAATTGATATTGAACTATTGTTAATTTATAATGTTTGTTGAGTAATAATGTTATCAAACTTTTATTTTTGCATCGTGGATAATATTGTTAATTTGAGATTTAACTATGAGAGTAAATGAATTTCTAAGTTGAAAAACCTTGATATCCTTTATTAGAATATGTTAGGGGTAAGGTGGATATTTTGTATGATTTTGATCTTGGTTACGTGTTATATGGATATATTGGATAAATATAAAAGACTAGGGTTTGCAAATATAAAAAAATATTTGTGCTTTTACCAAGAAGATTGTTGATTTGAGATTTAACTATAAGGGTAAATGGGTTTCTAAGTTAGAAGACCTTGATATCATGTATTAGAATAAATTAGGGATGAGGTAGATATTTTTTATGATTTTGATATTGATTACATGTGCTGTATGATATATTGGATAGACATAAGGGACTAGGGTTTACAAATGTGAAAAAAAAAAGTTGTGCTTTTACTAAGAAAGAAATTGATTGATGGACTTTATTAGTATATGCTGAAAATAGTATTAGGACTATTTTAAATTATATTTACAGAAATAGTTGGGTGGATGAAATTGAGTTTTATTATGAACATGATGTTAATACCCCTATTGTGTGTCAAGACCCATCAATATTAATTGGCCAGGGTGTGAAACAATAGAATAGTTAACCAAGATGGGTTAGATGAAGATCTAGGGTTTGGAAGGAAAAAATCAGTTTATAAGGAAGGAAGAAGTTGACAGTCAAATACCAACCCAAATTAGCATAAGAACACCAACACCACCTAACTATAAAGTATTTAGTAGAAGTTGAGGTAAAAAAAACAATAGAAACCCACCTAGAAATACCAACACAAGCAAGCCTTTTCAAATATGGTGTGAATAAGAGACCTATGGATGAAAATATAAGTACAGGATTGTTGAACTCATTTTTACTTTCAATTTGTAAATGAAAATAGCCCTATAAGTGTTATTTCTTGTAAGTTTCATGATAATTTTTAATGCAAAAATGTCTCTCTTAAAAGGTCGAGCAGTTATTTGGCACAAAAAGTAAAAAAGAGAGCATTACATGAAGGAAAGAGATGAAATTTAGAGACAACAACATTCCTTGTGCAAAAAGAAATAGAGGCTGCTTGGAGAAATAAAAGAAGGCCAGAAGCAAAATCCTGTGCACAGGCATGCTAGAATAGCTATACACACACCGGTGTATAATTTTTTTAGACTGCAGAGCTAAAACCCGGCAGACTAGGAAGTCGATCATTGGCACGGCCGTACTAATATACATGCATGCCCATGCATATCTGAAGCTTACTAAAAACATGAATTTCGAGCAAAAATAAAGGAAAAACCCAAACGATATCTAAATGACAATTTTTGCAGGGTATAAATATGTAATGACCTAAGTTTTAAAATATTTTAAATATCATGTAAAGAAATATAAAAATAATAAATATAAGACATATATCAATAAAATATTTATAGAATTACTAATATAATTTATTCATTAGTATTTAAAGAAAAATGAAATAATAAAATATAAATAATTAAAATAATAATAAGAAGAAGAAGGAAAAAAAGAAAGAAGAAATAATAATAATAATAATAATAATAATAATAATAATAATAATAATAATAATAATAATAAAAGAAAGTTAATTGGGTATAGAGAATTGAAAATGTTGAATGGAAAATTTATAAAAAAAATAATATAATATATTATAAAATTAATAAAGTAAAAAGATTGTATTTAAATATGTGGTGTGTGTGAGTTTGAAGTAAATAAAATCGGCAGTGTAATATCCCCTGACAATCCTTTCAGTGTATTGCCCGGGAGATGGTACTCAATAAATCAGTCAAACTTTAAAATTATTAGTTCATCATTAACTTCACTCACTCAATCCAAACATTTAATACTTTAAGAGCACAATCAAATTTAAATCTAAATTATCACAAGTGAATCAACTAAACCATATTCAAGATTTATATATTGAACATTATATTTTCTCTTTTCAAGTTATCTTCTATCACTACATTTCTCTTTTGATAGCATTTCAATAGTCACTAACCTCTTTTCCACCACTTAATCATAATCAAGTATTCTTACATTCAATTGTCTATAGTCATTGCACTAACTTTACACTCATTCTACTTATCAAAGATTGCACATCTAATTATTCTCATATAAGTTTTGTCTTCTCACTTCACTCTCTAGGTTAACTTCAACCTTGTTTATAAAAATCTTACAATAATTTCATGTATCCCCTAGTAAAACTTAACAATTCATCACTGATGAATGGATTTCACTTCAATCTTATAAACAATCATTCATTAATTACAAATACTTCAAGTATTTGTTTAACAATTCACTACTAATGTTACCCACTTAAACCTATTTTGTGAAGGTATAGGGAAATACAAATACACATGGGAAGATGCATGATCATGCGAGTGATCATGTATATCACTGTTGAAATATCTCTTAAGAGTTTGAAGGGTAGAAAATTTGCACAAGCAATTGCATGACCATATAAGTGATCATGCACATCACTGCTAGAATTTATTTTCAAAGTTTTGAAGGATAGAAAAGTGCACAGGCAAATGCATGACTATGCGAATGATCATGTCATGCATATCACTGATAATATTTCTTTTTAATATTTTGAGAGCAGAAACATACACAAGCAGATGCATGATCATGCAAGTGATCATGTACATCAATGATGAAATATTTCTTTGAAAGTTTTGAAGGACAAATATTTGCATGGGTAGATGCATGGCCATATGGTTGATCATGCATATTATTGCTAGAATTTTCTTGTATGATTTAACCAATAATTCATCAATAACTCAACTCAATTAAATCAATAAACCTCCAAAACATAAGTAATTTAAGTTTAAACTTCTATATCCATCAAACCCCAACTTTGCCAAATCTTAACTTATTTCATAACTCTAAATCATTACATATATATATATATATATATATATATGCTGCAATAATTTATTTTCAAACACAAATTCATCTAAGAACCATCAAATACTTTCTTTGTTCATTACAAAAGTATTTTTACTTTCAAGGAAACCACTTTCAACAATTCACTTCAAAAATAATTCTTTTACAATCAATCACATATAATCAAAATACAAGCCTCTTTAAAAATCAAAATCAAGATAAAATCAATTAATAGCAAAATAAATAATATACAATCACTAACCTCACTTAATTTACACTTTCATCATCCATCTGTTCAATCCTTTGATTTGATGATATTGTTCTTGATGAATCTACCTTAAAGTAGCTAATATCCATCAAAACTTGGTTTTTCTATGAAATTTTCATGATTTCTATGGTAAACAATAGAAGAAGAAGAAGAAAATATGAAGATGATGATGGGTGATGAGTATGGCATTTCAGAGAAATGGAGAAGACACTAGAACTGTTTAAATAGACTTTAGAGTTTTTATCCCATGCACTCACTCACACCATAGTTATAGTACACCTACTTTCTTTAATTAATTCTTAATATGATTTTTAACCCCAAAATATTGTAAAAATAATTACTTTAGCTATTTTAAAACTCTCATTATCCATATTTCACATCTAAATTACAGCTCGAGTTCATTTTGAGACTGTAAGGCTGTTTTCATAATTTTTACCTCTTTAAAATCTTTTTTAGAAATACTGATATTGTCCATACGCGGATTTAATTTTATACTTATTAGGGCTTAGTCAACCTTATTACTATCAGTTCCAAATACTCAAACTATATATAATATCATAATCAATTCAATTTATACTCATATATTCACTTAATACAAAAAATTAGTACGTAAAATTTTTAGGACATTACAGGCAGAGAGAGAGAGAGAGAAGGAGAGAGAAAAAGGCAGAAAATAAAGAAGAGGAGAGAGAAAGTGAAGATTGAACTTTGAACAACCACATCTCTTTCGTCCGACTTTCAATCATTACCATCACCCATTGTTGGATTTGTCTCGAGATAACGAATTCAGAGAGGGATGACTCGCCACCAATCGACACTGGAGGAAGCTGCACTTCTCGTTTAAAATTAATTCCCTCGCCGACTTCCGAGCAATTTTTCAATTAACTCTGACTTCTTTTTTCTGTGAGACAAGTACAATTGAAACTCTCTTCTCATGAGCTTCAATTTGGTACATCACTTGTGAATTTTAGATTTGTCTATATTTTTTTGGTCAAAATTTGATTATTGAAAATTCTTTCCGGCGATACTCCGGCAAACACAATGACTTTAAAATTAATTGGTTCAAATTAACTAATTATTACTCAATAAATTAACTTATAAATATTTATTAATTCATTGAGTTAAATAAATAATTAATTGATTGTACTTAAATTTTATAAAATCCATTAATTAATGGAAATAAATTTATTAGTAATTAATTGAATGAGTTATTAATATTATTATTTATTAATTTAAAATTTTAATTTTATTACCAAAATAATTATTATTGAGAATGAATGTATACAAGTTACATATTGTTTAGTTATTGGAAGATATTTTGAAAATATTTATTAAAGTTACTCAAATTAGTTTAGAATATATATTTTTAAGATATCAAGTAATTATTTTATGTTAAAATTGAGAAAGTAATGTGGATTGAATATTTTTATTATTTATATTGTTGTTGATTTTGATGTAAACTATTAAAGTTAAAGTAACTAAATTATATAGCATTTAGTTTAATTTAAGGGCATTTTGGTAAATTTTTTTCTTAAAGACAAGAAAATTAAGTTAGAATATATTTTAAAATTAGAATAATTATTTTATAATAAAGACTAATTAAATGATATTAGTCTTTTATTAGATTATTGGTAACAAAAGTTTAAATTAATTTAATAGCACACAGAAAGATTTTAATATTTAATAATTAATTGTATTTGTGAACTTGTGTTAGATTGTTGTTGATGTTGGAGGCCTAGAGATATCAAGACCAGAACCTGATGGTATGTAATCATCACTAGAAAATGAGAAAGCATGTAGCTTCTGAAATCCGTAGCCAGCCTGGCAACTAAAAACTCTAGAAACTGTATTGTGACAATCATCACTGTCACAGAATCAAACTATGGGCCCACCTATCAAGCAAAATCTGTATATCACTGCCATAATTAAGCAATCATTATAAATCTTATCATCAATATTAGACATAGGTAATTAATACAAATATAACAACATAGTAGAATTTAACAGAAAGATAGATATGGAGAGTAATACCATACGGAGTTCTAAAATAAAAGATGCTATAGTTATAAAGTAAAATAAATAAATGACACTTCTATTGAGAAATAAAAGGCATGATGACTAAATAAAATATTTTTTTCACGTTTAACCTGCAACTTGGAGGAAAAATGGTGAACATGAATGAGCTATATAGCAATTAATATAATACATCGATGCCATGCATGTCAATCAGACAACCAAAATTACCTAACCATACAAGGATATGAATAAGTTAATGTGGCCACACTAAACCCAAACTATGGAGCCGATCCCCTATCTAGCTCTCCTAGGCCATACGTTTCTTTTAGAATTCAATACACAGGGTCCGCCATTATAGTCGTAGCCATGCAGCATTATCCGACTCACAAACAGTACTGAGCATAAGAACGCCTTCATTGCCATGCCAGTCCTTATCTCATCATCATATAGTATCATCATATCATAACCTGTATCCTAAATCATGTGTGGTCCCACATCATCCTAACATTATCCATCAAATACAGAGAATAAATAATAACACAATTAACTCAAATACTAACACATCTTATGCTTTTATGATCTAATGCTAATAATAACAATTATATATGTATCTACTGC
This sequence comes from Garcia nutans, assembly GCA_947685225.1. NCBI lineage: Eukaryota > Viridiplantae > Streptophyta > Magnoliopsida > Malpighiales > Euphorbiaceae > Garcia > Garcia nutans. The sequence goes on from CANTUV010000071.1 coordinate 3,756,180, forward strand.
ACAAACAATTGATGCGATTATGCAAATATAACTATTATTATAAATTATGGGAGCGATGTATTATATTAATCTATATAACTCACAGGTATATATGAATACCCATCAATTCTCATCGGAACATCTGATTAGTGGAAGACACCTGAAAATTATTTTCAAACAATAATAAAAAGACTATTAGAGTATAGACGGGTGGATGGCTCTAAAGATTCTGTCAAAATTTTAGCAGAGTCTCCTCTATAACTAGGACATCTCCCTAAAATAAAAAAATAAATAATACTTTTAAATATCTCATAATCGTCAACATCAACCCAACTATCCCATCTGAGTATTCATTAACATTCTAATCCAACACAATAGTTTATTAAACTACCACAATATATTCATTAGATAATAATAATTATAATAATTATAATACCTTGATTATTCTAATTATAAAACTACTAATTTTAATTAAGTAATTAGTTTTATAAATTTTAAACATGATACTTTAACAATTCCATTTAATTATTTAATAATCTATTAACTTATTTAATAATTAATAATTAACTCAATTAGTTGGTAAATAATAATCCCAATTAACTAATCAATTTCATACATACATACATACGTACACACACACACACACACATATATATATATATATTTAAGCATAATCAATTAATTATATACATTGATAAATAATAATTATAACTCAATCATAAATTATATATATTATAATTTAAATCATAAATTATATATATTATAATCTAAATATTTATGTATTACCATCTAAATATATTTATTAATTTTATGTATTACTATTTAAATAATCAAATAGTTTTTAATTAATAAACCCTAATTAAATAATTAAAATTTTAATTTATTTAACTAGAATTAAATATATATGTTATTTATATTTATATTTATTTTCATTTATTAATATTTTATTTTATTTTATATTTTTATTCTTGCCGAAAATGCAGCCAGAAAAGTCGCCGTCACTCAAAAAGTTGCAGGATTTCGGTCAAATTTAAAAGTGATCTAAAATTTACAAATGAGTACTAAAATGAAATTTGGGAGGAGAGAAACTCAACTATACTTGATTCACCGAAAAAGGAGGTTAAAAAATAGACGAAAAGTCGATCGGAAGCTGTTGGCGATACAGTGCTGAGCCACTTTGGACGGCCCGTGACAGCTGCTCTGGTGGCCCTTGGGGGCTAGTTAGGTGACGTTTGAATCATCATCAAGTAAGGATTGCAGATGGCCAGTGCATGTCATAAAATGGTGATCGGATGACAGTAGATTGAAGGAAAATCCAATCGGCATCTCCCTCTCCCCCTTTTCTCTCTCTCTCTCTTCTTTTTCGTCTCTTTCTTCTTTTATTACAACACATAAATATATATATAATTATTTTTTTCTCTTCTTTTTTTAAATTAATAATATTATTTTTTATTTTTATCTCCAAAATTTAAATAGTAAATTACTAAATAATATAAATATAACTATTTATATTACTAAAATGCCATTTTAAAATAATTTAAAAATCGGGTTATTACAAGAGAGACCATTAATAACTATTTGTTGTTGTAGTGAGTGTTATGGATTATTTAAAAATGTTATATTTTTATTTAATTTCAGGAAAAATTATCTTAGTTTTAGGAAAAACTCTGCTGAAATTTTGATAGAATTTTTTATTCATTCGTTCATTTATGTTCTATAACTCTTGTCTGTTGCTTGAAAATAATTTTTAGGCGCTTTTTCATTTTCAATCAGGTGCTTTGGGAAAGTCGATGAGTTTTCATCTATCTGAGAGTTATATATATTAATATAATAAATTAGTTCCCTAATTTACATTAATTACTACATTTGCATACATGCATTTATTGCTTGTGTGGTATATATACAATTATTATTATCAGTGTTAGATTATAGAAACGTAATATATGTTTGTGCATGAGTTGAATGTGTTTTATGCATATTATTTGTGTTTGCCAGTTAGAATGATATGGGACCATACATGATCTGTGATACGGATTATGATATAATACTATTGTGACTAGAATTTTCACCATTACTCCTAGTAGAATGGTTATTGCAACTTCGGTAGTATTAGGCTCCGAGCCTTAGAGAACACGAGCCTAAATTCGAAGAATATGAGTGGCCACCGGATGGGCCAAGAAGATAAAAAAAAGGGTGGATAACTCAATTTTTAAGGAATCTTCAACCCCTACTGGGTTCGAAAAATTGAGTACACATGAAAAATGTGAGAAATGACCCAACACCCTAATAACGCCCTGTTCATTGGAATCGCCTTTATTTTTAGGTCTAAATATTATTAAATTCTTAAATTATTATGACATTATCCATACTACAAACATTATTAAAATAAATCAACATCATATTATAAATCAAACAAATCAAAATAAAATGAGCACCCATACAAGATAAAAATATACACTTACAATGTCCAAATGTCAAAATAGGACACCCACTAAAAGTAGAAATGTATCCCTTATAATTGTCCTAAAGTTTTTAAATAAATTGAACTGCACAAACTAAATAAATTAAACAAATAAGGCACCTACAAGTGAAAATATATCTTTTACGTTCTTAAAATCTAAATAATAAAAATTGTAATCCACAAACATATAAATATTAACCCGTTAACAAAATATAGGGCGCAACGCATACAGCAGTCCTACTAGCCAGTTAACGGGCGGGGATCAAGGGAGCAACACCCTCGAAAGGTAAACAATTTACAAAATAGGATTTAATAATATAATTAAGGTTTTACTATACAAATTAGGGCTTTATTGTGAAATTAGGTTTAGATGTCAAATTAGGGTTTATCATGCACTACATGTAATTAGGGCTTGGGATTTGCAAAATTAGGGTTTCGGTTCGTAATTTAAACAAAATAATAAATCTCCAGAGTTATGTAGCAAGAAAGGAATTATAATTGATTAATAAATATTACTTATTAAGGAACATACCTGCATCATTGGCTCCACCAAAAAGTTATATTGAACCAAACATTGCTATTGTTTGGATTATTCTAATTAGTTTGGGTCAATTAGGGTTTTAGTTGAACAATGAATGTTCACAGTTTGCTTTTATTTTCTTTTGCTTTTTGTCTCTCTAGTTCTAAGTTGATGGTTGCTAATCACTGCATATTACTTTCTAATTTGTAAAATCTGACTCCTCAATTCTTGATTGTGGCTACTGCTTTTTAATTGTGGCTTCTTTATTGCTAAAGGTGGCTCTCTGTGTTAATTGCTAAAAGATGATCTATCCCCTCTGCTTATTATTTTTTTGTGGCCCTATTTGGCTACTGTTTAATTGTCTTTTTATAGGTAACCATTAGGGCAACCAGTGTTAAGTAATTCTAATTGACTAAGGAAAGACCCGAGCTATTAGAATCCTAGTATAATTAAAAGCCTTTGAACTAGGGAGGCCATGAGAGCTCATAGAGAATTGGCTTGGCCAATTCACTATGAGCAAGGCTCATGACAAATTGGCCTGGCCAATTTGTCATGAATTTTGGACCATTCCACTTTTTTTAGCTTTTGAATCATACTAGAGTCGATTTATGCCATTTAATTGGAACTAGATTTGATTTGGGCTTTTTAATTAGAACCAAATTTATTCCGGACCAAAATTAAGGGTCTACAAATATTATATGATGATGAGATTATGACTAGCATGACGGAAAGAGCTTTCTCATTCTCAACATTGCTTACTAGTTAGGTAGTGCTGCTTGGCTAAGACCGTGACAGCGAACCCATTGTATTAGATTTTAAAAGACCATATTGCACAAAGAGAACTAGACAGGGAAATCGACTCCCTAATTTGGGTTTACTGTGGCCTTATTAACTAACTTATATCCTTGTATGATTATGTGATTTGTTTGCTTGGTTGATATTTGCATAAGCACTTTATGCATGGGACTGTCATATAATTGATCACTATATAGCTCATTGAGGAGAATGCTTATTTATGTTTACCATTTTTTCTCTAGGTTGTAGGTTGAGCGTGGAAAGAATATTTTATTGAATTATCATGCCTCTCATTTCCCAGTAAAAATTTTATGTACATATTTTATTATATAATTATATTATCTTTGTATTTTAGAACTCTGCATGATTTTACCTTTCTTATTTATCTTTTAGTTTAGTTCTGCAATTGATTAGATTTGTTTTCGTTAACCAACATCCAATGTTGATGATAAGGTTTATGATGGATGCCAGTTGTATAATATCCCAAAGTATACCTTAAAAGTTTTGGAATATTTATTGTTGTATTTGGATTAAATGTATATGTTTAAGTGGAAAGAGAAAAGAGGTAAAGAGAAGAGTGTATATGTTGTATATATGAGATATATATATAACATATACAAGTCGAAGAAATGGAAGGTTAAAAGAAGATTTATTTATTTATACTAAATTAATTGAAATGGAAATTAGTAAGTGGATGAAGATTTTTATGAATATTATATTAATAAAATTGCTTGGTTGAGAATTAAAGGGAGTTTTAGTGGTTGAAAGAAGAGTTGAGTGTTGCATTTGCTTTTCTCTATTCATCTTCTTCTTCTTTTCTTTTCTCCTTGGCCGGCTAGCTCCATAGCAAGAGAGGAAGTGAGATTTTGTCTTTCCAATATCAAGATTGAAGGATGTTTCAAGTGATCAAGTTGAAATTCTAAGGGTTTTCATCACTTTTGGTAAGTTTTCCACTTGATTCCTTTATTTTCTTTTAAGTTTGTGTTTTGAGTCTGGTGATTGATTGTTGATGGTATGTATATATTTGATTATGTTGTATTTGAGGGTGTTTGATCTTATTAGTGTTGATTTTGGAGATAGAGTTAAGTTTGGTGTTGGAAGAAAACAAGTGTTGTGTTTGAGTTGTGTGTATGTGATGGTTGTGAATTGGTGTTTGATGTATGTATTGAGTTATTTTGATGTTTTTGCAAGTTAGTATGGTTTATGGGTGTGTTTAGTTAAGTTTGTTTGGAGTGAAAGATAGTGAAAGTAAGAGGTTTATTGGATGTGATGTTGTTATTGCCGAAATTAGGATTTTTGGCCTGACACGCCCATGAGCACGCCCAAGTCTTTAGGCGTGTCAATGATTCTGTTTTCTGGATGGGTGACACGACCAGTGACACACCCATGTCACTGAGCGTGTCATAGCTACTGTGTTGAAGGAGGATTGACACGGCCAGTGACATGCCCATGTCACTGAGCGTGTCAAAGCTTTTGTATTGTGAGTTTAGGGCATGGTCAGGGACACGCCCGTGTTGTTGAGCGTGTCATGTGTAGAGTTTGCCCTAGTTGATTCTTAGCCTTATTATATCATGTGTATCTTTAAGTGAGTGTGTATTATCACTTTTGGATTAGGTTTTGAAGAGATTGAGTTACCCTAATCCAAGCGTTGGAGGATTCTTGAAAGAGAATGTGTTTAGATTGGTGTGAGTTGCTCTTAAGGTAAGTATAAACTTACATGGTTTCATACATTTACATGATTTTGAGACTTAACACATTTGGTTGTAAATGTGTTAAGTAGTTTATTACATTGTTAATACATTTGATTAATGTTATGATTTGCATAATGTGAAAGATTCAAAATATATGTCCAATACAATTGGTTATGTATACTCTAATGATGAGATGTGCAGCCATTGTTGTTGGTTATAATGATGCAAATGAAATAATTGGGGCATGGTTGCCTAGTTTGATTGTGAGAAATGAAATGAAAAATGATTTGTGAAAGAGATTGATAATGAGATAAATGAATTAATTGTGTGCCCAGTATGTTATTCAATTTTCAGAGTTCTGTGTTTGGTGGCATGCCTATGAATTACTGGGCAGGTGAAAAGACCGGGTCGTAAGTCGAGCCCAGCTGATAAATATGAAAAATGATATTTTTGAGGTGAAAAGACCGGGTCGTAAGCCTCAAAAATAGTAACGGTCTAGCCGGGTTGAGGACCAAGATACTAGGGCCCTAGGGTCTAGCCGGGTTGAGGTCCAAGAGACTGGGTCTGTTCATTATCCATGGATAGATATATATATCACCTACGGGCTTGATGAATGTGATTATGGACCAAAGCAGTAACTCTGAATTTTGAATAACATATTAGATCATTTTTGGGCCCACGCTTGTCTTTGTTTCAATGTGAATCATAAATGGTAAAACAATTAAATAAGATAATGAAATGTAATGTTATGAAATTTAGCATTTTTGAATATGATCTCTATTGCTTGAAAGTATGACATTGACATTGCATTAAAGCATATTGTTATTGTGGTTTGTACCACTAAGCCTATGGCTTAGCGCGATTGTGGTTCATCGCGCAGGTGACAGGGTAGAACCGGAGAGTTCAGTTAGACCGAGTCGAGTCTAGACTTTGAAGTGTTGATTGTGGGCTTAAAAATCAGAGATAAACTGTCAAACATGTATAAACTTTATGTTTTGTAAACATGGATTTTGATGTATTTATATATGTAAATATCACTACATTTTCCGCTGCATAATGAATAAATGTTTTATCTAATCTAGTTTATAATATAATATGAAGTGTTTTAAGTTTTCTTATATTATTGCAAAAGAGAAAAATTGGGTTATCTAATATAAACCGTGGCACTCCTGTATTCGGTATATGTATATTACAGGTGTAGTAGTATGTAGTGTGCGTATACGGGGTACAGTGGTGTTATAAGTTGTGGCAATAATATACAGATTATGCCTAATAGTTAGGTCTATAGCTCAGATTTTATGACAATAACAACTATCATAGTGAAATTTCCTCAAGTTTTGAGCTGACAAGCTAACTACGAGTTCTGAAAGCCACATGTTTTTTATTTTTTAGTGCGGTCACATATCCTCAAGTTGAGTCATGACAAAATTAGTATTAGATCAATATTTTGTAACCTGTAGTATGTCTATAGTTAAAAGAGATCTATTATTGGTTTAAGTTCTTGTATCATGCGGAATATATGATTCCTTTTCAACTTGATTGAGTTCCTTTTGCCTTAAATTTAGTGTTGTTTGTGGGTTATGATTTAATAGTTATTATATGCATGTGAATGTTGTATATTGTTTGTATTCATCTTGCTGCTTATGTGGCGTTGATGTGTGGTTTATCCATAGGGAACTGGGTATCATAATATTATATATTCCTACTTGAAATGTATAAAATAATACGTTCTGAGAAGTTCCTTAAGAAGACTTAATAGCTCAAGAGATAAGATAACTGATTTAGGATATATGTTAATTTAGGTTGAAGGATGTTTGAGTGAGAAAATAGAATCTAAGTTAGATGAGATTAATTGTAAACCATGATGCGAGGTAATTAGAGTATGAATGATGCATTTAAATGTAACGTATTTAATTTTACTTGTAGAGCATGAAGTCAAGAATAATAAATAAAATTAGATTAATAATCAAAGAAAGATTAATTAGACAAGGAATTAGGCAAATTAGCCATAAATTTTGTTTAAAATAGTAAAATTATAGTAACATTAATATAAGCAGAAATAAAATCTAAAAAATAATAACGAGCAAATATGTCAAATTTAGCTTTTTCCTTGCCTTCTCACACTCTACCACATTAGCATTCTTTATCCTATTTAACTCTAACCATAAAGCAATAATTTCACCACCAAAATAGTAGTCATACCTATTTGTTTTCAATCTTTCTATTCTTAGCCAACGACTTTTTCTCTAAGGGTGTCAACATTGATCATAATACGCAAATATGAGACCTTAAACATGTAAAATTAGTAGGTTAAGATTAGCCCTTAGAGGATTAGTGACATAAATAGGTTAATAAATAATACCCTTATATCTTATATACGTATAATATATACACCTAGTATATGTACAATGCATATATAGAATACAAAAATATTATATTACGGTTTGTTTAATTTTTTTAAAATTTTATGTTAACCATTTAAGAACACTTAAAATGTATTTTAATAAATAAATAAAAATAACTATTGGTAATTTGAAAAGTGAAAAGTTATTAAATAGAAAATTTCTGAAAAAAAATTTGCTAGAGTTTGTTTATATTTTGGATAATTCCAAATTTCAATTAACACAACCTATAATTAAAATACACTCTCAAATATTTATTCAATACATACATTTCTCCAAAATAGCCCAATGACTCAATCCACAAATATTTTGCCAAAAATATATCCATATATATAAATTCCATTTTTATTTAATATATTATGCAAAAAGAAAAATATATATTTTACATCACATACATGATTATATATATAATGCACATACTCAAAAGCTTTTTAAAAAGTTTAAAAGTATATACATGATATGCAAGTGGTACAAGTATGCAGTAGCACAAAGGTCTTCACATACAAAAACCTAGACCTTGGCAGGTCTAGCAATATTCTTAGGAACTCTCGGATCTATCATGTCACATGCGTGATGAAATTCAATCATGCTAAGCATATTGCCTAGCAGTACATACTTTAATAAAATTTAAAAAATGATGTCATACATATATAATGTCATAAATGCATCATGTTAAAAATGGTAAACATTATTTATATACATTAAACAAAACACTAAATATCCATATTCATTGGGCCCAACACCTTATACAATTATCTAGTCCTAGGCCCGTTGTCTTGGTCTATTATCAGTGTCTTATTTAGGCATAGGCACATCTCTGTGACACCCAGTGTCTTATCCATTTTAGTGTATAGTATACCAATATCCAAGCGCAATCTTCTGGCAATTAGATAGTGTATAAGATACACACAATACACATTCCTTTCAATGTGCTTTTACATCTCGACTCACATCATAATTTTCACAAATCATTATTGTAAATAATGTAATTGTGATTTACTTTCTCATGTTAGTGCATAAATTACACTTTACACATTTTACACAAATATTAATGGCTTATCACGCCACAATCAACACGAATCAAGCATTGCACATATTTTCATAAAAATCAAATATCATCACACATTTAATATATGCAATGTGTTATGCTAAATTTAATACAATTACATGCATTATGAATAAAGTATGTACTAACTTCTTTAAAGTAATAAATGGAGTTAAAACTCCACTCCACTTCTGATACACCCAAAAGCCCTTCACCAATAGATTGATGAAAATCTTATATACTCTATACATATACCCAATATGAATGAACACAATTAATTAACATCACATTTCTAGGTGTTTAGAGCCTAAAACGAAAATTAAGGTATAATTCTATAATTTTTCAAATTTTTGCTGAAATGCACTTTAGCTTTGAAAAATCATTCCAGCAAATTTTAAATTGAGTTTTTAGCTTAAATATATCTAATATATTATATTTTAACACATTTCAAGTATTAAAATATGATGTATCACTTTTCCATCACAATTTCAAAAATTTGCCCTAAGCCTCTTTGATTTTGGTTTTTCATTCTAACTAATTCCAAATGGTAATTTAAGTTCATTTATATTATTAACAACCTTAAATAATACAATTCAAATCATAAAACCAAATTTACCATAACTTTTTACCAAAACTCTTTCCAAAACCCTAACTTCCATACTACCTCTTCCAAACTCCAACTAAACCTACTCAAATCCAATATTTAACCATAAAATCTTTACTTACTCATCAAAATGACATCTTACATATCCATTTCAACAATTATAATATAGTAATTCAAAAATTCAATTCTTACATAATCATATATATCCATAAAAATTGAAAATAAGTAAGAAAAACTTACTTAATGGAAAACCTTCAAAAATCACTTCAATCTTGAAAATTCCTCTAAAATTTAGTATTTGGAGCAAGAAAAATCCTTATCTATGGTGAAAATTTCATGGTTAAGAGAGTAGAGAAGAAGAAGAAGAAGAAGATAGATAGTTTTATATTACTAAAATTTCAATTTTACTCTTTACCAATTTACATAATTATAAAATTATTAATTAATAAAATATTAATATTTAATTATTTATTTAGTTAATTATTTAGTAATTTTTAAGTCTTTAATTTTTATCATCTACCCAAAAATAATTTTATTTTATTTTATTTTTATAAATTACCATTTTATCTTTCTTTTACTATTCAACCGTTGATTTTTTCGAACTCATATTTGACTTTATATGTAATATATATTTCTCTTATATTTTACATATACATTACCCATTTCTCACTTCTAACTCATCATTTTCCCTTTAAATTATTTAATTTAATTTAATTTAAATTAAAACTTAGTAATTAAGCGGATGCTACATAATATATTTATGACATGACTTAAAATAGGTTGTTGCATGTCGATTTATGAAACCCCTTATAACCTATTTAAATAAAATTACATAGTTTTTTAAAAAATAAAATTATATGATTTGATTATTATTTGACCTAAAAGAGTAAAAATAAGTTTTATATATATTTTCCATAAGATTCTTTTATAAAATTCATATTAACAACCATACATCATCTTTTTCACTCTTTCTCTTTATTAGTCTCTCCATTCTATTAAAATTACAGTCTTTAACTAATATATAAGAATTAAAATAATTATTGTATCTTCTCAATTTTATAAAAAAATATGAATTGACTAAAATATCCTCAAGTAATTCATTAGTATTGAAGTTAAAATTTTAAAAAAAATATTTTAATGAGCATTATATTGGTACTCTTTAAGTAGCAATAAATATTGTATTTTTATTAAGATGCATTTTATTATTGAAATTTATTATAATAATTTTATAATGTGTGTAATTATTTATTAATCACTTTGAAAAAAATAAGTACAACAAATTTCAATAAAAATAAAACATATCTTAATAAAAAGTAGATTATTTATTGACCATTAAAAGTACCCATTAAAAGAAACCTAAAACAAGAGACAATTTAATGAACTAATTAATATGATGATAAAGAGTATATTTGGAAAAGACTAATTAATTTTTCTTAATTTATATTAACATGACAATTTTTTCTTCAAAAATAATAATTTTAATAATGCAAAGGGAGTATTGAATTTTAATGCTAAAATCTAAAATACACTCATCATTTTCTGCATATTGGCTTATATATTTTATTTTATTTTGGTGTATTTTGAAAAATATTTCTTTAATTCATTTACATTTAATATGATTGTTATAATGATTTTATTTAATGAGTAATATTTTAATTGATTATATACAATATTATTTTAGGTTATAAATATTATGCATGTTAAATAATTCGTATTGAATTTTAATCTTGTCGGATTTTAAGACTCGTATATAACCCATTTAAGTAAGTGTATTATATATTTTATATTTGTGTAACTTATTCAAGTTTTATATTATATTCAAGTTTAGATATCTTGATACAATTAATAAATGAGTCGCATTCATATTAACCTGGTAGTGATTTAGTGACAATGGGTGACAAGGTTGCTTTGTTATTGATTCCATTAGGAACCACGAATTTTTTAGTACATCATATTCATGCATTTAGGATTCATGTGATGGTATTAATACTTTTGAAAGGAGTTCTATTTGCCCATAGCTCTTGTTTAATACCAGATAAAGCAAATCTTGATTTATTATGATATGAACATGATCTGTCAACATGTTTAACACCTCTGCTTTTCTCCATTTTCATTTTATTAATAAGCTCTCTAACTCGGTCACTTATACTCTTATCATGCCACTCAAAGAATCCATAATTCCTAATATGCATATTAAAAAGTAAAAATCAATTTCAATATCTATCGACCAAATCGACCCATTTTAGTCCAATATTAAGAAAATCACAAACATAATACTTATTTTGTAATTAGGATAGCCATAAAACCTTTGACTATGGTTTGCATCTTGCCATGAATTCCACCTTAGAGACTTCATAAGAAACCCTCTTTATCCTTAACATTTGTAGTACATCACAGATTTCTCGTACTCTATTTTTATATTTATTCTCCTAAATGACAAGGATGTTGTTGAACTTGTTGAAGAATCTATAATTTACTTTCAATTGATAAATCTCCCTTTTTCTTCCTCTTTTTATGATTAATTTTGAGCTTTAGATCTTGGGTTTTTAGACGATGGAGAAGGAAATTTTTACAAATTTGGAATTTAGGGGATTTAATTGATTTACTAGTGGAGTACAATTAAAAACATAATAATTTTTATAATGTTATCCACCCATTAATGGACAAACAATTAAGTTAATAAAAGTCATTTACTAGGGGCTAAAATAGTCCATTTCAGTAAAAATAGTGCTTAATTGAGCCAAAATTTTGTTTAAGAGTGAATTCGTTCACTAAAATAGAAGGGGAAAAAATATCTTCTCCCTTTTATATGTTTGTAACTCTCTCTCTCGTATATATTCTTTTAATTATGAATTAGTTGGGTTCTGTTTGAGATTTTTTAAAGAAATAATGGTGAATTTTATCTTTATAAATATGCGTATCAATTCATATTTTTTTAAAAAAATAAATGGTGGTATAGTTTAAGATTGTTAATGAAAAATTATCTATTAAACTTCTTTTTTTTTTCTAAATACAAATGAAGGCAAAGCTTTAAAACTAATTTACCATAAATTTGGGATGAGCAACTCTCACTAGATCGTCTCTAAACTTTACAATAACACCTATTGGGCTTATGGAAGAATATAAACTCTCAAGGGAAACTCAATAGCATGTGAAGCAAGCCAATGCATTAAAAAATTAGATTCCTTATATATATATATAAGCCAAAATCACTTTTCATTCAAGATTGAGAAGCTCCTTTACATAAGACAGCAGGGTTGTGTTTGCCAAGTTAAAGACCTCATATCTTTGCATCATTTGGACTATACTGGTATTATCAACATCCACAATCAACTTTCTAATCCCCATTAAAGCAGTTAACATAAGACCAAGAAAGGCATATATTAGCTCAACTTCCATGGTAGAACATGAACCAGTATTCATCATCACAAATCGAGACACCCAATTTCCATTTCCCGAATGAGCTAGGCAGCTGCTACATGACTTGATGATGCTTTAAAGGCACCATCCATATTCAATTTATGCCATTCTTGAAATGATAACGCCCAACCAATATATTTTTTAAATCAAGCGGGGTTGGTAATTCCTTCTAACAGGTGTGCAATAAAGGCTCTGATAATTTCTTAGACTTTAGCATTAAGGATTGCTATAATGGTTGGCACTCTTGGAAGTTTATTCTCGGAGATGAATTCATTTCTCGTTGTCCAAATACCCCAACATGCATCTGTTGAACTTCTTTTAATAATTAGTAAAACTCAATGAATTTATTTATCTTTAAGAATTTATTATCCATTTTCTAGTTAAAAAACTAATTAGAATAGAACAATGTTGTAAGTTGTTGCAAGCGATAAGGGAATTAGAAACTAAACATTTTGAATAATATAAGAAAAAATTATATCAAATGAAGGCAGACCATATCAAATAATGAATAGAAGATGATATATAAGATTTTAAAATAGAGGAAATTATATGGTTTGCTTTTTTTTTTCGATTTCAATTTCATTTTTATGGTTTTGTTCTTTTTTTCATTTTTAACTTTTTATTTTTTTATATATTATAACATCTCGGGTTGGATGACCTGCTAGCTTGAGGAGTTAGTCAGGGAGGTGCTAACTTAGGAAGTTTAAGCTAGCATGTCAAGTGTAGGAAAAAGAATCCTACATTGATTATGGGATAAGATGAAGAGAGATTTATATAGGCTAACTCAATACTATCTAAATAACTTGGATTAACCATTTTAGGATCATAAGTTGAGCTCTAAAATGACTAGGTTACTTGGGATTGTTATTGGACCAAACCATTACAATCTGTATTAAAGCCATCCATTAGCCAAAAGTGTGGATCTAAGTGCTATATTAGGCTAAGTGTTATATGGTAGGGGTCACCTCTAAAACCCATTAGGCTGAGTACTACATCGTGGGAGTCACCTCTAGAAACCTATAAAAGCCACCTCTGGGTCTGCATCACTTGGTCTACATGGATCTTGGACTAATCCTAAATGTAAATATGAATCAGGTTAGTTGCAATGGGAACGTCACATCTTAATAGAGGGGAGATTGTAACACCCATGTTGAGTGACCTACTAGCCTAATGAGCTAGTCAGAGGAGGTGTTAGCTTGAGGAGCTTAAGTTAGCACATCAAATGTAGGAAAAAGAATCCCACATCGATTGTGAGATGAGATGCAGAGAGATTTATATAGGTCAACTCAATACTAAGTAATTTGGGCTAATTATTTTAGGATCATAGGTTAAGCTCTGAAATAAGCATGTTACTTTAGGCCAATATTGGGCCAGACCATTACATATATATACTTTTCTTTGAACTTTTATTTTTAATTTTACGATGTTCTTTTGTTTCTCAATTTTTTGTTGTCATTGTTTCTGCTACTTTTCTTTTGGATTTATCTTCTCCTTCATTTTCTCTCAATATATAAAGTCAAGCAAGAGGAGTTGCACAACTATAATTTAATTGTCTTCTCATGTTTGACACATTTTTTTTATATATTTTGTTTTGATTTTTTTTGTTCTTCAACTATAATGCTAGAATTTTTTTTTTGTTCTTCAACTATAATGTATTTTACATGTTTCATAAAATAGTTCAAAGAAAATTTTTTTATTTTGTTTGAATTTTTCTATTATTCTTCTCAATTTGTATTTCCTGAATCAATATATCCCCTTTATTTTGAATTGTATTTATTTAATTTTAATTTTAATTTATATTGTTTGTTATATATGAGTGTTGTATATGTTAAATAATATAAACACAATATATATACATCATATATATAATATATACACTATAATTAAATAATATACAAAAGCTAGAACACTATATATTTACAATATACATGATATCTATACGATATATATACTATAATTAAGAATATTTAAAGGTTAAAACTTAACATATATGCAATATCTACACGTCAAATACACTATAATTAAGCAATAAATACAATCTATTATTTTGCATTTGGAATTCAATATTTAACACATATATGCTATAATTAAGCAACATATAAAGACTATATATTTTCTCACTTAGAACACAATATATACATCACATCTATATAATATTTACACATCATGTACACTATAATTAAACAACATATAAATAGTCTATACATATTTTTCACTTGAAATTCAACAATACATGACATATATACATTATAATTAAGCAATATATAAATTTTGTACATATTTTCTCACTTGAAACACACTATATACACAACATCTATATGACATCTACATTATAATTAAGCAACATACAAAGTAAATACATATTTTTCATTTAAAGTTTAAAATATACACATAAACCAAAATCTGCACATGACTTACCAATTGATGTCGCCGGTCGCCAGTGAAGAGACAAAGATAGAGATTTAGCAGATAGAGAGAAAGGAAGAAGAGAGCAGCCAGTACGGGAAGAAGAAAGCAAGCTTTTTATATTTGGGTTACATTTACCGAGAGCCACTTATGTGTCTTGTTAACTTCCCGAGGGAATATCCATACCTCTTGGCACGCTTAACATATTCACCGAGCGCCTTTTATATTCTCTCAATATATGAAAAAACTTTGCAAATTAGGGTTATTCATGTACTGAGAGAACGAGTTATTTCTCTCAATAAATAAATTTAATAATATTTAAAATATGCGTCTCTTTATTTTTATTTATCAAGAGAACTTCATGTCCGTCTCTTTCGATATTACCAAGTGAAAGTATAGTTTCCTCGGTAAATGAAAAAACTTTTTCATGTTAGGGTTTTCACATATTGAGAGGAGCTATTCTCTAGCTATACAAATTTAATAATATTTAAAAGATATGCCTCTTGATTTTTACTTACTGAGAGAATAATGTTATCCATCGGTATTTACTAAGTGAAATTTCAATTCTCTCGATAAATAAAAATACTTTTTAGATTGGGATTTTTCATATATCGAGAGAATGAGCTATTATCTTGGTGAATAAATTTAATAATATTTAAAAGATGCGTCTCTTGATTTTCACTTACCGAGAGAATGCTACTATTTCTTGATATTACTTAGCAAAAGTACAATTCTCTTGATAAATGAAAAAACTTTTAGATTAGGATTTTTCCAGTACCAAGAGTAATAGCTAATCTCTTGATAATACTGAGCGATTGGTGGAATCTCTCGGCATGCTTATTACCTTTCAAATCTCTTTTTTACATATGCTAAGATATTTCGTTTTCCTCAGTAAATTTTGTTGATAAAAGGTAGCGCTATAATTTCGCATCACAATTTTCCGACAAATCTTTTTTGTGATCGATACATGCAGTCGATACACAATGGTACCTTTTCTTGGTGCCTTATTTACTGACATATTTTCCATCAATAAATTTTTTATTTGGTAAGCAGTCGATATTCTCTCAATATATTTTCTAAATACTCTTAGATATTTTTTCTCTCAGTAATTGGTCAGTAATTAGGGACAAAGTGATCTCTCGGTAATTTTGGGTTGGTAATCATATACATTCTTGTAATGTATATATTATAATTAAGTAATATATGAAGGTTGTACATATTTTTTTTTACTTGGAACACAATAATTATAAGGCATCTACATTATAATTAAACAACATATAAAGTTTGTATATAAGTTTTTACTTAGAATTCAACATATATATGATATATACACTATAATTAAATAACATATAAATATTGTATATATATTTTTAATTAAAATGCAATAAATACATGAGATACATATGGCATAAATACTATTTATTAAAGTCCAAAAAATTAAAAAAAAAGCTTTTATTTGGAAGACAACATATCATATTTTTGTAATTTCATAAATTTTTTCAATAATTTTGATATTTTTAACATTCATATTTTTAAAGAAACTTTTCTTTTTTTAGGTTAATTAGTTAAAAAGCCCTTTAAAATAAGGGACATTTACAACATTACATGAAAAATAAATTTTATTTCAAAAATACTATAATTTTTTTATATTTTTAGAAAAAGTTGGAGCAAATTTTTTAAAAATATCTCATTCCTCACTAAAATAAGAATTTTTTTTTCTAAAATATCTCTTCCCTCACTATAATCAATATTTTACTTTAATTTTCACCTTTTTTTTTTCAAACTTTACTATTAAATAAAAATATTATAATAAAATAAGAAAAATTAATATTTTAAATTATTTTTTCAATATAAAAGATTTATTAATTTTTGTAAAAGAAAAATTTTAATTACAAAAAATAAATAACACTCATAATATATATATTAATAAAAATCATTACATTTATTTTAAACAAAATTTACATATTATACACATAAAAAATTTAAAAAATATATTAATTTCTATGGTAGATTTTTGATAAGTGATGTGTCTATGTTATATAATTATTTGTGTATATTATATGTATTATATATATTGTGTAGATATTATGTATATGTTGGTGAATATAAAATTAAAAAAATAATATTAAAATAATATTAAAAATATTATGTAGATGTTTGATAAATATTTGGTTGATGTGGTAGTTATTTGATAAATATGTAGTGTATATTGTATATATACTATTATTTGTTATATGTGTATTTTATATATATCGTGTATATATTTTTTTGTGTTTATATAGAAAATATAACATCAAAAAAATATTTTTGAATAAAAAGCATATATAAAACTAAATAAAAAATAAAAAACCTATTTCTCCGCATATTTGAAAAGGGGAAATTAAACAGAGGTAATTAGTGTAATTTCTCCTTAAAATAATATTTAGAAACTCAAATTTTGCTTGAACTGAGCGGGCCCAAAAAAGCCTAGTCCAGAACTGAGCCCAATATTCAAATCCTAACTGTAACAAAGGCCGAAACACCAAAATTGGGAGGGAAAATTACAGCGATTGCTGTATTTACACTTACCAATTTCAATTATACAATGCAAAGTTTTTACTTTTATTTTTACGGTTTTGCTTTTTCTTTTTTTCTTTTTTTTTTTAATTTTAACGTTGTTTTTTCTTTTCTTTTTTTTTTTTTTTCAATTTTTGTAATTTTTAATTTTTTTATTCATAAAATTTTTTTATTATATTTTTATTATATACATAAAAAAAATAAATATATATAATATATTTATTAAATATATATAATACACATAAAATAAATATTAATATATCCATAACACATCTATAATATATATACTATAATTAATTAATATATAAATATTAAACGATGTATATTTACAATATATATATTATAATTAAGTAATATATAAATATTATATAATATATAAAGATTAAAAAATAATACATGTACAATATATAAATAATATATCTATGATATATATGTAATATATTTAAAATATATAAAATTATATTATAAAATAATTTTTTTAAAATTTTTTTGAAATTTTTTATAAAGTTATGTTATTTTTATTAAAGATATTTTTTTTATAAAATAATATATGAAATATATTTAATTTTTATATTTTTTAAAAATTTTATAATATATTTATAAAATATCTATAATATATAAATAATATATATAAATTATAAAAATAGTATAATATTTTTATAATTTTGGAATTATTTAGGTGTTTTAGAAAATTTTTTATATCAAACAGTATTTTTAAAAAAAAAATTATTTCGTAGGTGGTTTCGCATCTGCTAGCGGATAACAAATCAGTGCCTCTCTGACAAAAATCCGAAAAGGCCTTAAGAGCCATAACTGATGAAAATCCTTCAACCGTGGCGTCTTCCTGATAAGTGCCAGTGCTTGATTTACTAGTAACACTAAAAGAAATTTCAATTGTGAAACGCTAAAGTATGCTTGCTTCGCATGATTTGAGGCTGGGGAAGTTAACTTGTTGCTGGCTCAAAAGGCCCTGTAAGTTCCTTAAATTCCTGTTTCTTCAACTTATCTTGGTTGAATTTTTGGTTTCATTTCAATTTTAGCTGACTTAAGGTTTTGGAAGTTGTATTTTAATTTTGAAATTCTGGATTCAGCTAGGAAGTGCTTTTTGCTTAGGCCATGATACAGTTTAACTTGGTTTATGAGAGTTTTGTGGTTTGAATTTATATAGAAATGATAAGTATGGAAAATGGACAAATGGGTTTTTATTGTTTGGAAAGAAGTGGGAATTTCACTTGCAGTTATAGATTGAAACCATATAATTCGTGCGGGTTTTTGAATTCCTGGACACCATTTTTTGGTGTTCGATTAAATGTAGAGTGTAGGAAGAAGATTAGAGTGATTGGTTCTGGATTAAGAATTAAGGCTGTGTCAAATGAAGATTCAGATAATTGGTTGGTTGGTGGTGGACGGCTTCTTGAGAAAGAGTTTGAATTCAAGCCATCTTTTGATGAGTATTTGAAAGCTATGGATTCTGTTAAAACTGGTCAGTTGAAGAAGCAATTGCATAAATTAAGTGGGCATAAGATTAAGGATGGCTCAAGGGAAAGTAATACAACATCGGTGGGGAGAACTGAGAGGAGTGCTAAGTTGAGGTTCAAGGGGTTTGTAGATCAACAAAATGGTGATGGAGCCATTGGGAAAAAAGATGTAATTAGTGATGAACTTGATTACAAAGAAGTGGGACTTAAAAAATCTAGTGTTAAATTGGCTGGCAAAGAAGGTATTGCTGATGCAAATGCAAAGAAGGAGCTCAGAGGAATGACAAATCCTGTGTTGGAGGACTTATATCAGGGTAAGAGTAAGAAGACTCAAAGATTGCAAGAAAGCTCTAGTAAAGTGGCTAGTATTAGAAGGAGCGAAAGCAATATTTTCATAAAAAAAGAGTTTCCTTGTCCAGAAATGCTGGGAAGGAAAGGGAAAACCATTGAAGGAGAGGAAGTTGGTGTCAGAGGCCATAAAATGACATTTGTGAGGAATGATGTACGAATTGAACAAAACACCGACAAGGAAACTGGGCAGAAAAATAGATTTCCAAGTAGAAGCAATCTGTCTTTCCTTGATAATGGTAGTGATGATGATTTGGATGTGGAAAGGGCTGCCTTCAAAAGTTTGGAGGAACGCAAGGACGTTGCTGGAAAACCGCGAACTTCAAGGATGGAAATGGAAGACAGAATTCAAAAGTTAGCAAAGTGGTATTTCATAAATTTCTATAATTTATCAGTCTTTTTATCAAATGCCGTATTTCCACTATATTGCTTGTTCAACACCATTAACTATTTTTATTCAATATGGGTTATGTGAATGTAGCTTTCCTTTCCATCTGTATTTGAAAAAAATGGGAACAATCTGGCAAACCATGAGCAGTTGAATGGTTAAGACGCTGCTTCTGCTTTCTCAGCGTTTGAATCTAGTCATGCCAATTGTGGTGTAACTGGGCAGCCCTCAGCTTTACTTTTATGGGGGGCCATGAACTCTAATATTTAGGGAGGGGATTCTTCCCCTCTCTCCCCCTTCCCTGTTTTCACTGGAATGAAAGAATAAAAAAGAATGGGGAGTGCTCATGTAGAAGTTGAGTAAATTTCTATGAAACTTGAAAGATAGTTAATCGAGTCAGATCTTGTAAGGAAGGTGAGTTTCATCTCTGGTGAATTGACCAGAGAAAGCTTTGAACTTGAAAGCTTGTGTAAACTCTCATATATTTCTTATTATAAAAGTCGCTAACTCTTTGTATTATTCAATTCAGTGAGATATGCATTTGTTCCATACTGTGGGTTATATTTCATTTCTATTTCTTAATTCAAAAATATTTTCAGATTTTTACTTTATATTCGGATTTTTTTAAAACATATTTTAGGACATGGACATCATCATCATCATATATTCATTTGACATCATGCCACACGTCTTATTGACTATTTATTAAAAAAATAAACACAGATGAATTAAATTAGTTTCTTTTTTCACTTTGGAGTGCATTTGTCTTTCTGATTTAGTTTACTGAACGGATAAAAATGAAATAAAAAAATAGTTAATACAGGAACAATTTATTACAAATTTAAGAGCATACATAATAGAGGATACAAGAACAAATGCAACCAGATGGAAATGATTCAGTTAGAAACAAGAGAAAATTTAGTTGGCAACTATATTCTAATCAATATTTTTTCAGTTTTTAGAAGTTTCAATTTCTTTAACGATTTCTGTTTTCCTCCATCATGGGTACAAAATATCGCTGATCTGATTAATTTGAATCTTGTTTGGTAATTTTGCTTGCAATTTTGTAGCTCTTTCTGCTTTGCTCTTAATGAATTTAGTCTTTATTTACCATATCTGGCACATATTTATTATACATGATCTTAACATAACTTGATTCAAGTTAACGTAGTTTCTTTTGACAGTTTAAATGGTGCAGATATTGACATGCCTGAGTGGATGTTCTCTAAGACAATGCGCAGTGCAAAAATAAAATATACAGACCATTCTATAATGAGGATTATCCAGATATTGGGTAAACTGGGAAATTGGAGGCGAGTCCTGCAAGTCATAGAGTGGCTTCGAATGCGCGAGCGCTTTAAATCTCATGGGCTAAGGTATTACTTTTTCCCTTCTTCAATGCTTTAACATAGGTCAGCATGATTTATCATGGCACTTTTCCATACCATATAAAATACGTTTGAAGATCCATCCAGAAGTTCTGGTATCTTAGTGATTTGCTTGTTAACATGTGCTGTTAAAGAGCTGGCAAGTTTAAGGGAATCCTGGAAGTAGTTACGAATAAGGTAGTCAGTTACGTTTTAGCTGCAATACGAATTGCAGAGTGATGACAAAGGAAGCTATATTAAACAGGTTTTAGGTGTTGTACTGGTGAGTTTAGAAATTAAAACAACTGCCTTCATCAGTTCTCCGATCTAAAGGGTTGCCAAGTAGGGTTTTAAGTAAGGTCATGTTATAAAGTTTCAGCCACTTCATAATGGAATTCTAGCCCACCATCATTCTGTTTCTCTATAGGTGATTCACCAATCTCTAGGAACAGTTGACCAAACATGAGAATGAACCATTTCTGATGTTTTGTCCAATTATTAACTTATTATCTGGCATATTCCACTAATTTTTTTGTCTGTTGTTTATTTGAGTGATATATTATGAATGGCATTGAAAAGCCATGGCTGCAGCAGCAGCAGCTGACTCAGAAGGATTCAATCCATTTTAGACATTGTTTTCGTTTCAGTTACTGTTCCTGATTCTGTTATTTAAAACCATGTTGCCAAGTGCATAAGACCTACTTTAAGCATATTTGGGAGCATTGCAGTGCATCATAGTGGTTTGTCTTTTTGTGGCCAGGTTACTACCTTGGCTCTGTAAACATGACAATAATGCATGTACTAAAAGCAATTGGATATCAGGCATGTTAGCAATTGTACATCAAGTGAAACAATAGTCTGTTGTGAAATCTTGAAGCTCAAAAAAGTTCTTTCACAATTAGGCTTTGTTTGGTGAGAAGGATGGAAATCAAGGAGGGAAGAATGCGGGAAAAGAAGGAACAGTATCTTTTTCCTCGTGTTGGATGAAAAAGGGAAGAGGTGGAATCTGATAAAACCCTTTCGTATGGACAAAAAAAAGCTGTTAGATTTTGCTTTTTTTTTTCTTTTAAAAAAATCAGGAAATAAATTGAAATTTACTTCGCCTTTTTTCCTCCTTACCTTTATCTTTCGAAGCAAACAAATGACTCTTTCATCTCATCATTTGCCTTCCTTCTGTTCTCCTCCCTTGGCATAATATTGGTTACTTCATAAAAATGTATAGTAGTTTAAACTTAATCTTTCCAATCACTTTTCCTGTTTGCACTACCATAAAATTTTCAATGCCTCTTTTGCAATTTGTCATAAGGACCAACATTTTGAGCCTGGTTCCTGGAGACTCTTGGTTTTCTGAGGAACACAAAGGGTAATGTTTTTAGTGGTTTTGTGAGTAATGTATGCAGGTGGAAAAGGTTTCTGCATGGTTTCTTTTCTAGGATTTCTCTTCTTTTGGAAGCTGGTGGATTTGAATCTATAGTGCTTTGAAATTCTTGAAGTAAACCTTTTGACTTCTATATAAAATATGCCTATTATTTTTATTTTCTTCTTTTTATATACTATTTATTACTATGAAATTCTACTGCTGTCGAATTACTCCAGAAAATTGTTTTTATATACTATTTTCTTCTTTTCCTGTTTGCACTACCATAAAATTTTCAATGCCTCTTTTGCAATTTGTCATAAGGACCAACATTTTGAGCCTGGTTCCTGGAGACTCTTGGTTTTCTGAGGAACACAAAGGGTAATGTTTTTAGTGGTTTTGTGAGTAATGTATGCCGGTGGAAAAGGTTTCTGCATGGTTTCTTTTCTAGGATTTCTCTTCTTCGGGAAGCTGGTAGATTTGAATCTATAGTGCTTTGAAATTCTTGAAGTAAACCTTTTGACTTCTATATAAAATATGCCTATTATTTTTATTTTCTTCTTTTTATATACTATTTATTACTATGAAATTCTACTGCTGTCGAATTACTCCAGAAAATTGTTTTTATATACTATTTTCTTCTTTTCCTGTTTGCACTACCATAAAATTTTCAATGCCTCTTTTGCAATTTGTCATAAGGACCAACATTTTGAGCCTGGTTCCTGGAGACTCTTGGTTTTCTGAGGAACACAAAGGGTAATGTTTTTAGTGGTTTTGTGAGTAATGTATGCAGGTGGAAAAGGTTTCTGCATGTTTTCTTTTCTAGGATTTCTCTTCTTCGGGAAGCTGGTGGATTTGAATCTATAGTGCTTTGAAATTCTTGAAGTAAACCTTTTGACTTCTATATAAAATATGCCTATTATTTTTATTTTCTTCTTTTTATATACTATTTATTACTATGAAATTCTACTGCTGTCGAATTACTCCAGAAAATTGTTTTTATATACTATTTTCTTCTTTTCCTGTTTGCACTACCATAAAATTTTCAATGCCTCTTTTGCAATTTGTCATAAGGACCAACATTTTGAGCCTGGTTCCTGGAGACTCTTGGTTTTCTGAGGAACACAAAGGGTAATGTTTTTAGTGGTTTTGTGAGTAATGTATGCAGGTGGAAAAGGTTTTTGCATGGTTTCTTTTCTAGGATTTCTCTTCTTTGGGAAGCTGGTGGATTTGAATCTATAGTACTTTGAAATTCTTGAAGTAAACCTTTTGACTTCTATATAAAATATGCCTATTATTTTTATTTTCTTCTTTTTATATACTATTAATTACTATGAAATTCTACTGCTGTCGAATTACTTCAGAAAATTGTAAGAGTACTTACGAACAAGTATATTATTTGTTTTTCATTTAGATTTCATTGGTAAGCTTACATTTCTGGCCTTTTTCTGTAGGAAAGGCAAAACAAAAGCCTTATATTTTTACTAATCAGTGCAAGATATCTTCTTTATGCTGATGTAGATACATTTATACAACTGCACTTAATGTCCTTGGGAAGGCACAAAGGCCAGTGGAGGCACTCAATGTATTTCATGCAATGCAGGTTACGACTATTTTGATGCACAGCTTTCTCTTTCTTCATTGATTGATGACTATGGGTGGCAGTTGTCTCTGACTGTCTGTTTAATTTCTCTTCAGAAACAAATGTCATCATATCCTGACTTGGTAGCTTATCGCTGTATTGCTGTCACTCTTGGACAAGCAGGGCATATGGAGCAACTTTTTGATGTGATTGATAGCATGCGATCTCCCCCTAAGAAAAAATTTAAAATGGCAGCTTTTGAGAAGTGGGACCCTAGGTTGGAGCCGGATATTGTTGTCTACAATGCGGTTAGTAACACTTTGTAGAAAACTGGTAATCTATATTTGGAAAGTAATTACTCATAACTTCCCTGCTTTTTAACATTAAGACCCATGATTGTAACTGCTGGTGATCTCACTCGAGCTGTAAATCATGTTGGCCATTTTTGTATATAAGTTTTGTTACTTGAAGTTCCACATTGGTGACTGCTGGTGATCCCACTTATATCATGTACTTCGCTTGTGTACCAACCTTGTATGGACTGCCACCAGTAAACTGTATTATATGCATTTGCACTTTGAAGTTGACATGATTGGATATATTTGGGAACTGCAATGAAGGTAGTACCAACTCCATTGAACCACTAACTAGTTACTTCTGGTCTATGACTTGATAAATTTTGGGCTGCATCCATAGTCTCTCAAAAGCTGTCGATAAATAATATAATTCTGCATGCCATGGTAGATCTTGGATGACCTTGGAAGGTGCTTCATCGTCCCTAGAGCTGCATTGTTAGAGTACATAAATACTTTGCAAAGGGCTTTCTTTTCCCCACAGCCTTTAAGATCATTCTCAAACCAATGTCTTTGCTATCCACGATTGACCAACCCTGTAGTTGTATAAGAGGTTAAGGATTGATCCCTGAACTGACTTCGGCTGCAAAAGAGTTTTCAACATACTGTACTAGTAATACCTTGTCTGGATGATTAGTAGTATAGTTTAGTAATGTGTCATTATACTGTAAGTACTATTTATCATGTTTAGAAATGTAATATGGTATAATGTTAAATAAACTGTTTTTGTTTGATTTGATGGTTTGATATGGTTGTATAAATAATAAAATGACTAGAATACCCTCAAATACGTAAACTATGTTTTAAAGGTCAAAAAACAATTTATTAAAATCTTACAAAAGAAGAAACTCGGTTCATTCAAAAAGAATAAGTTCTGGATATGTTTGGCATTTAGAAAATTTGTTGAAAATATTTTCGAAAGACAATTTTTAGACCATGGGAAATCACCGAATTGGTCATTTGAAAAACTTATCAAAATTTATGGTTTTCACATTATGAGATTACCATATAAAACTACACTATAGAGATAGAAGTCAAATCAAATAAGTAATTAAACCATACCATACCTTAAGAAATCATAACAAACCATGAAATAAACAAGGTGTATAAGCACTACATTACTTTCTTTCTTGTTGTCTTCGGTGATGGTTCTATTTCTTCCCACTAATTTGATAACATCAAGTATGTATTTGCCTTGAACAAAGCATCATGCGATACCTTTTAGCTTATTTCTTTTGTCTCTACCAAGTAGAGCAATTGTCTTTACATGATTTAATATGGTATATGACTTATTTATGCAGGTCCTAAATGCTTGTGTTCAGAGGAAACAGTGGGAAGGTGCATTTTGGGTTTTACAGCAGTTAAAACAACAGCGCTTACAACCATCTACTACAACGTATGGACTAATCATGGAGGTAATAGATGCTTCTACTTACTGCTTTGGCATCTCATTGGTCACCATGATATTTATCGAATTTGAGGTCCAATATTTGCAAAAGGACTATAGCAGTGCAGTGATTCTATAGGATAATTTCTCTTGGCATAAGATTGTTATAGATATGGAAAGTGTTGGGGATGTTTTTTCTAGTGGCTTAGAAATAATGTGAATGGGTGATTATTTGAGGAGAATAAAAAAAAATCGAATCTTTCAAGCGTAAAATTATGTTTCCCAATATGAGCATATTATAGAATATTTTACTAGTCTTTTTATAGTTAAATTCATGTGTTTAGCTAAATAAATAAACTGTTGGTCTGTTATTTTAAATCAGGAGCAATTCTGTAATTTTGAGTTTTGCTGGAATATATATTCAGATTTGTCAGGTGTCTATTATTCTCAATCTTAAGTCATATTCTGGTCTTTCTTGGTTTATGAACAATTTATTCCTCTTTATTTTAGGAGTTCAAATTAGTTTTGAAGTCCTTTACATAAAGGAATAAAACTTATTTGAGTCTATAAATACCTAGTATTGTAATGTTTTTAGTTATTGAAAAAAAAGCAATTGTGCTATTTTGAGTTGTTTGATGCAACTAAAATCCAGCTATGATGCCATGAGACCTTTTGTTTGCTTACTAAGGAAGTCCAAATGTGAAGCTTAAATTATTTTCTTTAATTTTCTATTCATATTACTGTTCATTTTCTTATTATTCAAAATTACTGTTCTCAGCTCCAAAAGCAGACCATAACTCTTTATTCTTGCTTAGGTTTGCACCTCACCCCTTATTTACATTCCTCAGCCTTCTGCTTATAGTTTTCTGCTCATCCTGGCCCCCATATAAACCTGAAATTCATTCTTTCTAACCAGCTTTTCACCCTGTCCTACATAAATTTGGCGTAGCTTCAAGATCCTTCGAGCTTGTCGCTTTAATACTTGATGATGGAGAATATTCGTTGGAATGAATTCAGCAATTACAAACTGAAATCAGTGCTTACAAGCTTCAATTAGATGAGTTACATTTGTAAAGCACAAGTATGGTGGTCCTGAAAAGTCTCCTTTGTATTATAAACTTTTGGCAATTAGTCCTGTCCTACATCTTAAGGAACCAAAACTTCTAGTTTTGATGATATCTTCTATTGCTAGTTAAGATTTGCAAATTGCAACTAAGTATCTTATCATGGTTCATACTGGTGTTTTTATCGTGTTCATTGTCTAAGAATGAGAAATTGGTTACTAGGTTCCTTAGGTAGGAAGACATAATATCCTATGAAGTTGTCATGCAGCTCATGCTATACAATAAATGGCAGACTTCATAGAACTAATGACAGATTGTTAACATTCCTTGGTTTCACGAAAATCTATTCAATTTGAGAAAGAACGAGAAAAAGTAACAGATTTACTTTCTACTTGAGCAGGTTATGTATGCATGTGGCAAGTACAACTTGGTTCATGAGTTTTTTATGAAAGTGCAGAAGTCTTCCATTCCGAACGCTTTAGTGTATAAAGGTTCTTGACTAATTGATCCTTCATCCAACGTGATAGTGTAGTGCTTCATTTTGAATTATTATTATTATTATTTTTGCATGCAGTTCTTGTGAATACTCTTTGGAAAGAAGGTAAGACAGATGAGGCTATATTGGCTGTTCAAGCCATGGAAAGACGAGGAATTGTGGGTTCTGCTGCTCTCTATTATGATCTTGCTCGATGTCTTTGTAGTGCTGGAAGGTGCCAAGAAGCACTACACCAGGTAATTTAACTGATTTTAATATATTTTATTTATGTGAACCTAAACTTGAAGGTTTTCTTGGGCTAAACTGTTCTGCAAGCATCTACATGCGAGCTTGGGGAACTCTCAACTTTATTGTTAGAAAATGTGATAGTATGTGTAGATTGCTAAAGTTGAGATGATAAATTACTATGGGTAGATCAGAATAAATAATGTAGGACTTCACAATGACAAAAATGATAATGATATTTTGTGCAGTTTTTCTTTTTCTTTTTTCTTTTTTTTTGGAAATTTGTGCAATTTTTCTTAATAAAATTTCTATTTACTATTGTATACAACAATGCATCTGGTGGAGCTTCACTTACCTTGTACTGAATGTACATATTCTTTGCACTATTTTTATTTTAACATGTTTAAACAGTTTATCATATAATAACGCTGTCTTGTACAGGTTGAGAAAATTTGCAAGGTTGCTAATAAGCCTCTTGTTGTAACTTACACTGGCTTAATCCAAGCTTGCCTGGACTCAGCGAACATTCAAAATGCTGAATACATCTTCAACCAGATGAAGCATTTTTGCCCGCCAAATCTTGTTACTTGCAACATAATGCTGAAAGCATATATTGAACATGGATTTTTTGAAGAAGCAAAGGAGCTTTTCTACAAGATGTCAGAAGACAGCAATCATATCAAGGGCAAACATGATTACAATGTGAGGATATTGCCAGATATCTATGCATTCAACACCATGCTAGATGCATGCAGTGAAGAGAAGAATTGGGATGATTTTGAGTATATCTATGGAAGGATGTTGCACAATGGATACCACTTCAATGGAAAGCGTCATCTCCGGATGATACTGGATGCTTCAAGAGCTGGAAAGGTAGATTATTGAGTCATTGCCATGAAATAGATGTTCACAGGTTTTACCATCCTAGCAATTGCAGCATTATGCAAAGAGTTTATTTCTGACACCCTAAATCATGTCTATAGCAGGATGAATAGCCTGATTTCAGGTGCTATTATTTTAAAGCTCGAAAGGGAAATGGAATCGAAGCATGTTTCAGTGCAGTTTTCCCTTTGTAGAAAATTTAGGTGTACCCTTCATTCAAAACTTTTAGGTTTGGAATTCTCAAGTCCTTTGAATCTTTAAATTTTTAGGATTTATCTTTCTACGAATTAAAAGTTGCAGAAATATGTGTGTGTGTGCATAAAATATGATTTTAATCCATATAAAATATGAACAATGGTGACAGTAACATCCAATATCAATGGAAGCAATGTTGGTGGAGATGGATGGTAATGTTGCATAGGTACTTTGATTAGAGATGAACAGTTTCTAGGGAAAACATTTCATAGTCCAAGATTATATGTGATGGAAGCTTATAACAAGCAAATGTTGTGCTTGCAGGGAGAACCCTTGGAAATGACTTGGAAGCACTTGGCTCGGGCAGGCCGGACTCCTCCACCTCCTCTTATCAAAGAAAGATTTTGCATGATGCTTGAGAAAGGTAACTGTGATTATGGTCTTGCTTGTATTACCACTAATCCTACAGCAGAACCACAAGCATTTTCTAAGGAGGCTTGGTTGAATTTATTTGAAGAAAATGCTCAACGGTTTAGAAGAGAGACTTTCATTCAGCTAATCCAGGAGGTAAGCATGCTTGTTGATGGAAGCAATCCACCAAAACCCGTATTGCAAAATTTATTGACATCTTGTAATATTTTTCTCAAAGCTGGCGCCAAAGTTCCCGGAGGCAACCCCACCGGAACCGGTTGTACAGTTCAATCTTGATGAAATGAATTTGTTTATTCATGCTTTTTTCAATAATAATATCTAAGTTATATCTTTCCAATGGTTCTATAGCCAACTTTCGTCCAAATAAAATTTCTGTTTCATGATGATTTTTGTTTTAAAAAAATTAATATCGGCTCAGTTTTTTTTTTCCTGGTTGCATGTGGGTGCACTACAGAATTTTTTTTTTTCTTTATAAAAATCATGCTAATCATTGATTCTGGCATTGTGGTCAGCTAGTATAACTTATTGACTAAGCTCAGAAAAGGGTTGTGGCTTGAGGAGGTTTGCAAATCAAACATAAGCATTAAGGGGAAGCACCTCTGGGAGCTGGTGATGGCCAAAAGTTCAAATTTGGCTATTTGGATTATCATCAAACCCATAGATGCTAACTGGTTCCAGACGAATATAGGGAGAAGTTTTAAGACCTTTGTTCAGCTACAAATTGGGGAGGGAAGACCTTTCATCTTGGCATGACCCATGCTTAAGGGACAAATAAAAAATTCGTAAAGAAAGAGGCTGCCGCCATGTTTTTGTACTACGAGAAAGGGCCTTTATTGTTAGTAGTAAAGTTGATATCTAATCAACATAAAGAAATAAGCAAATTATTGACTGCAGTGAGTGTAATAAAATAATTTATGTTTGGAATTCGTCAATATACAACATTAGAATTTTATTAAATTTATGAGAGGGGGATAGGTTTTCTACATTTAATATGAATGTCAAGTGGGGAGCAACTATATCACGTTGTGATCTTTTTATTTATATTTTTCAAATATTGCATACCATCAGAAATACTAATTACAGTCATTTTGGAGAGACTGATCAATAATTTCTCTTATATTAATTAAAAAGTATTTATTATACATTCATTTATTAGAAGAGATATTATAATTAAATATCTTTTAGTAAATAAAAAAGAAATTATTGAACAGTCTTAGTCAAAAAAGTCTTAAACATACGAATTATACAAACACGTAAAGCATTTGAGATCTCATCTCTATATAAACATCCACAATACGCCATTTCTCTTCACTTCACTCTTCTTTCTTCTCTCCATTCTCTTATCAGTTACCTCTTGTTTTATCTCCAACTCTTTTGATTTAAAATATAATCTGTAACTCCAAGAAAAAATGGGATTTAAGGGTTTTGCTGAAGGTGGTATTGCCTCCATTGTTGTTGGTGCTTCTACACACCCTCTTGATTGTTAGAAAATTATAGAACGGGGTATACAATTATAACTGAAGTAGAAATAAGAAACAAAATAAAAATAATAAACTCCAAAGATTTGCGTGGAAAAATCTCCAAATTAATTGGAGCAAAAAATCACGGGCAAATTGTAGAAAGATTTTATTATAGCAAAAGGATTACAACAATTTCTTTCCAAAATAAAGAGAGCATAATTGACAATACTCTCTCTTATAATAGGAAAAATTAAAACATCTCTCTCTAATAAAAGGAAAGACGATATTTAGGAGAAATCACATCTCTCTCTCTAAAGCTAAATGGTTTATATAGGCTTCAAAAAATAGGTTGGTAGAATTTTATAAATGGTTAGGTACCTTTTTTACCTAAGTTAGGTAC
Organism: Garcia nutans; assembly: GCA_947685225.1. Taxonomy (NCBI): domain Eukaryota; kingdom Viridiplantae; phylum Streptophyta; class Magnoliopsida; order Malpighiales; family Euphorbiaceae; genus Garcia; species Garcia nutans. Next base: position 3,787,473 of record CANTUV010000071.1, read on the forward strand.
CTCCATTTTTGACATCCTTTACCTAAGTTAGGCACATCCATTTTTTTACTAAGAATTACCTAAGTTAGGCACCTCCATTTTTTACCCCCTTACCTAAGTTAGGCACCTCCATTTTTTACTCTACAAAAGTAATTTTATTACCACATTGATATCATCAAGGTTTGTATGCAACTCCATGGCGAAGCTCACCTTCCAATTAATCAACCCTTTCACTCCGCAATGACCTTTAACACAGTTGCTGCTACTGCCAATATTTCTATACCAACAACAACTTTAGAACACCCATTACCTGCACCAACAGCTTGTGTTGGACCCATTTCTTTTGGTGTACGTATCATCCAATCTGAAAGTGTTGTTGCTCTTTTCTCTGGTATCTTTGCAACTGTACTTCGCCAAACTTTGTATTCAACCACTCGTATGGGCCTTTATGATATTCTTAAACGGAAATGGACTGACCAAGATACAGGAAGCATGCCACTCGTGTGGAAAATAGTAGTTGGGCTTATTTCCGGTGATGTTGGAGCTACTGTCGGAAACCCTACAGATGTAGCAATGGTTTGAATGCAAGTTGATGGACGTCTTCCAATTGACTAACGTCGTAACTACAAGAGTGTAATTGATGCTTTGACTCGAATGTCGAAACAAGAAGGTATTGCTAGCCTATGGCGCGACTCAAGTCTTATAGTGAATCATGCAATGATTGTAACAACATCACAGCTGACATCATATGATTAGATCAAGGAGATGATATTAGAGAAGGGTGTGATGAGTGATGGAATTGGAACCCATGTGACAGCTAGTTTTGCTGCTGGTTTTGTGGCTGTTGTGGCTTCAAATTCTATTGATGTAATAAAAATAAGAGTTATGAATATGAAGGTAGAGGCTGAAGGAGCGGAGTCGCCATATAAGGGTGCATTAGATTGTGCAATGAAGATGGTGAGGGCAGAGGGATCTATGGCTTTGTTCTAGGGATTTATCCCTACAATTTCAAGGCAAGGGCCTTTTACTGTAGTACTTTTTGTCACACTAGAACAAGTCCAAAAGTTACTTAAAGATTTTTTTATTGTGATTTTTCAGCTTGAATTATAAATATACAATTATTATTTTGTTTTGTAAACATGAATGATTATGATGATAATTAAGTATTTCATTAATGTAAAGCAATTTTGATTAGAACCTATAATTCAATTTGTGTTTATTGTTAGCGTTAAATAATATTAATTTTTTTTCTACTTACATTCGTTTTTCTGTAATTAACATTATTTTTTCTTTAAACTAAAATTCACATTATCTTATCCTATAAAATTAAAAAAAAAACAACTTATTGCGAAAGATTAAAATCATCCCAAATTTATATTGCAATTAATTGATTTTTATATTCTGTATTCACTGCTTAATATAATTTTACCATTGCAACCATTAGCCGATCACTTTTGTTGTATTTTGTGGATTAGATCTTACAAGCTATGTGATTACATGTCTAATTTGGGCAATATATGCTATTCTTATGCATAACAAGAGCAGAAATTTCTTATGCATAACAAGAGCAGAAATTTCTGAATAAAATATGAGAGCTTTTTATTTATGTTTTACGATTATTTATTATTTTTGGTATGTGTGTGTGTGTGTGTGTGTGTGTGTGTGTGTATATACGAAAAATGAGATTCCATGAGAGAGGGGATGCTTGGATGAGTTGTTTGTTGTTTTTCTTTTTCTTTTTATTTTAATATAATATTGATTTATGAGAAAAAGTTTACAATAATAAAGAAATTGATTGATGAATACTTTATACATCATTTTGTTTTTATAAGGTCTAACAAAATAAAAAATTTATATTATTTTCATCAACTTATCATTAGCACAAAATGTAATAGAGTATTTGAATTTAATATTATGGACTAAGATGGTGTTTGGTAAAACGAGAATTAAATGTCAACAAATTAAATGTTAAAAAAATAAATTATAAAAATATTTAAAATTTTAATTACTTATTAAATTCACTATAAATTTTAATGTATTATTTTAAGTTATTTTTTATTTAATTAAAAATTTTATGATTGTTACTAAATAACTAAAAAAATTTGTTACTAAATAACTAAAAAAAATAAAGTGCCCAAAATTTAAATTTTTAATATTGAAATAAAATTAATAAATACTCCTCTTAAACTAATTCATTGGAAGACAATATTTAATTAACAACAAACCCAAAAAAAAAAAACTGCTGTATTTTATTAAACTAATAAAAGTTTAATGGCAAATATTTTTTGATTTATATAAATGACATAAAAGAAAGAGGGGAAAATTAGAAATATAAAGCAAGGGTAAAGTAGGAAATCCACTATTTATTTTGGTGAGTGTTTTAGTATATTATATAATATAAACATGTGATGGTCTCCAATCACTGGGTGGTATATAACTTAAAGTTGATGTGGTTAGTAATTAGAATATATTCTATCAGACGAAATGCAAAAGCTGACTATTAGAGCTGGTGAATTTGCATATGAGGTTTTGTATTTTAGGTATTTATGTGATTTCCTTATTATTCTTTGATTGAGAAATTGATTTTCTCAACAGGGAAAGGTTTTTTTTTTCCCCCTCATAAATGTAATAAGAATGGCCTTTGTATTTAATATAGTGTCAAAGAAAAAATCGATTACTACAATCTCATGTTGCTTATCAATTTGCTCAGTGATGGATTTTTAAATAATTATTCTTTGTCCAATATGAAATATTCCAGCAACTTTTAATCATTTCACTTGGTATGAAACATTCCTCAAATTTAAAAAAAAAAAAGTCTTTACATAACTACTCCTAAAAATAAAGTTATTTTTAAAAATTACAGCAATTTTATTTTCCACTTTTATGAAAAAGTGTCAAACTTTTAAAATATCTCATGCTTTAAATTATTCGTGTATATTGTATAAATATTATGTAAATATAGATTAATAAAATTAATATTTATACATTTTACTATCTAATCATTCTCTTATAATTTGAATTCATAATTTTACTATTTTGAATTAAAAATTTATATGATTTGGTAGTTAAAATACACAATACATATAAAAAAAAATATCTATACAATATATACAAAATAAAATTATACTTCTTATTAATTACGAGTAAACACATATCAACATAAATATACAACATATACATCACATTAAATATATTATATTATTTAGAAGTTAAAATATAACATAAAACAATATCTACAAACTATTAAAAGAGAACTACACTTCTTATCAATTAAAATTTAATATGTATAAATATAAATATGCAACATATTCATTATAAATAAAGAATATTATATGATTCAATACTACAAAATACGTCATATATAACAAGAAAAAATAAAAATAAAAATAAAAATAAAAATAAAATATCTACATAATATTTATACAATAAGAAAAGAGATTATGTTTTTTACTAATTATAATTTATCATATATCAACATAAATAACATATATCATATTAAAAATATTATATGATTTAAAAATTAAAATACGGTACAAAAGAATAAAAAAAATAAAATATCTACACGATAAATATACACATTATATATCTATATATATTGTATAGATATTGTCTATATATTATATGTATGTTGTATATGTTATTTATATATTGAGTACGTGCTATAAATATATCTCTATATATTGTGTATATGCTGAAAAATTAAATACACATATTAAAATAAAAATATTATAGCTAAAAAATTAAATACACATATTGAAATAAAAAAATTAACTCAAACAAGTATTAAAGTAAAATAAATATAACTAAAAAAAGATATACCGACATTTAGAAAATACATATTCAAAAAAATTAAATAAAAAATTTCTCTTTAAAATATTTTATGAAACATATAAAATATTAGAGAACAACAAAATATTTAGCATTACAATTGAAAAATAACAAAAATAAAAAAAAATATAGATATGTTTATAAATGTTAAATAATTTGAAAGATCAAATCAATTTTCTACAAATAGAAAAGAAAATAAAAAAAAAAGGAAGAAGAAGAGGGAGAGGAATAGAAGAGGGGAAAAAAAGAAAAGAGATAGAGGAAGGAAAAGAAAAACATTAATGGAGAAGTATATTTGAAAAAAAAAACTATATGAAAAACAAAACTTAAAAAAAAGCACTAAAACTAAAAAAAAAACTACCATATATATTAAAGGTGAAAGTAAAACAAGGGTAAATGGTATAATTTTCTCCTTTAAAAATTCTTTTTGCCCAGTCCACGTATATCACAAATTTATAAATATCAATTAGACTTATCAAAAAATTATCTTGACTCAGTTACAACTTGAGGGGGCTATTGAAAATATAACATAGGAAAAAAATCTCACATCAAATATAAACATATAATGTGAATAATATAGAAATAAGTTTTTTAACTTCAATAACTAGATTTTGAGTTTGACTCTTCTAAATTTATATTAAAATATTTAACATTTTTCCCCTATGTTAATATGGTTGGCATTATTAATCTCATATATAAGAAAAACAAGTTCTCATATAATTAATAAGAACGAAAAATAAACTATGGTTGCTTGGGTAAGAATTCTTGGTTTCCCTCTTCATTTTTACTATAAGAGAATCCTTTGGCAGATTGGCGCTTGCCTAGGATGTCTTGTTAAAGTAGATTATAATATATCCTTAACAGCCAGAGTTAAGTTTGCCCGGCTTTCTATTGAACTTGACTTGAATAAATCTCTGATTTCAAGGATTCATCTTAAGGAAAGAATGTTAAAAATTGAGTATGAGGGACTGCATAAGATTTGTTTTGCTTGTGGCCGCTATGATCACTCTAATAAATTATGTATTACTCTAATAAATTATGTATTAATGGTTTGACGCAGTTACTAATGAGAACAAGAAGTTAGTTTCCAATAAGGATTCAACGAATAATACTTCACCTTATGAGGTAAATGAGTGTTCTAATTTTTAGGAGGGAAAATACGGGCCTTGGATGATTGTTCAAAGAAAGATTAGGGAACCAAACAAAAGTATTAATGAAAGGTACAAGGGAACCACATAAGGTAAAGTTATAACTGGGTCGTGATATTCGGTTCTAGCAGCTGAAGGTGCAGAGGTTGATATCATTGTTCCCAATAGGCCAAGTAATAAGGTTACTACTATCACTGCTCACCAACAGAATGGTGCTAATTCTATAAGAATGATTGGTATACAACCTGTAACAATACGAGAGAAGGTCTTATCTAATGATGATGAATATAATGGGAATAATTCTAAGCCTTTAGAGGGTTCAATAGATGAAATCATTGACCAGAATGCATAAAATCTTAACATGGTGGATGGGAATGAGGTAGTTATTACAACAACTCACAAAGATACGACAAATCAAGTTGACATTGAAAAGTCTAGAGAGACCCGATTGCAAGAAAATATAATGATGCTTTAGCCAAATAACTTAGTCTCTTATATGCTTGATAGTAAGTGCCATACTGCAATATCTATCCCTCACCCTGGTCCCAATAAGACAAGGACTGCTATTATTTCATCCAAAGACCATTTTATTAATAAGGAGAAGAGATCGATTTTGATGCAAATCAATGGAACTAGATTATTAGAGAAGAATGGCACCGGTTCTCAATGAGATTCCACTTCGTTTAAAAAGAAGAAGAAGGTGAATCAAGGCAGAAATGGTGTTCTGATATATGAGGAAAAACTGCTCCTAGCTTCTATAGAAGTTCATGTTGAAGCAACAATTGTTAATGGATTAATTGGTATTGATGATGCCATGCATGTGTAACTCCTCTGTGAGCGATCCTCTTCTCTCTATCCTTTACTTAAAGATTAATCTATTTTATCGTGGAATTGTCAAGGTGCCAATCACAAAGACTTTGTGAGTTTAGAAAGAAATTTTGTTACCATGTATAGGGTTTAAATTTTGTTTATTTTGGAATCAAGGATCAGTGGTTTGAAAGCTGATAGAGTCATTCGTTCTTTGGGATTTGTTAATTCCTTTCGAGTGGAAGCCTGTGGTTTCTCTAGAGAAGTCTAGGTTCTTTGAAATTATTTTACTTCTATTTCTATTATTTATTACTCTTACCAAATGGTCCATATGAAGGTAGTCTTATTCTCTGGTTCAGAGTTCTTTCTTATGATTGTTTTCTCTTATCCCAACCCTCTTTATAGACCCTCTTATGGGATTTGGGTTGAGTTGCTAGCACTATTAGTATTCCATGGGCTATTTTGGGGGATTTCAATTGCTTCCTTTTTTCACATGAGAAGGTATAAGGCTCGATCCATAGTAGTAAGCCTTGCTAAAGATTTCATCAATGTTTAGTAGAATGTGGTCTTTATAATATGAACTTGATTGGCCTGAATTCACTTAGAGATGTGGTACTCTTATGGAATGGTTAGATAGAGTTCTTTACAATCTTGATTGGAGTAATGTATTCAGTGAATCTTTTGCCTAAAATCTTCCTAAGTTGAAGTCAGATCATCGTCCTATTTCTTTATCCTTTAAGAAGAATACAATTGCGAGTATAGGTAACAATTTTTGGTTTCAAGCTGCTTGGACTCTCCATAGGAATTTTTTGCCATTTGTTTCTGAGAATTGGATCAAGGAAGGAAATATTGCTACTGCCATTCAATCCTTTACTAACCAAATTCAATGATGGAATAGAAGCACATTTGGGAATATTTTCTATAAAAACAAAAAATTGCTAGCCCATTTGAACGGCATAGAAACAGTTCTTGAGAGGAGAGATTATCCATATCCAAGTCAGTTGGAATTAATCTGAGGAAAGAGCTTGAGGAAATTATGCTTTAAGAAGATTTGTTTTGGAAACAAAAATCGAATGCCAAGTGGCTTTTGGCAAGTGATAAAAACATCGCCTTTTTTCATTCTCGTGCGAAAATTAGATGCCAGAAAAATAGTATTAATGCTCTTTTAATGGATGATGAAGCATGGTGTATGAATAGGAATTGCCAAAAAATCATGCTCTTAATTTCTTCAATAATCTCTACAAGGAGAGAATCTCTAGTGTCCTAATTTACCCTATTTATGAAAAATTTCCAGCTTTACATAATTGCAATATGGATTTAATTAGTGAGCCAGTTTCTGAAAAAGAGATTTATGAGGCAGTTTTCAGCATGAAGCCCCTTAAAGCTCCTGGGATAGATGGTCTTAATCCTTTGTTCTTTTAGAGATGTTGGAGTACAATTAAGGATTCTCTTTGTCTTTTGTGCAAAACAAGTTTCATTGAGCACCGATGGATCAATTTCAATGTAAGGCTATTATAGCTCTTATTCCCCAAAAGGATAAGCCTACTAGCATATGAAATTCTAGACCCACTAGTCTTTCATTTGTGCTCTATAAAGTTGTTATGAAAGTTCTCACTAATAGGCTTAAACCTTGCCCTTCTCAACTGGTTGGCAAGGAGTATGCTAGTTTTATCCATGGTCATCAAATTACAGACAATATTGTATTAATCCAGGAAATGGCTCACTCTATGAGAATTAAGAAAGGAAAGACAGGTTGGTTCATAGTGAAAGTTGACATTGAGAAAGCCTATGACTGTTTAAGGTGGGATTTCATTATTGATACCCTTTTGGATGCTAGCTTCTCTTAACAAATGTGTAGAATGTTGTTATTATCTTGGAAGAATAGCAGCTCTTGTTTGATTTGGAATGGGGCTACTACAAATTTTTTTCACCCTTCTAGTGGGTTAGTCAAGGAGACCCCATCTCTCCTTATTTATTTGTATTGTGTATAGAGAGACTCGCCTATGGAATTCAATAAGCTGTGGAGAATGGATTATGGAAGCCGATTAGGCTTTAAAAAAATGGCCTAAACTTTCTCACTAATTTTTCGCGGACGATCATATTTTATGTGTTGAGGCTTTCTTGGAGCATGTGGAGGTTGAGAAAGGTGTGCCTGAGGATTTTTGCCAATGTTAAAGTCAACTTGTAAACTTTGCAAAAACTTTTTTGTGTCTCCAACAACATGGATAGACAAGTAGCTTTAGATATTCAAAGTATCTCGGGTTTTCATCTAACCCATAACATGGGATCTTATTTGGGGGTTCCTATTATTAATGAAAGATTTGGGCCTTGGTATTTTGGTTACCTTGTAGACAAAGTACAATTTAGACTTTTATCTCGGAAAGCTTTAAATCTTTTCTTGGTTGGTCATCTTATATTGATAAAGTTTGTTTTGCTTACTATTCCATGTTATGCTATGCAATCTGCTATTATTCCTGCTAGTGTCTGTGCTAAAATTGAATAAGCTTGTCACAACACTCTATGGAGAAGCACAACAGCATAGAAAAAAGTCCATCTTTTGAGCTGGGATAAAATTTATAAACCGGAGGAAATGGGTGGCTTGGGTATCCGTAGATTAAAGATGTGGAATGATGCTTTTCTACTGAAAATTATTTGGAGAATGTTCACCGACGGTGATGCTCTGTAGGCAAGATTTTTGCGTAGCCAATACAAGCTTAGTTAAACAATTTTACCCTTTACACTATAGCGGGCGAATTGATCTATTTTATGGCGCAATATTGCTAAATTGTGGGACACGTTTCGAAAGAATTGTGGTTGGTCTTCAAGCAATGGTAAGCAAATTGCTTTTTGGCATGATAATTGGACGTGTGTTGGTCTTCTTATTGACAAAGTGGCTCATCTTTTAATTTGCAGCATATTTTATAGCTAATTTTGGATTTAGTTGACTGAAAACTTTCATTGGCACTTGTCACCTCCTCAAGAACTTCCCCAAATTCTAATTGGTGATTTTGTAGGAGATGTTGCTTCAAGGACCATAATCATTTAGTGGTCTCTTACTGTTTCTTATTCTTCTTCTTTACAAAATAAAAAAAAATAATAAAAAAAAACAAGAACACATGATGAATTCAATTTCATAACAATTTTTGAACTTTGTGCAAGGTAGAGATAGAAAAATGCATCCGTCTTCCGAGTCAAATGAGCACAAGCTTCTCATATCTTTTTTGTTATTCTCCTTGAATCTTGATTCTCTTGCAGAGCAACAAGTAGTGCAATACATAATCACCAAGATTGTCCATCTTATCCCAAATCTTTCTACTACAATCCAACTTAAAAACTTTAAATCCTTGAACTATATTCCAAGGTTCTATACACCTATATACGTCCCCTCTTAAAGCAAAAAGCTCACCCCAACATTCAACCGATGAGATATACAATGTTCATGTTTCTCATTTTTCTTTTATAGTAAAAATTGGATTAAATTGTATAATCACAAACTTCGGCAAGGTCTTCTGAACCCATAAATATTCTTTCCCTTGTTGCAAATTGCACAACAAATTTTGCTAGCTTCTTGTGCTATTGTTTCTGCGAGAGATTTAATTTTTTTTTTTTTCTAGCTGAACGACGATACTATTTTACAGAAGGTAGTCTTTTCTTGGGTTTCATTTTTTAAAATGATAAATTTTGGTGAAAGCAAAAAAAAAAAAAAAAACAAGTGCCAAAATGTGGTATTTTTGGTTTCTTCAACTAAATATACTCAAGCTCATGTCAGTTAGTCACGTAGGTTTGGGTTTCTCCATATATGTGGTATTTAAGAATGTAATTAAATTAAAAAAAAAAGTGTATTTTTCAAGATTTTTATGATGATTAGGCCTTTTTAAAAAATATATAAGCAATTTTTTTAAGTATGAATATTCATTCATAAGCATTTAATATATAAGATTCTTTAAGATTATAAAATTTAAAGTTTGAACGGAATAAAATTTAAAAAATAAATGAAAATATGATCACTCAAATTATTGAAATATGAAATACATTCTATAACCCAGTGGCGGATATACAGCAGGGCAGTGGGGGTGAGGTTCTTTTTTTTTTTTTTTTTTAATATTTATATATAAATTTTTTCCCCACTAAAAATAATATTTTATCTAAAAAATTTTACTAATATTAATTAGTAATATATATATTTTATGAATTAAGGCTAAAATTAAATATAAATTAGATTTTGCACTAAATAATAAAATCTCAGTCTATTATAATATGTTTACCAAATAGTTATTAAAAGTTTAACCAAATAATTAATTTTTTAATATATTTTACCTTAAATCTCATGTGGACAGTCACATATATTACATTTTTCTTCTCATCTCCTCTCTCACATTTTTCACTTTACCAATAAAAAAAAAAACTCCACCTTTCAATCTTTGTAGAAAAAGTGTAGAGTTCCAAGCAAGCCTCAATTTTTTTTTTTTAATCTTACAAACTGAATTGCTATCATTATGGACTTTTAATTAAGGTTAGTATTAATTTTTTTGTTATTAATTTTTTTCAGTTTTTATTTGAGAGAGGTTTTTTTTTTTTTCTCTTTTTAATTAATTTAGCTCCAATCAAAGTTCAAACTCTAATGTTAGAGTTCCTAAAGATGATTTTAGTAATTCTGTATCGAAACTCATTTGTCCAAATTAAAGTTGAAATCATTTGAGACAATCCTGTTGATCTTTTTAGTTAAATTAATTTAATTATATGTAGATGTTATATAATGTATAAATCAATTTTACATTGTAGAAATTTCGAAAAGAGTTTGCTATAGAAAGTCAACCTTTTCATGATCATATATATGATTTATTAGTTTATTGTATAAAAACTCCAATTCTAAACATGGCTTCACAAGCTAGAACAGAATACAAAATTACTAGCTAGGCATGCTTGTTATCAAGTTACCCATACAAAAGTATTCTTTCGATCTGTTGTTAATTTTTTGTGGTTTTTTTTTTAATTTTTATTTTTGTTGTCAATTTTCTATGCATATCTTATAAATTATTAGTTAGGGTTTTTATTTTACTTTTACATTGTTGGGTTTTTATGTTATTTTTATTTTAATTTTATGTTGGCTTTCATTTTATTAGTTAATTCATGAACTTGAAATAATAATGTAATTTATATTTTTCTTATTTTAATTTGTATTTTCCATATTTTAATTAGTACACTTTATGATTTTTCTCATTTTTCTAAAATATTCATAACGTGTATGAGTATGCCTCTACTCAAACTAAAATTTGAATCCGTCCCTGCAAAAACCATTTGTCATTCAAATTTCAATTAGTTCCTATGTGCAAAATCCACTGAAAAAAAAATTAATTACCCAGAAAGATATGAGGCATAAATCTTTAGATAGCATTTGGCATCCATAATTAATGTTAAAAGAATCCAAATCCTATCACTATTATATTTGTTTATTTGATTATTTTATTTATTGCAAATTTATCTAACGTTAATTAATTATGTTACTTCCTCCGTCTATGAAAATATATCCACGTTACTTATTTTTTATTATTTATAAATAAGTGTCCACTTTAGAAAATTAAGAGATAATTACTTTTTTTTTGTAAAATTATCCCTTATTTTAATTTTTAAAATATTTTAATATTTTTTTCATAACACTAATAAATAAAGGGTAATTTAATAAAATAAAATACTAATAAATAATACTAATAAATATAGCTGCAAATGAGCCAAGCTACTCGAGCTCAATTTGGGTCTCGGCTCAGAAAAAACTCGTTTAGACTCGAGCTCGAACTGGTCATTTGTTAAATGAATCAAACTCAAGTTAAGAAATACTCGATTCGTTAGCTCGTGAACTGGCTCATTTAAAAAGCTCGTGAGTTAAACTCGTAAATTAGTTCGTTTAGTATATTTAATTAAAAATATATTTTTTAATTTATATATATTAAACTATGTATGTGAATATATTAATTTTTTAACTAATTTAATTCATATAATTTATTAATATATGATATATATGATAAATAAATTAAATAGTATACAATATAAAATAAATTAATAATTTATAGTAAAATATAATATTATAGTAATATAATATTTTATTTTTATTAATATATAACCATATTATTTATCTTTTATAAAAATATTAATTTTAGTATATCTTTTATGAAAATGTAGAAAAAGATGAATAAAAAAATAAAAACTGAAATAAGTTTATTGAATTCGTTAAACTTATTTAAATCAAGTTCGAGCTCAAGCTCAAAATATATATTATATGAGTTGGCTCGATATAAATTTGGGCTCAGTCGGACTCGATTTGAGTTCAAGGTCGAACTCCATTATTTTATAATGAGCTGAGTTTGAGTTTTTTAAAGCTCAGTTCGGTTCGGCTCGCCTATAACTATACTAATAAATGATATTTTAGATAGAGTAGATATATATTTATAAATGAAGATCGTATTTTCTTTCCATTTAACTCACTAAAAAAGAGAAGACATGCGGCAATTTTTTTCCCAATTTTCTTATTAAATGAATTGCTCTATTTTAAGATATTGTAATTAATGCAAAAAAATCAAAATTCAGATGCCTTTCTAGAAAAAGAAGACATGTTTGCAACTCTCTTAAATTACTTTACTAGCACCTACAAAAACATATCAAACATTTTTTTTTTATTTGATTATTATGTTATTTTCCTTCCAAGTCTTACAATGGAACATACTTGGGTTTTTGGTTCAGCTTCTATTCATCACAGGCAAAGTACCTTAACTAAAATTCCAAACATTTTCTACTAATTATTCTTATGATTCTGCAATTTGTTGTTCTCTTTCAAAATTCACTAATTTTTTTTTTTCATTTAAACATAGTTTTTATTTGTTATAATATAAGTTCTAAAATTATAGATAATTCATATAATTAGTTTGGATTTATTCTTTTTTAAATATATATATATATATATAATTCATTCAATTATATTAATGTTTGTGCATGCGCATATATACATATTTTTTATATGTATCGATTTGTATTTTTTATTTATTTGTTTAATTTCATGATCAATGACTTCTTACAATGAGCATGGTAGAAGGCATAATCTAATTAATACAATCCAAACTCCAAAGAAAGTAAAAAATAATAATTAATCCAAACATTAATTATGCTATTGCTTTTATAGTATAAAATTCCATATTCAATGTTATGGTTAATATTATATTGTTTTAATAAAAAAAAAAGAAAGAAAAAGAAATTCCCATGTGATTTTAGGTTTCATTTATTGATGAATTTTATTAAATTAGAGAGTATTTAATTTGACAATTTTATCATAATATAACTTTTTTTGTAACTATAAATCTCAGAATGTAAACTTGCTTTAAAAACTTAATTACTATAAACAATATTTTTTATTTTTATTTATTTTTTTATCTGATATTTTTTATTAATTTTTTTACATTATTTCTGAACTGAATATAATGATATCCTTGTAATAATTATGTGTATGCAGAAAACATAAATTTGATGCAAGTCAGTATGAGTTTTTTTTGGGAAAAATGTGATGGAGCATGAACTAGAACAACATCAAGATCATCAAAACTTTCTGTCATCAAGAAAGCACAAGGTAATACAATATATATATATATATATATATATATATTAAATACATGAATAAATCTTGGTATTTTCTTTAATAAATTTTGGCAAAACAATGTCTCATGCATGCAAACAGAAAGATTTTTTTTTACATGATTCATATCAAATAGTGAATCTTGTGGAATTTATTTTATCAAAATCAATTTAACTCAATTAAATTTTAATACCCTTTCTATTTTAAATAGATAGACTCACTTTTTTCTTTCGTCCGTTTTAAATTATACTCCACTCATCATTATAATAAATTATAATAAGTTAGTTAATATATTAAATCTCTATAATACTCATATTTAATTACTTATTAAATATATTCTATACTAAAGTCAGAATACAATAAGAAAAATACATGCAAAATTATATTTCCAAAAAAAAAAATAACTAATTTTTTTAAAAAATTTTGAAATGGAAAGTGAATCTATCTATTTGGGACAGCAATTTAGTTATATGAATTATTATTTTCTATTCTAGGTGACCATAAGCTACATCTATTTTATCAAAATTAATATTGATTTAATGTGTTTTTATTATTTTCTTTCTAGTTGAACAAGATTAGTAAACCAATAAGAGCAAGATCAATTTCTTCTTCATTGGAAAGTGAGTATAAATTTTAACAAACTAAAATTTTTTAGCTTAATTATTAGTGGGTTATTTTCTAAAAACTGCATATGTTTGGGTGGTCAGGAGGAAGACTAAATGAGAGAGAGGAATTATAAAATGGTATAGTCATAAAAAGGGATATAGATTTATAAAACCATATGAAGGTGGGGCAGATGCATTTGTGCATAACTCTTCTCTAAAATCAGATGGCTGTGTACATCTCTTGCCTGGAACTCATGTCGAATTTGAAACTATAATAGCTGCCTCTAACGCCAAAATGCAAGCAATTAATGCCACTGCTCCTGGCAGCAGATTGCTTCAAGACTATAGAAAATTTGGCATTGGAGACCTAACCACCGCCACTACTGTAAATGGTCATTGTTTCAACTGTGGGCAATTGGGTCATGCAGCCGAGAATTGTTGGCTAATTGGACGAGCTCAAGGTAGTTCATGGACTAACAGAACTCAATTTACCACATTGCAGAAAGAGAATCAGCAGGATTCTCTGGTTTTCCTTGGTTGTGGGAAAACTGGTCATCTTGCCAATAGTTGTCCTCCATAAATTGTCTACTATTGGTCTAGCTCTTTCTTATTATTGAATGAAACATTATTTTGTTTTTGAAATTTCTCACGCAAGTAATCAGCCCAAAATCAGAAAAAAAAAAAAAAAAAAAAAAAAAAAGCAAATAATATTGAACTTTTGGCAAGGCTATGTCAGGACAAGAACTAAATGGTACGACCTAACGGCCCCAGTATATTTAATCAAATTGCCACAAGGATGTGAAACAAAATCTTTCTAACTACTCGTTCAAAAAAAAAATCTTCTAGACTATTTATAGGAAAATGGGAATTTTCATTTTTCTCTTCATAAAAATTACCTCCCTGACGAACAGCCAGTTTCTTCTCTTTCATTGGAAGGTATGAGGTTGCTAAGTTTGTCATTTTGCCACATAAAACAGAAGATCATTACAACCAACAGATGGATTTAATTATTTATTTGTAACAAAATATATATTTAATTAAAAAAATTACAGATTAGTATTTTTTTTCACTCATTAAGCAAATATAAAATGAATAAATTACAAAACCAGGGTCACTCATTTTTTCTATAGAACCGTTTATGTTCTTGGATACATAAAAAAAAGTATTTCTATAAAAACCTCAACGCACCCTGAAGAAAGGAAAGCAATAAAAATAGACTCAAAATTGGGTCACCTGCATCAAGCTATCAGGTGATACATCACATAATCCATCCACAACCATACAGATGCCTTCCTGAACTCCAATCTCAAGCACCTTCAGATGAAATAGCAGTCTGAATGTTTGATGGCATCAAGATGTTAAAACTATCTGCTGCGGTAGACACGAGCATACCAGGTATCTGACCATGCCAATGAAGTTCTTTCAAATCTTTTTGCCCCTGTTTAAACAATTTACAAGCAAGTTAAAGCAATAGCAAAGCATTTTGAGGTTGAATGCTCTTATGAAGAAGCAATTGCAATAAAAGTTACCTGATGAACAAACAAAAGTTGAGGGGGTAAATCTGCTGGCCCATTCACTTGCTCATTTGTTTTAGCTCTAAACTCTGCTTCTTCTTCCTCATCCTTTTCTAATGAAAGGTCCCATATTCTGGCATGTAAAAGAGATAAAACAGTTAGTTTTTATGCACATGTACAATTCAATGGAGTTTGGGATTATAGAACATGTTCTTTAAGCTTTACTTACGTCAACTGATTGTCAGATGATGAAACTGCCAGTACAGAGGCTTCATGTGGTATTGAAAATGTGCCACGACAGATTTATCTTCTTTTCGGAATTTTAAGACTAGGATTTAGTAAGTGATTTTATATTTGAGTAAGGTAGTTTTAGTAAACTTTTATTACTCTCTACTCAAGAGTTCTGCAACCTACAGCACTATTGGTTTTTATTGAACAAGAATCAGCCAGGCCAGAACGGCAGACACCAACCTTAGGAGGGTGGATGGGGTTTGCAAAGTAGGTAAATATTGATCACATCAATGTTGATAGAGTTCTCTACAATATCAATCATGAAATACTTCCTCGTTTCCAAATAAAAAAAGGGATAACATGAACCTCAAGTTTGCTCTAAAAGTTATAGAAACCACCCAGAAACAGGCCTAACAAAAACACACAAGCAACTCATTAATATGGATCAGAATGCAGGAAGATGTGTGAGATATTTCAGATGTCACATATATGGCATATAAAATTGGGTAAAGATTGACAATGTGATGACCTAAAAAGAGCACATGAAAGACTAATAAAGATTAGTAATATGATATAAAAAGATCTTGTTGCTCTTGATGTGCTAAGTAAGATCAGTTTACTTTATTATGGAAACAAAATGATACAACACCCTAATTACAAAATAAACGTACCAGTTTTTGTGATAGCAATCTAAGATCGCGAATAGAAAATGTTCCATCATCACTTCCAGATGCCAACATAACACTAGCCAACCTATCACAACCAATGAAATGGCAAATGAGATCATGCACTAAAGAAAAGAAGAAGAAGAGTGCTGCGAGCAGAAAGATCCAAATACCTGTTCCATGAAATAACATTCACATCAGCATTATGAGCTTTGAAAGAAATTGCCAGTGACTTCCCTAATCGAATATCCCATATTGCAATAGTTCCATCCACAGAACAAGAGGCAAACACCTCATCTTCAGTGGGGCTCCACTGCATAGATAAAACATGACAGCAATGCATATAAAATTGAACAGTTCAAGAACGAGCCATTCATATTAGATTCACAAGTAAATTTTGTACTTGTAGATCTTTGACACTTGCACTATGTCCAACAAATGGGGCAGTACCAACATTCCATGTTGCACCAGATGTAGGCTCCCATAAGTAGATACAATTCTTACAGTCACCTTCAAACAAGTGGTAAATCCTCCAACAATTAGAAATTTTGTACATTAAGCAAATAAACATTAACGATTCATGAGAAGTGGTTATGGTGCTTTGGTAGGGGAGGGGATTCAGCCTACAAAAAATTAATATTCAGCAATACCAGGTACCAGCCTTCCCGTGATACGAGGACTCCAATCTATAGCATAACCTTCATCTTTATGCCCTTTGAACTTAACTAAAGGAGGCTGATTAAAAACTGAAGAGCCTCCCTGGGTAACTTCTGCTTCTGACTCTGCTAAAGCATTCAGATGAGAACTGAAGTCCCATATCAGCATGCAAAGCATATAAACACAGGAAAAAATAAAGTCCAGAACCTACTAGCCTCACATATTCAAAGTCCAGAAATATCATCTTATAACATCTCATACTCCACGTTTGAAGTTACCCACTCACGAAAAAGGAAGCATGCCAATAAGCGGATATCAAACAACACTTTTTTTATTGTGAGAATACAAGTCTAACCTGCACATGACCAGTATCTGACCAAGATGCACATATATGTGGATTTTGCTGCATTGCACGCATACAATTGACGCATCCTTCATGAGCTACCTTGCATAACTGTGGAAGCCAACTTGGAAATGAAAATGCATGCAAAAAGATGTGTCACTGGAATAGAACAATCTTGAAAGTAAAGAAAAATTGCCTGCAAAGCTGGTGTCAGAGATCCAGCTTGCCCTTCATCTTCACTATCATCATCACTATCGCTACTTTCATTATCATCCATGTCTGAGTCACCATCTGTAGTTTTTTTATTCAGCACCAATTCACGTCTTCTACCAGAAATATTAGATACTTTAAATATTCCAATAGAATTCCAAGAAGCTTTCTCTGCCTGTGAAAGATGGTAATATAAACAAATTTGACAAGATATTGAAAAAAAGGATAGAAGAGAAGTCATAAAAATATAAAATGGTTTCCACAGTAGCACCGTGAACTTGCAGTATGATTTTGTGCCCCGTAGAAACAAAAAGTAAGTATAGAGGGTAATTCTGATTTGCTTGCCATTTTGTCCATTATATTAATGGCTAAATCTAAACAAACATTCAAGTTGAGATAAGCAATCCTAGGAGGCCTTCCAAATATATACATGTCATCCTCATAACTAAAAATAAATAAATGCATTACTTTGGTGACAATCCATAAGTGTGAATGAATCTCACCTGAGTCCCTGCAATGAAATACACTGTGTGGGGAAATTCTGTTCGAAGCAAACCAAGCGAATCACGTATTATATCAAAACTGTCAAAAGCAAAACAAATACAAAAATGAATACAAGTAAACATATATTCTCTAATACTCCAGCCTCTAGGACAACACTGAAGTGGGACAAAATACGGAGCCATTGGATTTTTAATTCAAATTCAAATTTTAAGTAATTTAACATGTTAACCTTTGCCCTTTCCCTCTTTTTCATCAGATTCTAAGAATCAAAAGAAGCAGAGTAAGAAAACAATGCTTTAATTCTACGAGATATTCATAAACTTCTGTGAAAACACAACCTAAACCTTTATTCAAGCTGATAAACCCCACCCACACCCACCCCAAATTTTATTGGGTTTATAGGTTATAGCAAAATGGGTGTAGTAGAGGTTTGAATAGCCTACAAAGCCAAAACCCAATCACCAAGCTTTACACTTTTCCGAATGAAACTAGCAAACAAAGTGAAAAACAGAAAACAATGAAATACCTCAAGCAAGGCCAGCCAATGTGAAAAGCGTGAAGAGAATTGTAGGCAGAGGGGTCACACTCCAGCTCCTCGCCTTCCTCAAGTTTGTCTACTCCTGGTTGCCATACTTTCGTTGGCATTGAAGGTATGGATGATGAAGATGAACCATCTCCTTTTTTTTGAACCCTATATAATTTTATTGCAAAAAACGAGAACTTGTGTCAAAATTTGTAAAAAAAAATTGGATTAAATGAATGAATTGAGCTATTAACCTTGTTCTTTCTCTTCGCTTTTTCAGGGTTTTTAATGCTTCGAACCATTTTTAGCAGTCTGCAAGGTTTTAGAGAAGAAGAATTGGCGATGATAAAAGTGAGCGAAGGAAGGTTTTGGGAACTAGGGTTTTAGATTAACGTGAGATTTTTTTTTATTATTATTATTCTCCTTTTTTGTACTTTTAAGTGTCATAAAAAATTAAGAATAAATTTAAAACAAAATAAAAAACATGAAATTCTTCGGTTTCACCCAATATGAATGTAGTTATAAAAAAAACAAGCTTTTAAATTAGAACAATCCTTTAGAGAGCCTGGAAGATAGTTAAGAGTTTTAATGTTGTCAAGAGAGGTGACAGTCTCTTCATTATCCAATTTAGTGAAAAGGCAAATGCTAAATGGGCCATCAAAGTAAGTCCTTGGAATGTATCAGGTGCTCTTCTCATTCTTCAACATTGGGATCCTTATGCTCCTTTAGAAGTATTTCCTTTAGAAAGATTATCTCCATCTTATTCAGGTTCTTATAGCTCTTCAACTTGAATATGAAGCAATTCGAGCATCTTTGCTTCATAGAAATCCCCTTCCTACACTAAATGATGTTATTCAAAATATTATTTTTGAAGAAACTCGTCTCGAGTTTGACAAAACTTTATACTTTTAAGTTGTTTTAGCTATAACTATTCATAATCTACATCTAAGAAATCTGGAAATCAATCCTATAAGAATTGTAATAATATCGGTCATTCATTTGCAAACTGCCCTACTATGGAATATAGATATTGCAATGGCATTGGTCATATTCTTGAAAATTATCCTACTGGACCTTCACGACCTATTAATACCACAATTGGCATAATAATGAACATCACCCACATTGGTTATGTATCCACCTCCTATTTTAACCGTCCTAATACTTATTATGTTTGTCTTTAAATCTTATCTCTATTGGACAACTATATGAAAGTGGATTAACTATTATTTTTTCTTCATTTGGCTGTCAAATTTAGGATTCGCATAAAGGGCAGATTATTAGGAAAGGTTGCAAGGTGGACAAATTATTTGAACTCTCATCCCTTCATATTCCTCAAAGTTTTGTGTCTATAGCCACAACCATTACTTCCTCTATTTATCAGTGGCATCTTCGTCTTAGTCATGCTTATGCTAGTAAACTTCAATCTTTTTTTCTCAAGGTTTGTTAGAAACCACTAAATTAGAATCTTTTCATTGTTTACATTATCAGCTTAAAAAACAATCAGCTTTGTCTTTTAATAATAGTGATTTTATATCAAACAATCCTTTTGGTCTTCTTTATTCTGATATTTGAGGACTTCTCTTGTTCCTACAGTTAATGGTTACATAATGATGATTATTCCTCTTTTACTTGGATATATTTTTTCAAACATTGTTTTGAATTACCACAACTTTATATTAAGTATGCCAATATGATAAAAACTCAATTTTCTCACACCATTAAATTCTTCAAACTGATAGTGCTATGAAATATTAAGATTCTTCTTTGCTTCAATTTCTTAATAAATAAGTTACCATCATTCAATGTTCTTGTCCTTATACTTCCCAGCAAAATGGCCACACTGAGCATAAACATCACTACATGCTAGACTTTGTTAGTGCTTCCCTTCTTTCTGCCTCCTGCCCTAAAACATTTTAGGGTGAAGTATCTCTCAATGTCGTTCATGTTATTAATTGTCTTCCTATAAAGGTGATTTATAATGTTTTCCCTTTTAATATTTGGTAAGATTCTTGATTATTCAACTTTCAAATCATTTTGATGTGCTTGCTTTGTTCTTTTACTCCTTCAAGAACATAGTAAGCTAGAACCTTGTGCTAGGTTATCATTACTGGGATATGGGTTAGAACACAAAGGATGTCATTATTGGGATCCTATATCTCAAAGATTACGTATCTCCCGTCATGTTACCTTCGGGAAAACAGAACATTTTATTTTATCTTTAAACTCCATGAGTCAGTCTCTATCTCATCCTTATATTTTACTAACGCTGCAATTGAATTATTTCCTCGTTCTGATATAGGTAATTCAAACATGCTCCTTCCACCTCTACACTCACTCCCACTGATATTACTTTAGTTATTGCTCATACACCTACACTTGTATTTACACCTACATCTACTACTGACATGACTTAGGTAAGAAAAACTCCTTATCACATTGCCAATTACCATTACTATTCTGCTATTTTGGCCCACCATTAGCCTTAGTCATATTGTGAGGTACTAACCCATTTGGTAGCAATCTATGGTTGAGAAACTTCAAGCTTTAAAGAAAACTCACAAATGGGATTTAGTTGATCTTCCTTTTTATAAGACTTCTATAGGATGCAAATGGGTCTACAAAATTAAAACTCATTTTGATGGTTCTATAGAATATTGTAAAGCTTGTCTGGATGCCAAAGGATGCAATCAAGAATATAATGCAAACTATGAAGAAAAATTTGCTTCTGTGGCATGATTAATCTTATATGAAGCCTTTTAACAATTAGTGTTGTTCAAAAGTGGAAACTATTACTCAATTAGGGTTTATCTCAAGTCCTTATGATTCTGCTTTATTCACTCGTCACACTTATCACGACCTTATTTGCTTTTGCTCTGTGTTGATGATATTATTATTACAGTTGATGATACCATATGCATTTTAAAATTACAAGAATATCTCAGTAAATATTTTGAAATGAAAGACCTTAGGTCTCCTAGTTGCTTCCTTAAATTTGAGGTCTCTCATACATTTGATGGGTATTATCTTTCTTAAGCTAAATATGCTTCTGATATGCTTTCTTATGCTAGGATCACTGATAGTAAGACAATGTCCACTTCTCTCAAACTAAATGTCAAACTTACACCCCTAGATGGTACTCCTCTGGATGATCCCACTTCACATTGCCAACTAGCTGGAAGTCTTCTTTATCTTACTATTACTCATCCACACATTACTTATGCCGTACATTTGGTTAGTCAATTCATGGTTGCTTCGCGCACCCATCATCATGCAGTAATTCTTCGGATTCTCCATCATATTAAAGGAACATTCTTTCATGATCTTCAATTTTTTAGCCTCCTCCTTTATATTGTCTTGTTACTCAGATGATGATTGGGTTGGCGATCCCGCTGATCTTTGTTCTACAACTAGTTACTTTTTTTTTCTTGGAAGACTCTTATATTTTCTAGCGAAATAAGAAATAAACTGCCATTGCAAAATCTAAACAATGATCAAGTGCAAAATCTGAATATTTAGCTCTTGCAGATGCAACCTCTGAATTACTATGGCTTCGTTGCTTACTAACAAATATGGGTATAGCACATTTAGAAACCACTATCCTTTATTTTCATAATAAGAGTGCAATACAGATCGCTCATGATGATGTCTTTCATGAGCGCACTAAATACATTAAAATTAATTGTTATTTTGCTCGACATCATGTTACTCATGGCTCATGGTAGTCTTCAGCTATTTTTAGTTATGTCTACATATCAAATTGCAAATATTTTTACCAAGTCTTATACTCCTATTCGATTCATACTGGGAGAAGGTTGGAAAATGTCCATGAAGTTTGTGTGAATAAATAGATTGACCCTTAAAGTTTGTTTTGGCTTTTTTTTGAACTCTCTCATTTATATATCTAAGTTATATAAATCTGATAAATTAACCCCTCTTTTAATAAAAAAAAAAAAAGCTAACTGAAATTAACTTTGTATTTAGTTTTCTGTTTAAAAGTGTAAATATACTTTTTAAGTTTGCATTAAAATGCGAATAGGCACTAAATATTTTTTTAGCTCATTTATGTACTAAAATGATTTTTTTTACATATTTATAAACAATCAAACATATTTAAAAATATTTTATACTAAATAATATTTTGATTAAAGTTAAATTTTAATCATTCTTCTATTGAACCTTTAAAATCATTATTAATTCACATTATATATATACATATCAAATGTGTCTTATTATTAGAATGATATATTTAATAGATTTACTTTAAAATATCACAAGATAAAATGTTTTACAAATATTCATTTTAAAAAAATTTGCTTTTAATTTTCAATTTTGAAATTAAAAATTAATAGTTTTTTAAAATCAAAAAATAATTTTAATTAATTAATTATATGGTATATTTTTAAAGCTAATTAAAATTTGATATTTTAAAAATAAAAAATAATTTCAATTGAAAATTAGGAGCAAATATTTTTAAAAAATGGATATTTTCAAAATATTTTTATTTTTATATTTTTAAGGAAATCTCTTAAATATATCCTCCTAATGACATAATAAATCTAATGCAATATGTATATATATAATATGAATTAATGATTTTAAATATTCATTAAAAAATAATAATTTTAATTAAAATATATTTAGTATAAAATGTTATTAAATATGTTTGATTCATTAATAAATAAATAAAAATATCATTTTAGTGCATAATTAAACAAAAAAAAATCAATACCGACAATCTGTACTTTTGCACAAATTTAAGGAACATATTCATATCTTCCAATAAAAAACTAAACACATAGTTAATAACAATCGGCTTTCCATTAAAATAGGAATTAATTTATCAGCTTTTTAAAACTCTAAGTACATAATGAGCCAAAATAAATTTTAAGAGTCAATTCGTACATTCGTACAAACTTCAAGTTTGTATCTATAATTCCACCTTGAGTTTGAGAGGGAGGTGGTTAGTGTTAATGTATTATGGAAAGCATATATTTGCAAATATATATTCTTAATTAGGTAGAATTCTTTGAGAGCAACTTGGTCTCCAAGTTTGCTTGGCCTCAAAGTTTGCTTGCCCACCAGTTTGTAATTTGTATATATATATTTGTTCGGTTGTTAATAAAACTCAAGCCTTTAAGCCTTCAAACTTCAAGTCTTCATATTTCTAACAGTAGTGATGAAGCAAAGAAATGTCACAAACAATATGGTCAGAAGCATCGGTGTCAATAACCAGTCAATAGATGTGTAATTATATGAAGAAGAGATAGATAAACATATATCAGAAGAGGATGGATTGGGTAGGGGACCAAAAATGCCTTGTACTGCAATGATAATAGCCACTTGAGGAGCAACATTGGACTAATTCAACAAGGTCATCAACTGATTGTGCTGATCCTTTATCAGTGAATAGGAATCAGCTTCAGTAGTTTGAAGAGGAACAAAAGGCTTACCAGCAACAAAACCATCATTCACACATGCATCAATTTGAACTTGATTAGCATGCGCAAAAATGGGTCTGAGCTTATTTATATTGAAATAACCTTAAGGATAATCGTGCTTTTTATAGCACCTTTCAACAATATGACTTGAGAGTCCACAAAAGCTACAGATTGGTTTTTTGCCATCAGAATAGGGTTTCTTATTATAAAAATCACCAATACTCCAAAGGAACTAGATTTTGCAAGACAAGCTACAGAGTCACTTTCAGTTAATTGAGATCTGTCTCTTATGTTGAATAACCAAAGAAAAAAATTCTATTCATCGAAGGCATAGGATCCAAAAACAGAATTTGGGTCTTTCCAGTAGAGAAATTATTATTTAACCCTTTTAAGAACTTGATCAATTGATCAGAACTTTAATAACCCTTAATAACATCAAGAACATTGCAGCTACACGTAGGTATATAGACACAACTTGGCATGAGCCTGAGAGAGTACAATCCCAAAGCATTTTGAGATGAGTAAAGTAGTCTGTAACAGAGAGGCCTCCTTGAATGAAAGCAATGATTTCCCGTTGAATGTTCGCAATTCTAATTGAATCCTTTTGAGAAAACTGATCATGTAGATCTTTCCAAACATCTTTAATCGTATCAATGCAACTAATGCTTGTAGAAATTGAAGGACTTAGCGAGTTGGAGTGCCACAACATTACCACCATGTTGCACCGCTCCCATGCAGAGAACATCGAATTAGATTTCTTAGGTTGTGATATGGTACCATCAAGAAATTAAATTTTGTTCTTAGAAGTCAAAGCTCTTTTCATAGAGCAAGACCAAGTTTGATAGTTCGTACCATTCATAAGCTAAGAAACTAATACTAGAGAAGGATTCTCAGTAGGATGAAGAAAATAGGGACTATTTTTTTCTTTTCTGTATGTTAATTATTTGATTCTTTAATGAGAAAGAAATCATAGAAACCTTGGGTCAGAATTATGAGAAAGATCAAGAAAGGAAGAGAGAAATTAAAGTAAGAGAGACAATTAGAAGCTACGAGAAAATTGAAGAAGTTGTTCTGATACCATGTGACAAGTTTTAAACTAGATGAAATCTGACTTGTGTATTATTACTGTAGAAAAAGTGTTTAAATACACTGACTAACTACAAGAAGTAATAGAAAAACAAAGAATCTATAACTGATTTTACTAACTCACTCAACAAATCACCCATCTAAGTTTCTTACGGTGGCGGATCCAATTCATTGGATATGGGTTCATGGATCCCAACTAAATTTAAAATTTTTAATACACCTAAAATGAAAATGGTGAATATTTAATTAGTGGACTCAACAACAACAACAAAGCCTTAATCCCAAGTCAATTGGGGTCGGCTATATGGATTCTTCTTTTCCACTCCATACGATTTAAGGTTATCTCTTCTGATAGATGTAACATCATAAGATCATTTTGGACTGCCTTTGACTAAGTCAGTTTAAGCCTACCTCTGTCTCTCTTAGTTATATCTACTCTAACTTGTTCGGTTTTTCTAACTGACGCATCGCTAGGTCTTCGTTTCACATGGCCAAACCACCTCAATCTATGCTCTCTTATCTTATCCTCAATAGGTGCTACTCCCACTTTTTCTCTAATACACTCATTGCGGATTCTATCCATCCTAGTATGACCACACATCCATCTTATCATTCTCATTTCCGCAATATGCATTTTACTCATATGTTGTCCTTTTACTGCTCAACACTCACTACCATACATCATAGCAGGCCGTATTACAGTGCGGTAAAATTTTCCTTTTAATTTAATTGGCATCTTTCGATCATATAGAACCCCTCCACTTTATCCAACCAGCTTTAATCCTATGATTTACATCTTCTTCACAACCCCCATCTTCCAACTAAAAAAATTTTAGACCTCAATTAATTCTAAACCTATTAAAAATTTTGGACTCCAATTAATTCTAAACCTATTAAAAATTATTTTTGATATTTAAATTTATTATATGAACCCCAACTATTATATTTTCTGAATCCGCCACTGGTTTCTTACATAAATTAACTGCTTCATGAAGCCCCTTCATTTTACATCATGTTTGATTCAGACTGAGAATAGATGAAAGTTTTTAAGTAAATTTTCTTTTTTTATATAGTTAAAAAAATCCTAAAAATTTTATGATATTTTTAAATCTGAATAATTCGATTCGATAATAATATTTATTTTGATTTATAAATTTTTAGTACCATCTCTTAATATATTTAATAGTTTAACAAAATAATTTTTAGTTATATATATATATTTAATTGTTTTAAAAAAATTAAATTGAATTTATTACGATTTAAATATATATTTCCATTAATTATGCTTCATCGTAAAAGCAGCCAAAGTGCCAAATTAACCTACACTATGCTTGATTAGAAGAGGCGAAGATGACAGGGAAAGAGGTTTATTTTTTCTTTTTTTTTTAAGCAAAGAGAATGGAGGGGATGAAATTGAAAGAGAAAATTTATATTTAATTATGTTCAAAATATAAAAATAACGTAAGAAAAAAATATATATTTAAATTTTGTTGGAACGGACAAGTGAAAGGAGTTCAATGGTGAAATATGACAAATGAATTCAATCGTTTTAATTTAATTTAATTTAATTTTAGATTATCAAAAACATAATAACAATTTGAAAAGGTAATTTCTCCCTTCATTAAGATGAATTTTTTTAGGCTCCAAGTCGGGGTGCGGTCAATTTCAACTCCTGGCTGGGCGGAGATTAATTAATAATGTATGAGAAATTGCCTCCTTTTCCTTTCTCTATCTGAAAAAATAAATAAATAAACATTAAACTAATTTGGGAGTCTTTTTGCATGGCAAAAAAAAGATATATATATATATATATGTATATATATATTTTTCTATAGGATAGGAAAAAGTGTTGAGACTTTACTTTGTAAGGGAACAAAAATAAAATAAATAAACAGTTTGAGTCATTGTTATACCGTCCTTAGAAATTATTTAGAAAATTTCCCAGGATAAAATAGGCTCTTTCTTATTTGAATTAAGGAACAGTAAAAAATGAATAGAATATTTACCCAGCAAAAAGAGAAGAAAAAGAAAGAAGAAGGAACTATGTGCAATGTGTTTTAGCTCCAGGTTGCACAAATATATATATATATAGAAAAAATTATGAACGTTAATAAAAACATTCATGAGGGAAATATGAGATAATTCTGGCATTACGTTAATATTAATATTAGTGAAGTGGTTGGAACAGAGTAATACACATTTAAGAGTTTGTTTAAGAAAAAGAAAAAGTGAGTAAAAAAACTGTGTTTTAGGGTAAGGATTATAAACGAAAATTGAAAATAATAAAAAATAAACTTATATTGAGCTCGCGTTCATCTCACGGCAAGAGAAATTAAAAAATTGACACCTTCCGTTATATTCTTAAAATATTTTATTTTTTTATCAGGAATATTTTAGTTATTTTATTATAAACTCATTATAAACTGTATAAAATTTATAAACTCATTATAAACTAATTATAAACTCATTGTAAAATTTATAAACTCTTTATAAACTAATAAAAATCTGGTATTTTGATAAATATTTTATAAATTCTGGTATTTTAATAAATATTTTATAAATATGGTAAATTTAGAATTACGTTTAATTTTTTTGTATTTTTGTCAAAAGTCCAAGAGAAATCCACTAATTTAAGCTTTTGATAATTTCTCATGAGCTCGAGATCCACTGCTCTTTCAATCCTTTACTAATCTAAAAGAGCAATATAATATATAAAGAAAACATAAACTTTATATTTATCTAATATAAGATATTTTTTTTAAAAAAATTAACTTACATATATATGTTCCAACAAAAAGGAAAAAAAAAAGTAAATAAATATTTCAATTTTGGTTGTATAAAAAGGATATGATACTAATCATTAAAACCTTATCACTAGTAAGAAGGGAGAGAGATTTTTTATTATCCCAATTTTTTATTGTCTCATATTTTTTTCACACCCTATTTTTAAAAGTGTGAAAGTCTTAGAATTCAGATACACTTAAGGCTATCAGATACTATGTAAAATTCAATTAATTTATAAACTCATATATATTGATTAATGAAACTAGTGAATCAAAATTTTATTTCATAACTTTTATTATTTATTCATAATTTTATGATATATCATTATACATTTATATTCATATTATACGTTACACATATTTATTTTTTTATATTATAGTTTACTTTCCTATTTTACTAAACTATTCATAATAATACTATAGAGCAACTATAGTATAGTATAAATATAATTATTCAAATTACATATGATAGTATTTGCTAATTACATTATTCTCAAGCTTCTTGCTGGAAGAAGAGATCAAGAAGCTGATGACCCTGGTCACCTTTACCTGAAACCACAGACGATGAGGTGAGTCATCAACTCAGTAAGATTATAATATCACAAGGGTAAGATGTATAATAACAATATTTCAATGTTCAAAAATAATAAATAAATAAGGTGATTACAAAATAAAGGTTTAATAATAAAATTCAATTCTCAAGAAAGGTCCACAATAACTGGACTAATATTATAAAAATAAATCACATAATATAACAGATAGTACATAACAATGGCGCTGAAGAAAACATATCACTATGTATATTTCAGTGCTACCATACATCACATACACATAGGGCATTAGCTACTACACTTTTATCACAAATCTCTACGTGAATATAGTATGATGGGAGGGGTAAGCACAATTCGGTTAACCGATCGGTAGTTTAATTCGGTCGGTTCGGTCGAAAAGTTTAGGTTATTTCGGTTTTCAGTTCGATTAACCAGTTATCTGAAAATTTAAAAAAATAATTTTTTTATTTTTTTATTAATTTTTTGTTTAAATATTTAATTATATAAATTTTTATTATAAATATACTTTTATATTACAAAATAAAATTATATTTTGTTTATTTTTTAATACATTTTGTTTAGTTATTTAATTATATTAATATTTTTATTAAAAATATAAAATTTTATTATAAAATAAAAAAATGGTCGGTTCGAGTAATTAACCGAACCGATCAATTTAGTTTGGTTAATTAACCAAACCGACCGAAATTAAAAATTAATCGGTTCGGTCAATAAAATTAGTAATCAAAATGATCGGTCAAATTGGAGTTCGGTCGGTTGGTAATGCCCACTCCTACTTGATGTATAACCTCCATCAAGTTGAAATTTGGTCATATTAGTTAAACAAAAGGTTCGGTATAATTACATAGACCTAAATGTCACATTGGATTTCACAATTCACAATTACAAGAACACAAGTAACAAATGGTATCAAATTACTCAAGTATTAACAATAGTTCAAATTTTTCAAAGAATTTTAAAGTGACAAAGAAAATGATGAACACCATAACTCACCTTGAACTTGCAAATTTAACTTATCTAAGTCAGTAAAAATAATTGGTTGGTTTGACAACAATATTCTACCTACATTCACATCCACACATAAATCACATATTTAAGTTTATTTTTAATTTATCATTCTTGTTTAAATTATTTATTAGGCACTTATGCTTTGTTTTAATATCTTAATATGTTCTAACTTTTATTTTATAATTATGGATTCAAATATCATAAAATTACATTATAGTATGGCTATGTAATTAAGTAAGTTCAAATATATGTTATATGCATATATAAATGCATTGGCTTCTTCAAGTCATTTAATTTAATTATTCATTAAATTAATATTTGGACTTTTGAAAATATTAAATATATATATTAAACTTTATGTTTATATATTATATGCTTATATTTATAATCAAATATATTTTGTTATACTCAACTCAACCTCAAGTCAAGAAAACACCAAAATTTCAACATTTGAGTAGTTTATATTTACTTAATTGTAAATTAATTTCTTCAAATTCATTTGCCCTGATATTTTTTCATAATGTTTCAAACATCATATATGACCTCTATGTAAATTTTCATAATTTATAGAGTTTATTTATATAGATAAATAATTCAAATACAATAGTAAAATTTCAATGATGTTCATTTAGACTATTAAATTGAGCAGCTTGTTTATTTAATTACTCACTTATATTCCCTCATCATTTTGACTTGGCCTTTTACCACAATCTTTTCAACATCCAAATATACTTTTTTTGTAAATTTTGATGAATTTTAAAGCTTGCTTGCATGTTAAAATAAATAAGATATAGTAGCTAAATTATTGAGAATTCAAGCTGTTCAATTTGAACATATTTGGATATTAGGATTTCTTGCTTTATCCTATTTAATTTCTTTCGATCCAAATTGATTTCTAACATTCTAAATACTTAATTAACATATATAAA
Organism: Garcia nutans; assembly: GCA_947685225.1. Classification (NCBI taxonomy): domain Eukaryota; kingdom Viridiplantae; phylum Streptophyta; class Magnoliopsida; order Malpighiales; family Euphorbiaceae; genus Garcia; species Garcia nutans. The sequence goes on from CANTUV010000071.1 coordinate 3,817,924, forward strand.
TGATAATCTTTAGCTCAGGTTCAATAAGTAATAGATTTAAAGTTAGAAAAATAAAATAGAAGATTAAGATTTATAAGTTTTAGATTTCTTATCTTTATGAGTTTCTTTTACCTTATTTGTCTTTTATATCACTTTGTTGATTTAGTTTTTCACTTTGGATCACTTCTAAACATAAAAAACTAGCCTAGAAATGATTTCTGACTACTGAAAAAAAAGATCGTGATAGAAATAGAGGTGTTTTGATAGAGATGAGATAAGAGAAAGAAAATAAGATAAGACCTAAAATTTTCTTTTGTCATCTTTTTAATCAAACTTTTTTCAGGCTCTGTTACTATTTAAAATAGATGAGTCACCCACTTAATTTAACAGAAAAATAACTGAAAATTAAGTAGGTAAAATGTCAATTTTGCTCTTTAAGTCTTATATACTTCTTTATTAACTTGAATACCCTTTTGTCATTTCAAACCTTAATTTATTAACTATGCTTGTATTAATTTTTTTTAAAAAAAATTATTTTCACTTCTAATTTTAAATTTTAATTTCTCTTATTTGTTTTTATGTATATTATTATGCTAAGATATTATTAATTAAGTTATTGTGCATTTCAAGTATAATACCCTAAGGTTTTATACATACAAGTTATCGAAGCTAAGGTGTTTTGAAATTTTAATTTTCATCACTTTAATGACTTATAAATTTTACTTCTTTGCACATGAACGGTTCCTTCATCACTCTAGTAAATCATTTTATTCCTCTAATAGTTTATATTCAAATATAATTAGTTATTTTTTTCGTTATAGTTAGTTTAATTCATAATTATTATAAGTTATAGAGTTTTTAATTTAAGTACTTTAGAGTTTTTATTTATATTACTTTGGCACATTATAATTTTATTTCAATCAAGATTTTTTCTCACTTTATCATTTAATATACACAATATTTAGGCTACTAGACTTACATTTCATCAAGAGTATTACAATTCTCCTTGTTGAGTTTCATAACCCATTTTTCTCTTTGTAATTTGTGATGTTTGTATGTTGTTTATACATTGGATAATGTATGAATTTAAAAAAAAATAGAGAATGCTAGGAAGTTAATTAATTGATCCTAGCTGTACCCGTGATCGGTTGCAAAATAATAATAATAATAATAATAATAATAATAATAATAATAATAATAATAATAATAATAATATTATTATTATTATTATTATTATTATTATTATATAAAATGAGAAAAATTATATTTTATTTAATTTAAATTTAAATGAATTTTATCACTTTGAAATTTATTTTAAACACATGAAATCTATCATTAATGAAATTGAATTCTATTTCCACCAAAAAAAAAATGAAATTGAATTCTATAAAAAAAATTTTAATTAAATCAAATTCTTACATATAATTTGTTTCAAATTGCATCATTGGATTTCAACTTTATATTATTTTATATTATTCACCTTCATTCTCTTTGCTTCTTATTCAGTTCACCTAAAACCAGATATATATTTGTACTTTAGACAATTAGATGTTTGGTTTAAATAACTATAATAGCTAATATTTAGTGACTGTTGGCTAATAGAAGTTAGTTTGTTAATTAAAAATTTAATAGTTGTTATTATTGAAATGTAAAATCATCATAAGCGTATAATTATTATTATACAAAAACATACTTATTATTTCTAATTTTAAAGTATTGTGAAAACAAAAAAAATAATTAAGAAAATATACTCAATATTTTATATATATATTTGATATTTATAAAATATGAATATAATAATTATTTAAATAATATTATAAATGATATTATTATATCGGACTTAATTTACTTTTGATGATGTTACTCCTTCTGAATGTCATAATAGAATTTTAGAATTCAATGTGTGAATAGAGACAAAACATAGCCTTACTTTGTAAGAGAGTTTCAAGTTGATATTGTTGAGACTCAAAAGAAATCAATGTAATGGGCAATGGGAAAGAGCCCATTAGTGCGACCAAGTGTCTCTCATTCAAATTTCACCCGAACGTTTTGGGACGATTGTGTTGGTTTATGAATTGTTCAATGTCATTTGGAATTGAGATCTCTAACCAAATTTAGTTGCTTTTTCTGATTAAAAAAAAAATTAGTTGCTTCTTCCTATCACCTTCAAATGAACCCAAAAAAGAAAGAAAGAAAGAGACAGACAGACAGACAGACAGAGAGTTTGAATTACCAATAGAAGAGAGAGTTTGTTTGAGTCTATAGAATAATGAAGTTTTCTTTTTTCTTTTCAACTGCTACGGCATTTTCTTGCACGTTTCATTAACAACCAATCGATAAATACAGTGAAAAATTTCAGTTGATAATTATTGATCAAAATATCAATCTGTAAATAAAAATTATATTTTTATTAAGTTAAAAAAATTGTCAGTAATTTATAAGTAAATAAAATAATTATTTTTTAAAATTTTTTTACAATTTAGTAAAACATTTTAAATTATAAAAAAATGAATAGAGAGGAAAAATCAATAAATAAAAATTAATTATATATAATAAATTGAATTGAAAATAATTATTAAATAATAGTGAAATCTATACAACTAAGAAGTGGAGGTGGCGAAGGAAGACAGCAACGCTGGAGGAAGAATAATAATGAAGGTAAAGTGAACAAAAAAGAATGTTAAGGTTATCTACAAAAATTAGCTATTGAAATTGAAGAATTTAATTATACATAAGCTCATTTAATATTTTATATTTAATTTATATGGGATTGTATTATACTTAACAGATCCCTCAAATGACAAATGAGCTCAAATAAATTTTTGATAAGTCTACTTGACACTTGCAAATTTATGATATAGACTGAATTAAAAAAATTTACAGTATGAGAGACTCCCCATACTAGGAGAAATATTTGAAAGTTCGAGAGACATTTCACACTGAACGAAAACAAATTATAAAAGCCCATCATCGAACAAATAAAATTCACCATGGGACAATGATTGAAATAATAATAAATCTTGGAAATCTCAAAAATTGAAAGAGAAACCATCATAGTTTGAATTATGATAAAAGAGAAATAGGAGTTCAAATATTATTTTACTCTAATATCATGTAGAAATATTATGAGCTTATATATTTTTGAGAGAGCTAACCTCAAAGACTAACTATTGAGTTTGGAGAATCCAATTGTATATAAACTCGTTCAACATTCTATATTTAATCCATATGATATTTAAATTATGTTTAACAACCCTCGAGTGGCAACTGAATCAAGAAATTTTTTTTAATTAGTCCAATTGATACTTACAAATTTATGATTTAAACTAGATTAAGAGAATTTATAGTCCGAGGGACTTTTCATGCCAAACAAAAATTTTAAAAGTCCGAGAAATATAGTATACTAAACAAAGAATAAATTTTCAAAGTCTATACATTCTTGAGAGAGCCGGCCTCAAAAACTAGTTATTAATATTGAAGAATCCAATTATATGTAAACTCATTTAATATTTTATATTTAATTCATGTAGGATTGTATTATGCTTAATACCAATTGATTTCTAATATGTTCATAAAACAAAATAATTTACAGATAAAATATTATTCGATTGATAAAATTAATAAATTTATTAATAGATTTAAAAAAATGTCTATAAAGGATTATTAAATAACTCTAAAAATTATAATAATTTATTGACAGATATAAGTTTGTTAGTAGAAATTACATTTTATTAAATTAAGCCTTTGTTTATTTTGATGAAGATGGATAGAAAAGAAGAAACTAAAAAATTTGTTTCTCTCATCTCCTTTTGTTTCTCTCATCTCCTTAGTTTGGATAATAATATGAAGAAAAAAGTGGGGAAAAAGAATAGAATAATTTACTCTCATTTCCCACTAATCTATTAAAATCTTTTCTATCAATTTAGAAAGAAAAGTGAAAAAATTAAAAAAAAAAAAAAGGCATACTATAGGAAGTGACAAATTTATCTTTTATTAATTTAGAATAATGAGGGTATAATAATAAAAATAAATATATAAATTTAATTTTTTCATATATTAATTCGGTAACCAAAACAAAGGAAAAAAAATAAAAATTGTCTTATCTTTTATTTCTTTTCTTTTCTTTATTGCACTTCTAAAAAACCAAATATAGACTAAAGAAACTACTGGTAAAAATAAAAATTTGTCTATAAAATATAAATTTATTGACAGATTTAAATCTGCCCGTAAAGTATACATGTTTACCAATAAATTGTAATTTTGTCGCCGAACTTTTCAAATTTTATAAATTTTGTTTAATTTTTTACTTGCATAATATAAATCTATTGATAAATTATTTTTTACTTGCATAATATAAATCTATTGATAAATTAAGTCATAAAATGCGACTGTCACATCTACTAGGAACTAATTTCGTTGGTAAAACTTTATAGATAAATTGTTTACATAGCTAATATAGTTGACCAATAATTAATGACAGTGTTAAAAAAATATGTGAATAACTATTTAATTAGATTAATTTTATCCTATCAAGATTATAATTAGTTTTATCATATTTAAATTAAAATTTAATTTGATGATAGTTAAAATCTTTTATTCCTATTTAAATTATACTTACACCACTATATATATCCTCATTATAAATGGTGTAAAATATATAATTCATAATAAAGAGATTTCTCTGATTTTTTATTCTTTATTTATATTTTTTATTCTTTTATTTACAACACCTTATCAGCACGATAATTTCTAGAAGTTATAATAGTGAATGGAGAAAAAATAATTTTTCTAATTTATAAAATAATTTTTATTCTATCTCTTATATCAATATACGTTTTTGCTAATCACTTATCTTATATTCTCATTATTTTTTATATGAAGAATTTTATTTTATTTCTAGCATTGATTAAAATTATATTTATATATATGTTTATGGTTTATGTGATTAATTATATTTATTTTAATTTAATCATATAGTTTTATGATTAAAAAAATTAACCCTAAAGATTTTATTTAATTGGACTATTGATTTTGTTATTGCTTCTTGATTTATTGTTTAAGAATTAAGAAATTAAAAAAAAATAATAGTGCGGCCATGAAATTTTTGGCCAAATTTACTACAGCGGTCGATGATTTTGTGATAAAAAAAAAGATATAACAATTTAGAGCAATGTATTTCTATGCATGTGCTAGCATTATAACCATGTCGTACTCCCTTTGTTAATTTTTTACCACATGCAACATATAAATATATGTATTATATATTGGTACTGCACCACATGACATTACAAGCTTTGGAATTGGGATGCAATAGCACCAATTGGTGATTTAATTTTTTTATAAGGTGGTGAATTAATTTTGATCTATGAAAATTAAATATTTTTAATTAATCTTAATTAATCTTGATGTTAAATTTATTACTCTTAATATTTCTTGAAGAAATTATTTGTTATGGATATTTGATAATTAGACATCTCGATATTATAAATTTTAAAGATATTATAAAAATGAAATTCAGTATTCTTATATGATCACTTAAAAGTAATAATTTTCCTTTTGATTATTCATTTGAGAAATTGAAAGCTGATTATCTTATTATTAAGAGTTTGTTACATCCTTTTTGGAGAATATTAAATTTTTCATACCTCAAATGTGCTCCTGCAATAGTAATAACGAGAGTGTATATTCACAAAATATTCTAAACTAATTTCTTATTTATCTGTAGCTAAATAAAATTTTTAGCTTTTAATGAAAAATTATCAAATTTATCTAGCTGACTTAACATCATTCCCTGAAGTGAATGTGATATCTTTTTAAAATCATAGACGAGAATTTTGATAAAAAAAAAAAGGTAGTAGTAAAAAAAAATTTCCCTACCAATTTTTTTTTTAATTATCACTAAATTTAAATTTTATTACTAAATCAGTAATTCATCTATCCCAGTTAAATTATCACTATTGAAAAAGAAATTATCCCATTGAAATTTGTCACTATGAAATTAAAAAAATTAATTAGTTTTTTTTCTAATTATACTTTTGTTATTAATGAGTTAATTAATGATATTAGAGTATAGTAGTAGTATTAATAGTAATGAGTTAATAGATAATATTTTAGTCCATTCAGAAAATTTTTTGTAAAATTAATAAAATATAATAGTTATTTTAACATTTTTATATGAATTAAAGGCATTAATTTTAGCGGGACGAATGTAGCATAATAAAAGTTTTTTAAAAAAAAAACTAGATTACAAAGGATAATGCAAGTGACTATATGCAAGTGAATAAATGCAAAATATATTTGTAGCAATCTAAAAAATTTAGAGAATGTGTAAAACCGATATTGAAATTCTATTGGAGACTCAATAGCAAAATTCTTCCCCCATTTTTATAGTATTGTTGTTGGCTATCATCAATTCGCTTTTGTAATTTGTTATGTTTTGATATTCATTACACGTTGGCTAATGCATAAGTTTGATTAAAATAAATAAATAAAAACATAGAGAATGCTCTCTCAAAAAAAAAATAGAGAATGCTATGAAGTTAATCAGTAAACCTTATTACTTTATTATGTGGTCTAATTGTACCCGTGATAGGTTGTAAAATTATATTGTTGGGGTAGGCTCGAATATTCAGTTTGATTAACCGATCATATTAAATTTTAGACAACGTGGTTCAAAAACTTAGAATTTTTTTTTTTAATTTTTAATTCAGTTAACAGTTAATTAAAAATGAACAAAATGCGTTGTTTTCAATTTGTTCAACCTCTTAAGAGTTTAAATCAAATCAAACCGGTTCAGTCAATTAATTGAACTAACTGAAATATAAAATCAGTCAATTCAATCCAAAAAAAATTTTGAAAGAGTCGGTTTAGTTTTAATTCAGTAAATTAATCAATCGACCAACCAAATGTCTACCTCTATTATTATTATTATTATTATTATTATTATTATTATTATTATTATTATTATTATTTTAAATTTTTATTATATAAATAAAATGGGAAAAATACATTTTTTTATTCTATTGAAATTTAAATAGATTTTATAACTTTAAAATTTCTGAGAAACAAATGAAACTTTTCATTAATGGATTTGAATAATATTAAAAAAAAATGAATTAATCAAATTCTTACATATGTGGTGCTACCCCTAATTACTAAGCTTTGCCACCAATCTTCACATCATGGGTACAATAACTCAACTCGCAGAATGTACTGAGCTCCGGTCTCGAACACTACTATCTAACCGAGCTCTGTAGACATATTCTGGCACAGCAGGTGCACCACACTGACACAACAGACGTACTACTCTGACAGCAGGTGCCCTATATCGACAACAGGTACACTACTCCGACATGGCGGACACTCCCATATGATGGTAGGTACACCATTTCGACATGGTAGGCATACTATCTCGGCATTCCAAATATTCTCTGACACGTGCATGGCTTCTCCACTAGGTACTAGCTATAAATAGAGACAATCTCCTTACATGTAAGCTCTCTTCTCTCCTTGTTAACCGGAATAATCTTTGAGTTCTTCTTACGAATAAACAACATGACTACTAATTTAGGCATCAAGACCTCTTCACTGGAGCGTGATCCCTCTCTCTATCTTGCAGGTAGAAGAACCTTCAACAGCCAAACCTGAACTACACTGAGTCCGGAGGTCCACCTCATCATCAATATTGTTTGTTTCAAATTGCATCATTGTGTTTTAACTTTATATTATTTTATAGTTATAGAATTTTGTAGCTACTTATGTTTGAAAATTCTGTAATGCAAAAAAAATAATCAAAAGAATTCAATTCATTAAGAGTTCTAGACTAATTGAAATGAAATCCGATTGATAAATTTTAACATTACTGTATGAAAATTTAAAAGAAGAAAAGACATAGAAGACAAAGTTAATATTGTTCTGGCAAATAATTTTGTCGGTGAGTTGGGAAAGGTTAATTTCACATTAATGAATAGAAAGCTATGAGATTTGGAGCAACCGACACCTTCCTTTAAAGACATTTATTACTACATCACCATGCAAATCGTTTTCTGCCCATCACCGACACTCTATTAGGAAACCGTCTCCCAAAATGGTTATCCAAATCTATATGCAGAGTCACTTAATGAGATAATAGAAATGAACTTTTTTCTTATTTATAATTTTTTTAATTCTGATATTTGTATATAATGTTTTATTATTACATAATATATTCAGTTGTTCAAACCAAAAAAATTACAGATGAATTAAAGATAAAATTGAATATTTAATATTATAATAAAATTTAAATTTTTGTTATAAATTTATATAAAAAAAACTTCTTTATCAAAATTTTATATTATTTATTAAATTATAAAAATTTATTAATTTTTTTACATTTTTTTCATTTTAATTTTGATCTATTAATTTATTTATAGAATTTTATTAAATTAAATTTCATAAAAATATTATTTGAAATAAGAATATTAGTTTTATCCAATTCATAATGAAAATATAAAATTCTAACATTAATTTAAATATTTAATCACAAAATTTTAAATACTCATTAATTAATATATGATATATATATATATCATATATATATATAGGGGTGGTAGTAGTTAGATATAGAACTGTTTCCATATTTAAATCTTTGTCTTATAGATCTAGAAGTGGACTTAGTGTTGTCTAGGTATTGAATATGCAGTAAGACCCGTGTCAGCCGATGGATAGGCGTTTAGGGCAGTAAGTCAGTGGTCGCTACCAAAACCAACATTAATAAACTTTAAAAATCTATTTTTCAAATATTTAAAAATGGAGCCTTTTCTGTGTAAATCTGCTAGTACAACTAAATCGGATAGTTCTGAGTCATCAGAAGTTAAAAGGATTGTAAACAGAAATGAAGTAATTTTGGAAGATTTTAATAAAGCAATTGATAATTGGGTAATACCAAAGATAGATAAAGAACAGATTTATAAAATACCAAAATTAAATATATTTAAAAATGATTACATAATTAAAGCTGAAGAAAGAGATGTACAGTTAAGTAAACCTTTTGAAAAGATAACTTTACTTTCTGCAGAATCAATAAAGCATCATAAAAGTAAAAAATACAAATACATACATATAGGATTAGTACAAATAGGTATAAAACCTTTAACTAGAGAAGGATTAAATACTAGTATTCTGGCGGTTGTCAGAGATGCTAGGTTTGTAAATTTTAATGACTCATTATTAGGAACTATAGAAACCAGTCTGAGTAGTGGTCCAATTTCATTTGACTGCTTCCCAGATATAACAATTTCATTAAATGATCCAAATATATTAAAAAGTGTAGTTCTAGAAATCAAGACACATAATTATAAAATGCTTGAAGGATCTATTCCTGTAGCATTAATGTATAAAATAAATTATAAAGCTATGATGTCTGCTTTTGCTACAAAATATATAATGCAACCTAAATTAGGAGAAACTAAATTTTTACAAACAGATTTAAGTAAAGCTAATACAGTAATTCCTAGGACTATTCAGTGGAAAGATATTAGTCTCCCTGATGAATGGGTCTTAGAGGATGATGTTCCTCTTCCTGAACCAAAGACTGTAGTTAAACCCAATATAGAACTCAGTAAAATTGAACAGTATGAAGACGGTAAAGTTAAATTAAAATTCAGTAGACATAGTGTAAGCAGTAGGTATTCAGACTCTTCCTCCTCTGTTTCAACAGTAGACATAGGTAGAGCCTCACAATTACCTTCTGTAATATATGCTTCATATAAAGAAAATGAATCTAAACCTGTATTGCAAACAGTAGTAAAGCCTAGGTATTCTACATCAGATATACCTGAATCTAGTAATAAACTAAAAGGTGTAGATTATAGTACAACAGTTCCGCACTTATATTATAATCCAACAGGAACAATGAACCCTTTGGAACATAACCCTAATTATAATCAACCTCAGAATATAGAACACTCACCTTCTCCACCTATGTCACCTACAGCTTCTTTCATGACAGGAAATGTAGAAAGCATAGATAGAGAATTAAATGTAATAAATAAAGAATTTGTTTTTAATTATGATAAATTAAATAAAGAATTAACAGCAATTAAAAATAAAGATAAATTAGAAAATGTAATAAAAAATGTAAAAGATTTTGAATCAGTTAAAGAAGAATATATTGACTTTATAAGAAATTATGAAGTTAATATGAAATTCTTTGATTGTTTAAAAGAATTTATAGAGGAAAACTTAAAGCAGAAAAATTAATAAATCCAGTAACTATTAGGAATAAAAATACAGAATGGAAGGTAAAAGATAAAGTCATACAGAGTGAACATCCACCTAAAACATCAAGTGTATTTTTACATGGAGATAAAGAAATAAATATAGCACCATTTAAAATAATTTCTGAAGATGATCCTAATAGGAAAATTTTAGAACAAAATAATTATAGTAATGCACATCTAATAAGTATAGGACAACAATTAAATAGAATAGAAGATACTATTAAAGAAAGTAAAATAGTAAAAATTGAAAAAGATAAAAAAGATAAAAAACTTAAAACTCATGTTTTTAAACCATTCGAAGTTTCTAAAACAGGACAAAAAGAAGTAAAATCTAAAGATTCAGATTTTGTTAAAGCAATTAAAGAACAATTAAGTAAAATTGACTCTTCTTCTGGGTCAAAACAGGTAGTGCAAGAAACACCTCAGTCTAAAGCTTCTAAAACTATAAGTATAGTTACCCAAGAACAGGAATCAGAATCAGTTGAGGATTCTCAACCTGAATCTGAAGACATTGAAACCTTTAGTAAAGCCCTAGAACCACAAATAAATAGAATAACGTATAATCAATCTATAGTACCTAGAATGTCTGCCCCAGACTTAGGTATAGCAGATAGACCAAATGTCTTATCACAATATAAATATAATGCCTCTTCAGTATATGAATGGAATATTGATAGCCTATCAGAATACAATATTCTGAGTCTTCTTCAACAGATAACAATGGCTGCCAATGCCTATAGAACCCAAACAGGAACTTCAGATAGAACTATAGCTGAACTCCTTATAGCTGGCTTTACAGGACAACTTAAAGGTTGGTGGGATAATCATCTCACTGATGAACAACATTTAGAAATTTTAAATGCTGTAAAAACTTATGAGGATGGAATACATATTTTAGATGAGTCTGGTGATACTATTCAAGATGCAGTTGCAATGCTAATCTTGACTATATCACTCCATTTTATAGGTGATCCTACTCATTTAAAGGATAAAAATGCAGAATTACTAAGTAACCTTAGATGTAAGAAACTTAGTGATTTTCAGTTTTATAAAACAACTTTCCTAACTAGGATAATGCTTAGAGAAGATTCCAACCAGGCTTTCTGGAAAGAAAAATTCTTAGCAGGATTACCCTTCTTCTTAGGAGAAAAGGTTAGGAACCATATAAAACAGGAATTTGGAAACTCTATTCCTTATGACCTATTGACCTATGGACAACTGTTTAGTATATTACAAAAAGAAGGATTAAAGCTTTGTCAAGATATAAAACTTCAAAAATCATTAAAATATGAAATGAGAAAAACTAAACAAGAATTAGGTTCTTTCTGTAAACAATTTGATTATAGTATAATACAGAAACATAAAGATTGTAATGGACAGTGTTCTACTACAAAAAAATATAAAAAACCTTATAAAAAATATCACAAAAAGAGTTATAAGAAAAAGCTTGATAAAGATGATTATTATAAAAAACAGAAACCTTATAAACCTTACAAATATAGGAAATCTAGTAGAAAACCATATAAACAAAAGGATAAAAAATTTACATCATATAAAGATTTAACATGTTATAAATGTGGAAGAAAATGTCACACATCAAGATTTTATAAATTTGATAAAAAATTACAAGAATTAAATTTAGAAGAATCTATAATAAATAAAATTCACGAACTATATTTAGATTATTCAGATTCTGAAGAATATTCAGATTCTGAGGAATTAAATCAAATAGATAATATAGGATCAGAATCAAGTTCTGAATATAGTAGTAAATCATTAAATGTATTAACTAAAGAACAAGAATCTATATTAGAAGCAATAAAATTTATAAGTGACCCTAAAATTCAAGAAAAAATGTTAAATAAGATATTAGAAAATGATAAACCTAAAACTTCTATGTTACCTAGTACTAGTAAACAAACATATGATTTAACTGCAATATTAAACAAGAATAAAACAGTAAAAAATAAACCAACCATAAATGATTTACAAAAAGAAATTAAAGAAATTAAATTAGAATTAAAAGAATTAAAAAAAACAAACAAGAACAAGATTCACAAATAATAAGATCTCTAATGAACTCAACTTCTTCTTCTGATGAAGAAGCTGATGAAGAGATTGAACAAATAAATGATAAAGAAACTGATAATGAAATTAGTTTAATTAGTAAAGATAAGATCCCTGATAATTTAATTTTTATGTTGCATGAAATAACATCTAGAAAATATTTAATAAAAATAAAATTAAAATTTTCAGATAATTATAATATAGAAACTATTGCATTATTTGATACAGGAGCTGATTTAAACTGCATTAAACCTAGTTTAGTACCAAAGAGATTTTGGCAACAAACTAATGAAAGTTTATCAGCAGCAAATAAATCTAAGCTAAATATACTTGGTAAATCAGAAGCATCAATTATAGATAAAAATTTAGAAATAAAGAATATATTTATCTTAACCAACATTCATCATACGGTAATCTTAGGAACACCATTTATGAATTTAATAACACCTTATTCAGTAAATGATGATAGTATAAGTTTTAAAGTTAAAAAACAAAAAATAATTTTCCCATTTTTAGAAAAACCTAAAAAGAGGAATTTAAATCTTTTAAAGGCTCATTCAATAAATGAATTACAAATAAATGCTCTTATAAAAGCAAAGTCTGAACAACTTTGTAATTTAAAAAATAATTATCATTTACAAAAAATAAATGAACAGTTAAATAATAAATTCACGCAAGATAAAATTAATAAATTAAAATCTCAAATAGAAAAAGATTTGTGTGCTGATATTCCAAATGCATTTTGGAACAGGAAGCAACATATGGTTGATTTACCTTATGAAATAGGCTTTGATGAAAAGTCTATTACAACTAAAGCTAGGCCCATTCAGATGGCGCCTGATTTAATTGAATTTTGTAAAAAGGAAATAAACGATTTAGAAAATAAAGGATTAATAACTAAATCTAGAAGTCCTTGGTCTTGTGCTGCATTCTATGTAAACAAGGCCTCTGAAATAGAAAGAGGTGCACCTAGATTAGTAATAAATTATAAACCTTTAAATAAAGCTTTCAAATGGATTAGGTACCCTATTCCAAATAAAAAAGATTTATTAGGAAGATTATATAAAGCAAACATTTTTAGCAAATTTGATATGAAATCTGGTTTTTGGCAAATTCAGATTAACCCTAAAGATAGGTATAAGACTACATTCACTGTTCCATTTGGACAGTATGAATGGAATGTTATGCCTTTTGGTTTAAAGAATACACCCTCTGAGTTTCAGAGAGTGATGAATGATATTTTTAACCCTTATACTAAATTTTGTATTGTTTATATTGATGATGTTTTAATATATTCAACAACTATAGAAGAACATTTTAAACACTTAAAAACATTTTTTATGGTAATAAAACATAATGGTTTAGTATTAAGTAAAACGAAGATGTCTCTGTTTCAAACTAAGATTAGATTCTTAGGACATTATATAGAACAGGGAATCATAGAACCTATAGAAAGAAACTTAGCCTTTGGGGATAAGTTTCCTGATCAGATTATTAATAAAGCCCAGCTACAAAGATTTTTAGGTTGTTTGAATTACGTCATAGAATTCTTTCCCAACCTAAATAGGACTATTAAACCTTTGCATGATAGGTTAAAGAAAAACCCAGGCCCATGGACTGAGGTCCATTCTGGCATAGTTAGACAAGTTAAAGACCTAGTTAAAACTATTCCTTGCCTACATATAGCTGATCCCTTAGCCTCCAAAATAGTAGAGACTGATGCATCAGATATAGGTTTTGGTGGGATTTTAAAACAAGTTAAAGAGGGTAGAGAAGCCATAGTCCAATTCTATTCAGGACATTGGAGTCCAACCCAATTAAATTATTCAACTATAAAGAAAGAAATTTTGAGCATTGTTTTATGCATTTCAAAATTTCAATCTGATTTATTGAATCAAAAGTTTTTATTAAGAATTGATTGTAAAAGTGCTAAAGATGTTTTACAAAAAGATGTTAAAAACCTTGCCTCAAAACAAATTTTTGCTAGATGGCAAGCTATTTTAAGTATTTTTGATTTTGATATTGAGTTTATTAAAGGAGAAAATAATAGTTTACCTGACTTCCTTACTCGTGAATTCCTTCTCAGGAATCATGGGGAGAAAAAAGAAGAGTGCCAATAAAGATAAAGAAACCCTAAAGAGTGATTCTCCTAAAGCTCTATCTGATCATTCAGATAGTATACTGAACCCTAAACCTATAAAGTCTTGGGCTGATGCTGTCCAAAAAGATGATAAAGCCAACATTGAGAAATGGGTCTCCCAGCTGGCCCAATCTCCTGAGGTAATTAAAGCTCTTTTAAAAATGGGACACGAACCTCCTCCAGGGGTTCCAGGTAAAGATTCCTTAATTCCTTATTTAAAAAATCAAATTGAGATAGGAGAATCTTCTTCTCAAAAAACCCTATCTCAGAATATTTCTAAAAATGAGTTGGAAATTTCAAAACCTTCAACTCAAATTGTTTCAGCAAATTTTCCTTTAAAGCAAAAATCATTTTGGTATAATAAAAATTTTTGGTTTACAGAATTAATTCCTGATTTTGGGACTGCTCAGCAGAACCCATGGTCTATTATTGAATCTGTATACCCTAAAGGATGGTTTTTTAAACCTAAAGAATCTTCAAAACCCCAAGAATATTATCTCCATATTCTTGTGGATTCTGGCTCCCTATTTCTAAAGCACAATTACCTCCAGCAAGATAAAGCAACCATTGCCTATTCTTCATTCAAAATAAAGAAAATTCTCCATCCTTCTGAATGGGGAAGACCTTTGCACATCCCTGTGCAATTTAAAACCCTTCCTTCCTTATCATGTTGTTCTTCATATAACTATTGGGATTATGTAGAAGCCTGGACCAAAGCCCTGTTTTTCCAAAACCCGGGTAAAACCCATTCCTGGCTAATCTATAATGAGACCAATCTAAAGATCAGTAACCTTCCATCCTGGTTCGTTGATTGGTGGCATCACTGTGGAAATGATGAAAGAACTCTTCCACAAGATGTACTATTAGCTTACCAGCATTTTAAAGCCCACTTAAATCCTACACCTATTGAGAGGAATTTTCCTCCTCTTCTTCTTTTTTGTTTAAATTTCAATATACCTTGGGTATATCAATGGTATTTTGACTATTCATTTCAGTCAGGTACCAGTATCCCTGTTATATTGAGAAAATCTAAAGTCAAGTGGTGGTCTGCCTTTCGCAACTCTACCACTATTGAAACTGTTAAAGAGTGGCTCCTTAAGAGAAACCATGGTGGTCTTGACCCAAGGCTACAAGTCTCTTTTGGTGCCCAAAGAGCACAGAATATTGCCCTTCTTGCAGCTGCCAAGACTGCAGAAGATTATAAAGCCTTAATGGAAAAGATGGTTGAGACTCTTCCCTCAACATCTGAGCCCATTAAGCCCAGTAGAACCTGCTCTGCTGGATCTTCAACTAAAGTTCGTTCTAAAATTTCTAAAGCCTCATCCAGAAGAAGAAAATCTCCTTCCTCTTCTTCGGATTCCTCTACATCATCCATGACATCATCTTCCACCGAGACATCTGACTCGGATTACTGTCCCAGTAATGAGGATGATTGCTATGGTATATTGTCTCCCATCAAAGTAAAAAGCAAAGGTAAAATGAAAAAGAATAAAGAAAAAGAGAAAGAGAAAAAAGAAAAAGAGAGAAAAGAAAAAGAGAAAAAGGAAAAAGTTAAAGAAAAAGAGAAAAAAGACAAAAGAAAAGAAAAGAAGAATAAAGAAAAGAAAAAAGAAAAAGAAAAAAGAAAAAATAAAGAAAAGAAAAAAGAGAAAAATAAAAAGATAATTGATTCAGAAGATGAATCTGATTCAAGTTCATCTGGTTCGTCTGATTAAAGGCAGGAGAAACCTCATTTCTCCACTCAGAATTGTTAAAGTCAATAAAGGTGGTACCCACTGACAAAATACTGTTCATCCACAGTAATCACCAGAGGGAATCCAACAGTAAAGTCAGAAGAACTGTTCATCCACAGTTCCCCACAGTAAAGTCAACAGTACCAGACAAGGTACTATTCATCCACAGTTCCAGACGCGTGAAGGTACAGTAAAAGTAAATAGTAACGACAGGTTACTATTCCTCTACAGTGCCAAAGCATGTGACAAGAATAGTGAAATTTTAAAGCCTCTGTCTATATAGTGAAGCTTATTCTGAAGGTAAAGGGGATCCGAAAACACTTCTCTCTCAACACAGAAGACATTCAAGAACCTCTCAGCCTAGTTTTAGCTTCTTCCTTCCCTCTCTTCTCTTTTATTATTCTTCCATTCCTTGACCCAACACCTATTGATCTCCTTGTATAAGGTAGTCTAAGTTTATAAATTATAATTTATAATTTGTATTTTGTTTCAAAGTTTATTTTTATTCTGTATTGTATTCTGTTTCTATTTTATTTAAATAAATTAAAATTTCTTATCTCATCTCTCATCTATAAGTATGCTCTGTTCTAGTTCTTGCAAGCAAAAAACGAGCAAGTTGAGCTTGATCTGGAACTAAAACATCAGAAATATTATTGCACTACTTACAGACTGAAAAGGACCTCTAATTCTATCCTTTTCTGTCTTTCTTCTCTCTCTATTCAGCGCTGTATATTTATACGGGATCCGTATATCTATACCAGACATAGTATAATTAGGAATACTAAAAGATATAGACATAAGAGTGTGTATTGATTAAAATATTTTAGACTTAAGATACAAAATTAACTTAATCTTTAAAATGGTATATAAGGCTGGAAACCCAAATATAAATTGGAGCAACGTCAGACTTGCACTTGTCTGAAGTCCTCCTCTGTACCGGGTATGAAACAACGCCGCCGTACCTTTTAAAAGATTATATTTTATTTATATGTTATTTATATTTTATATACTGTTTATACTTTGTTACATTATTGCATAATTAAGGAGTCTTTAACACTTGAGGCCGGAAACGGTTCTGTGATACTGAATGTAATCGATATCCTTAATTCATCATTCTTAATATAGTTATGTATGTTTTTAACATAGTCTTTTACATTCTGTTTCTTATCTGTTTATATCTATGTTGTTTATGCTTAATTATTTGATTGTTTTTGTTAATTCTTTTAAATTATCTCATCTCCTGTAAACGGTCCTTCTGTTTTTGCTATATATATATATATATCATAGGGGGGTCCATTATCTCTCTAGGACCCCCCTCTCCTTCCACTCATGAATATATTAGAATAAATTCATATAAATAATAATAAATATATATTATCTCAAAACAAGTCTAAAAAAATTTTAATTATCACTCATGCTATCAATCGAGAAGAGCAATCACTAGAATAGGACAACTCTTGCTTGTTACAATCTAAAAGCTCAAATTCTCTCACAGTTTGTACTCAAACTCACATAGAGTAACTTTTGTTTGGAAGAGCAAAAGAGAAAATAGTTGGGAGACAAAACACAAAAAAAAAAAACTTACATTTTCCTGATATGATTTTTAGTTAACTAAAAATCTAATTAATTATCCTTGAGATAACTATAATAATTTAATTATTAAAATAAAACTCAAATAGAAAATTAGAATCCTATTCAAATTCTCCCTATTTAAATATTATATATTGTATAAAATATATTATATAATTAATATTTAGGTACCGTTGGGTTTATGGGTCTATCCATCTATTATGGACGGACCTAACTCAAAAATTAATATTTTTCGTTTGCACATGGCGAGTCACATGCTAACAGAAGTAACTGTATTAGATAGCTTGTACCAGGCTAATAAATTATGTGACCGGAATATTATGAGAACTCTAAGCTATATATTTGTTATAAATATATAGTCTCATTAAAATTTAAAAAAAAATGAGTTCAAGTAGATGAAGTATGTATTACCCCAGACTGCTTATCACATTTCCATTATTTTTTTCTTATCTGAAGATACTTTTACATCCACAATTATATTAGTTAACAAACATAATTGACCGACCTATGAACACAAAGAAAATGTGATTGTCAAGTATTGATCCTTTTAGTTCAGCTCCTTTTATCATAACTAGACTCTTTTTCAAAAAATGTCATATTAGATTGAATCATTTATAATCCTCTAATAACATTCTAAGGTAGCAAACATTTAATTACATCTCGAGAACTAGCCAAAAGTCATAAGCCTAATAACGTTGAGAGCTAAAATTTTCAAGGGTATTACATTGACAAAAGCAAAGCTCATAGCTCTTATCCCCCTTTGTGTTCATGAAAATGAATATGTGGTATAAGTTACATGTCATAGTATTTACTCCTTTCCTTGGAGTGTATGTTTGTCATAAACTAGTTTTGAAATGCTACATAGGCGATAGATTAGACATGCTCAATGCATAATCTTGAGTTCACATATTTACTCGAGTTACTTCAGAACTCATGTCTAGCAAATCATACAAAACTAAGCGTGATTACTTGTAACTAGCCATAAGAACCATATTAAATGAGATGAGCATTTTATTTTAAGCATAAGCTCATTATTACCTAGATAATATTGCTTGAAAATGGCCTCATCTCTACTTGCCATATCAAAAATAAAGGCAATTAACATAATGAAAAGGTTAAGTGTCATTCTGCCAATACACTTTAATGTAGTAACATCAAATGCAATAAAAACATTTAGTGTCTCATAAACACAAAACAAACATCATGTCTTAGCATTAATAATAATAAGTGAATATAGTTTGAGAGCAATAAAATAATAAACATATATGCGATCCTAAAGACTTTGTATGTTTGACAAATATGTCTCTAGGAATAGGTCTTATAAATGATTCTGCAACTATGTCATGCATAAAGATATATTTCATGTTCAACTCTTTTTTTTTTTTTGTAACCATGCCTCTTAGAAAATTATACTTGGTATCTGTATATTTGTCCTTTCAATATAACATTAGGTCCTTAGTGCAAGCAACATCTATTTAACTGTCACAAAGTATGGTGAATAATTCATATGTAGAACTTATACCCAAATGTTCCAAGAATCTGTTAAGCTAGATCCCTTCTTATATCACAACTAAAAGTGCTATAAATTTAGCTTCCATTGTAGAAAGGGCTATGTAGGATTGTTTCTTGCTACTCCATGAGATAGCACTAAGTATTAAAACAAATTTAGAAGTGGATTTCCTTTCATCTACATCTCTTACCCAATAACCATCCATATAGCCTTTCAAACTTGGACCTTCATCTTGATAGCATCATGAATAATTGGCAGTACCTATTATATACCTTAATATTCTCTTAATTGTTTGCCAATATGCCGGACCTAGGTTAGATTGAAATATGCTCACCTTCCTAAAAACAAAGCAAATATCGGGCATTGTACACATTATTGTATATATCAAACTTCCTACAGTGCTCACATAAGGGACATTTTTCATACGATCCACTTCTTTTGTAGTTTTAGGAACATTGCCTTTGACTCAAGCATTTACCTTTGGATATAGGGTATCAATGGGTTTACAATCATGTATATTAAAGCACTCAAGTTCTTTCTTTACATATGCCTTTTAAGAAAGGAAACAACAATTTTCATGATCGATCTATCAAAATCATTACTCTGTATACAACCACATCCATGTCTTTTATTTCAAAACTAGTTGATAGCCACCCTTTAATGTGGTTCATGAACACTTTATCATTTTTGGCAATTAGAATGTCATTAACATATAATGTTATTATGACAAACTTTACTTTCACTCACTTGATGTAGACGTAATGGTCCTCAGTAATCATTATAAAACCATTTAACATAATAGCATTATGAAAGCAAATATACAATTGTCTTAAAGACTACTTGAGGCTATAGATTAACTTTTTTAACTCACAAACTTTGTTTTCATGGCCCTATTTGATGAAGCCTACTAATTATTCCATGTAAATCTCTTCATCTAATTCTCCATTTAGAAAAATAATGTTCACATCAATTTGATGCAACCTAAGATCAAGATTTGCCACGATTGCTAAAATTAACTTTATAGAAGTAAATCTCACAATGGGAGAAGATGTTTCTTCGTAATCTATTCCTTCCTATTGTGTACACCCATTTACAATGAGACTTGCATTATACCTCTCAATATTGTCATTAGCTTTTCACTTGATTTTGAGAATCTGTTTGTTCCTAATGATTTTGCATCCTTTTGAAAGATCAATTGATTCCCAAATTTGGTTTGATCTCATAGAATCTAATTCTTCTTCCATCACTTTCATCCATTTATCCTTAGCAAGATATGAGAGAGATTTTTTAAAATTCTTTAGCTCATCATGATCTTGAGACTCAACCATAAATTCCTTATCTTTACCTTCAGTTTCAAATCAATAGTGAGGAATAGTTCCATAGTTGCTCCTCCTCAAATCATAATCTTGAGAAGCATACTCATCATGTTGTATAGGTAAATCTATTATATTAAGAACCATAGGGCTTCCACTAGAGCTATGTTTTGTTCTCCCATTTGGACTAAGATCACTTTCATCCAAACCAATTGGTGGAGTTAAATTAGAGATGTGCAATAGTCAAGTTGGTCGGCTTTTAGGAATCTACAAAACTGATTATTATCGGTCAAGTTGGAGAATGTTCATTCTCTAAAGTCGACCACTTAGAAGGAGAAAAGTTTACAAAATTGACTACCCTTAGTGGGGTTGGCAATTTTTTTTTCATAAT
This sequence comes from Garcia nutans, assembly GCA_947685225.1. NCBI lineage: Eukaryota > Viridiplantae > Streptophyta > Magnoliopsida > Malpighiales > Euphorbiaceae > Garcia > Garcia nutans. Next base: position 3,838,906 of record CANTUV010000071.1, read on the forward strand.
CATACATGTTTCAATTTCAGAAAACAATAACAAAAAATCACAAATTTTTAACTTCAAATGATGTCAAATCCAATCCAAAAACCATAGAAATAGAAATCCAAACATTAAAAAAGTACAAAACCAAATTATAACAACCAACAATAATACATATCCAAATTAACAATCCAAATCCAAAAAACACAAAATATAAACAACAAGTCAACAATAGCTCTAGCCTTTATATGGACATATTCTCCTTAGAAGCAGCATCTGTAAATTAAAACAAAAATTAGGTAATTAGCAAACATAAATCAATATATAATATCTTAAAATATTAATAGCATACATCAATAAAATGTTTTTACCTTTGATAATTTGGTCATATTTGTCAATTTCTGATATCAATTCAGGAAGACTATTTAAACTTAGAACTTTATCTTCGACGAAGTCTAAATAATTTTTAGTACAAATTAGTATCTCAATTGTTTCAACCGTTAATCTTCTTTTGTATGGATCAGGAGCTCTACCACCAGTAGAGAAGGTATATTCGGATGATTCTATGGAGACGAGAGCAATAAACACTTCCTTTGCCATTTTTGAGAGTTGGGGATATCTATTCAAATTAATTCTCCACTATATCAGAATATCAAAATCCCCACTATCACCCTCTACTTCCTCTAGCAAATATTTAACTAATTCAAATTTATTCACATTATACTGCTCTACAATATATTGGCTCTTTCAACATTTAAAAATTTATTCGCCATGCTCACTTCACTTTTTCCTTCATTGGCATAATGACCCTCATAATATTTATATAACCTATTTAAAGCAAACTTAATTGAAAAAAATCATACTAGATACTTGCATACTATCATACAATCAATTAATATAAAAATTCAACAAATCCCATCTTGTATCTAGAGTTTAATATAACAGCAACATATAACAAGTAGTTGATATTTTCTTCCTTTCCCTAATACTTATCATATTTCAATTTCATATCTATAGCAACATGTTGCATAATTCATCACCAAAAGCAACCATCAAATTTAACCAATCATGCAATTTAATAATTTCACGAAAAAATGTAAATGTTGTTATACGTAATAAACCATAAAATTTTAAATTAGCATCATAAAAAATTTTAAGGAATTTCACAAACCTCCTTGTAAGCTCCTAATCATCATGACTAGGTGTCCCTTTCACTTTTACTCCATTAAAGTAATTTTGAAATGTTTGATTAGCCCTTATTAATCAATCAAATGTGTTTTCATACTTAACTTTAAGGTATGTACTATTCCATCATATATCAACATTTAAAAATAATAAATTCTTCAATTCAAGTTTTTCTTTTTTAAAACTCTCTTGAAACTTTAGAGCTCTAGCTAGTGAAACATGTACATATTTGATAGTATTTCTAATTGTCAAAAGTGATTTATTTTCCTTTTTAACACAATCCTGAACAATCAAATTCAAAATGCAAGCATAAAACCTAACATGAAGAAATTCATTATCCAAAATTATTAAATCCTATTGTTTTGTTGCCACGGTAAGATTATTAGAACTTGAATTATCCACGGTCAAAGTAAAAAAACTATCAATGCCCTAAACTATCATGTATTATTTTATTTCTTTCCCAATAGTTTTTCCTTTATGACTTGTTACTTAATGAAGTTTAAAATTCTTTTTTTTTTTAATTTTCACTCATCATTAATCTAATGACTAGTCAAATACATGCAGTTCTTATTCTGATTTGTTGATGTCTAATAATCAATGATCATGCATATGCGCCTATCCTTTATTTTTTGTTTCATTTTTTCTTTTTCCCCAACAAATAGCCATGCACAATCTCTAGCTATAGTCTACCTAGAAGGCATAACAAATTAAAACTCAAAGGTGCGTAACATATGTCTAAATCCCTTCCCTTTAACAATTATAAAAGGCAACTCATCCAACATCACCGCTAAAGCTATAGATTTCCTATATTCATCATAGTTAAGGGTACGATTCTTCAACACTGTACCCTCTTTTTTAGTCTCAAATGAAAGAAGTGTTTGGCCTTTTACTACTCGGTTAGGATACTTTTTACATTAACTTTTCAAATGATTCTTCAAACTACTAGTTACATGCTTTTTTGAATGATAATTATAGGATCGTCCACAATTATCGCATACACCTCTAGAACACTTGGGATCATTAGTTTTTGTGAAATGATCCAAAACATATGAGCATTTATTCTTGGATGTTTATGGTAATGATTCAGAGGGGTTTGTTTCAATACCTTCTTCAACTTCCATATATCTAAATAGTGAAACTCCAATATCATCAACATTCTGAGCTGTGACTTCATTTGAATTGATTTCTACTCTTACGCTTCCACTCCTACAATGAAGTGAAGGAAATCATCAAATTTAATACAATAATTTTGTTACATTCTAATGTGCAAAATACAATCAAAGATAGTTTCAGTTTTGCTAATTTGTTTAAAATGCAAACAATTAAAGCTAGCTTTATAAAATTAAATTCATGATCTAGAATTCTTATTTCATAATAAAATTGAGTACACAATCATTTGAATTGTCATGCACTAAGACAAAAATATAACTGTATATCACTATACTATTATTAACTTGATTTTAATCAAAGAAAAGTTAGAGATCACTACAAATCTGTTACATAGTATTGATAGCTAAGCTTATCATCATACAACCATGTCTAAGAACTTCTAGTCTCACTTACTTACAAATTGAACAATCTTCAAGACCAAGAGATTAGAGACCCATTTCTCAAATCAAATCAACTTGCAGTATAAAAGCAATTAGCCAATAACAAGAAATTAAATGGTTTTATTCACATTTTGAAGTTGATTATTATCTATCAAGAGAGATGATAGTGCCACATATGGAGAACAACAAATTAAGAATTTAGAATTTGTCAAGTTGATTTGAAAAACAAAAATATGATATGTCAAGATTCAAGAATGACTAACTGAGTCATTAGGATGAAAAAGAAAACAAATGGGCATAAAGAAATTAAAAATGTTATATACTTACAGGCTGAAGTGTTTTACCTTCACGGGTTCATCACTTCATGTTAATGCTAGCGAAGAGAGAAAAGCAACAACAAGTGGAGGCTGGGGATTGGACAAGTTCACATCACTGTTAGGAGAGAGTTAGAGAGAGAAGGAGCAAGTGAAGGCCAGAAGTGGGAAGAACGAAAGAGAGGCTAAGAGGGTGAAGAGAGGTGGCATGTGAGATAAAATTTGAGGCAACTAAGGATTTTTCCAGCTGGGTAGATTTAGGTTTTGTATCATATATATTATATATTGGTGATCGAGTTAATTGAAACAGTAGTCAAGTTAGGTTGATTTAGCCTATTTGCTCATCCCTAAGTTAAATACACCAAATTTCTCCCACTCTAATGAAGTGGTCCTTGTGAACTTTGATTCTCAGTCTCATATAAAGAGAATTCTTAATCTAATTTGTCTTCCTTAAGAAAATAATTCTCTAAATATGTAACATCATATGATTCAATTTTGATTGTCCTCCCACTGTCTTGCTCACCTATGAAAACATATCATTTAGGTGATTCAGAACATCTCACAAAGACACTTTTTTTGCCTTTTGGGCCTATGCTCATATTTATATAAGGTATCGTATACATAGGTAGCACATTCTTAAGGTTTTAAGACACCGAGTTTAGGCTTACAACCTTTCCATAACTTATATAGAGTGGTTGGAACAGACTTGGAGGGCACACAATTAAGTATATATATAGCTATTGACAACACATCACCCTAAAAGGCAATGAGTAACTTAGCTTGAGCTATCATTAACCTAACCATTTCAAGGAGTATTTTATTTCTCCTTTCTATAATACTATTTTGTTGTGAAGTTTATGGAATAGTTAGTTGATGCTCTATCCCTTCTTCATCACACATTTACTCGAACTAATTAGACAAATATTCATTATCTCTGTTTGTTCAAAATGCTTTCACTTTCTTATCTAATTGATTTTCAACTAAGCTGAGATAGTTCTTGAAGCAACTTAAAGCTTTAGACTTATAAGAAATCATATATACATGATCATATCTTTTATAGTCATTAATAAAAGTGATGACGTGTCATGTGTTTCACTTACATTCATTGGACTATAAACATCTGTGTGTACAAGTTGCAATGGAATAATGGCTCTTGTGCCTTTTCCAAAGGGTTTTCCTATAGCTTTTCTTGCTATATAAAATTTGCAAATAGTTAATTATACTTTGCTAACATTTGATAAAAGACCGACCTTAACCAATTTATCCATTCGTTGTTAGCGAATGTGACCTAGTTTAGCATGTCATATATTCACATCACCATCATAGTCATATAAAGTATGGAATAATGAAACACTAACATTAGAAGAAGTGGTGTTCTCAGCATCCATAAAAAAATGTCCATAATATCATTGAAGCCACAAAACTTATGCCAGAAATAAAAATATACCGATTGATCATGAAAATTCCAAGAGAAATCTTACTTACGCAAAACACTAAAAGAAATCTAATTCCATCTAATTTATGGAACATAGAGAATATCATGGAGCAACAAGGTTTAACATCTACGACAAACCAGTTTGTAGGTGCCAAGTCCCTTCACCTCAGTGCATAAGTTGTTTCTTATGAAGATCCATTTTGCCCTAGCAAGTAGTCGACAAAATTCAACAAAGGTTTCACGATCCTTTGCTACATGGTCTATGGCTCTCTAATCTATAACCCGTAAAGAATTTGTTTCAGTTAGTAAGATTGAATTAGAAACATAAACTCCATTTTTTACAAAAGTTAATGGATTATACCTTGGACGAAAGTGTAAAAATACTCCTGATGTTTGTGCGAATGCACAAGTTCACACTAAAAAGTTTTTTGAGCTCATTTATATACTCAAAGTATTAAAAAGCTAATAAATTAGTCAATCTTTTAACATAAAGTTAATTATTTTTAATTGTTTGGTTAGTTAGCGGAAAAATGTGCAAATATGTCATTTAAGTTTGCGCGAAAGTATGAATTTATACTAAATATTTTTTGACTTAGTTATGCAATAAAATAATATTTTTAACTATTTATAAATGAAGCAAACATATTTAAGAGCATTTTATACTAAATAATATTATGATTAAATTATATTATTTAATATTTCTTCTAATAAACCTTTAAATTAATATTCTATAAAAGAATAATACCTTCATTTAAAAATGATAAATAACTTTCATTTGAGAATGACAAATCTTTATTTAAAAAAAATATATAACCTTCAAATAAGAAAAGATAAAAGCTCCATAATAAAAACTTAAATTGCATTCAATTTTATTCTAAAAAGATAAAAAAATAAAAAAAATAATATCTCTAAAAATTATTTTAAAAATTAATTACGAATAAAAATATGCAAAACTAAAAAAAAATGCAAAAATCAAATAGTGGATGAGAAGGAAAGGCGAAAAAAATGTGGGTAAGATTAATTATTTTTTTCGCACATCCTATACTAATTTAAAATCTCTAATATAATAAGAAGTGATTTTTTAGGATACATTTGATTGGTTTAAAAATATAATGAAAATGAAAAATGATTTTTAAATTTAAATAAATATTCAATTTTTATTATTTATATTAAAATTTATTTATAATTAATTAAATTATTAATCTAGAGTGATTTATTTGAATTTCATATGAAAATATACTCAACTCAACTCAATTTAATTAAATTTTCATTATAAATTAATGAGGTTGGATTATATAAATTTTTTTTCTTTGAGTAATTATGGACTAAATTGAAGAAATTTTAAATTTAGATCTTCAAATCACCCAAGTGACAGATGTTAAAAGTTATATATTCACCCTACTAGACTTCTAAAGGAAAAAAGAAACAAAGTCAAAATTATAATGAAGGAATGAATGAAATAATAGTGGAAATTTATTTTAAAAAGTAAATTATATTTTCTAAGATGGGATTTAATTTCTTTAAAAAAAAACTCAAATTTGTATTTTTGTGGCCATACATATCTTTTGGTAAGAAATGATGGCCCATAAAGCCAAACTATGAGAATAAATGATCAAAGAAAATCATAGTTAGGTAAGGGGACAAGAAAATTGCACGGGCAGCAAACTAGTCAATGTAAACCAAACATCAAAACAACGAAATGGGATTTCTATATATTAAAAGCAAAAACAATGGTCTTCATTTTCCCTAAATTTTCATATATTTTTCTTTCTTTTAATTTGGAAATGAGTTTATTGTTGGTTCATTGACATAAAACAGCTCATCTATCTTTCTTTTCTTTTTTTTCTCATCTGCTATTTATTTTTATATTGTTATCTTTTTAATTTTGTGTATTTTTATTTATTCTTAAAATAATTTTAAAATTAATAAAAATATAAATTTGATGTTTATTTTTATTTTTTATATTTCTATCTTTGATTATTATGTATTGTACTCTTTTTAGCATTATGTGTTTTTATTTATGGTTTCTAATCAAAATAATTTTTAGATTAATATAAATATAAATTTTAGTATTTATTCTTATTTTTATATTTATTTATATTTTAGAATAAAACTGAATGCAATTTAAATTTTTATTATGGAGTTTGTTCTTTTTTTATTTGAAGTTTATATTTTTTAAAATAAAAGTTTATCCTTTTCTAAGAGATGTTATTTTTTCTTCTCAAATAAAAGTGTATTTTTTATAAATGACACATGAAATGAGTGTCTTGCTGAAGGTCAGATTATCAGTTACATGTTATTTGTATTTAAAATTATATAATTTTATTTATATTTTATAAATATATTTTTTAATCCATTAATGAAAATTTATTTTGCATTAAAAAATCATATTATTTTTAAATTATTAAGTTGTTATCATCATATATGGGGTGCCCACGTGAATATTTAAATAATTTACCACAATATATTTGCAGCTCTTTTTACTTATCTATTTTAGATACTATATTTTCTATATTCATGCATTTGTCATATTATTTCGTTTACTTATTTATTTTATTTCAATAGATACTTATAATTACATATTAATCACTTTACCTATTATAATCAGAAGCGATGCCAGAATTTTGAGAGAATAGGGTGCAAAATTTTTATACAAATTTTGGCTTTGCCTTGATTATCTCTCTCTTTTTTTTTGTTTCAGTTTTTATTATATTTTTTATACAATTACTATTTTATAAATTTATTAATTTATTAATAAGTCATTTTTATTTGTCAAAAAAATTAAATTAATTAAAGAAAATATTGATATATATGTGCACAAGCTCTTAGATTTACAAGAAGATACATCAAAAATAAAATAAAGAGAAAAAAAATTAAATCATGAGTATAATTTCTTAAAAATAATTGAGTTAAAAATTATCACACAATATTAAAAGTAAAAATAATAAAATCAAAATTAAAATTAAAATTAAAGAGAAAAAATAAAAATAAGTAAATTTTAAAAATAAATTTTAAAAATAAAATTCTAATTTTGTATTCTTTCTCAATTTTTTAATTGTGATTTTAATTTTTTCTTAATCCCTTAATTCATTAGATGAGTTCAAATTAATTTAATTAGAGGGTTTGTTCCTTTCCTTAATTTCATGCTTCTTTCTTTTATCCTTTTTTTTTGAAAAATATCATTTTTTTTAATTTTTTAGAAGAGAAACCTTTTTACTCGTGAAAGAAATAATTTATAGAGTTTTTTTTTTTTATCTTCTTGTATAATTAATTTAAAAAATAAGAGGATAATTTAAAGTTTTGCCCCCTTCCTTGTCACGTGCCTTCATCCCTGCTTGTTCTTATATATTTTATATTAAATAAATAAATATTTAATATTATCTTTATTTAAATATTTAGAAAGTATAAAATAAAGAGGTATAAGAGATAAAGTAAATTATATATGATTATATGAGAATTTATTGAAATAAAATAGATAAATATATGGGTAATATAGTAAATATATAAATATATGGAGTAAAATAATTAAAATAAATAAATATAAGAGGATGCATAAATATTAAACCAATAATAAAAAAATGTGTAAAATATCATCATAGTAATTATATTAATTAAGAAACTATGGTAATATTATTTTGTATAAATTTAAATAATTCACGACAGTCGCCAACAACAACGACAATACTTGTCTTGCAGTATGCGATGCATTGTTCAGAGATTAAAATTTTATTATTGGACATAATTAAAAATAAATTAATATATAAAACAAAACAATAAGATTTTAATTTCTTTCAAAGAGTGGGATAAAATATATATCCGGCTACCAGTTAATTCATATTCTAATTTCAATTATTTTATATTAAAGTATTATTTATTATTTAGTAATATTAAATTTAATACTAATTAATATAAGTGACATGAGTCTTAAATTATAAAAATATTTAAAAATATAATTGTTTATTTCATTTCCTTAAAATTTTTAAATAAGAATTTGAATTTACAATCTTAAAATATTTTTAACATAATTATTAATATTTCTAAATTAAATATGATTAAACCATTTTGTAGATTTTCTTATGCATGATATTTAAAAAATTAGTAATTTTTCTTTGATATTGTAGTTTGAAATGGAAATTGCAAGCATTTGATTTGGAATCCGGCCGGTAATTATGGGAGTAGAAGGCAAATGATGTAGCAGTATGACACGTGTTATTTATATATATAAAACAATTGTTTTCACTAATCCTGCCGACCAGCCAGCCTAAATATTAAATAATCACATCAAAGATGAAACAATTATAAATTTCAATAAAAAAAAGTTAAAATTTTATGTAAAATTATTAAAAAATTAGTAACGATTAAATATTCAATTATTTTAAATAGCCATATTTTAATAAATTTAAAATGAGTAGTCTGAATATTGTACAATATAATAATTTTAAAATTATTATCAAGCATCCATTGTTTTAACAAGAAATATTTGTGAATATGCTTTTTCTTGAATGGTTTATAGGGTGCAATGGTGAAATTGCCAGTCTTCTTTTATATTAAAAAAATAATGAAAACGAAATGAAAAAAATTCGTGAGAGATAGGAAAAAGGTGAAAAAAATCTTTTGGATTTTTACTAATTGCTTTATCAAAAATATATTTTTTGTGGTGTGATTGAACATTTTTATTTTAGAAAATTATATAATATTTATTTTTTGAATTTCTTTTTAAAATTATTTTATAATTTTAAATATGGCTTTCTACCTTTTTTTTTTTTTTTTGTACAATAAAGTGGGATTCAACCCATAGACTAACGAAGATAAATTGCACCAGCAAGATTATGAGACAATCATATACTGATTCCTAATAGGGGACATGGAGAATGCAGACTCCTGGATCAAATTGAGACACAAAATGGGAGATAAAATCTGCAGAAAAGTTTCTCTCTGTAAACATGAGAAACTTCTACATGCACAAATGCAGAAAGGGATCTCCTTATATGTCCCACTAGAGCCAGGCAGGCGAGATTCAATTCCATAGACCCACTGATTATCCCAAGTGCTACCATATTGTCAAATTCAATTATAAGATGAGAAATTTCTATATCCAAAACTACCTGCACTCCATGAAAGATAGACTAAATTTCTGCTTGAAGGATAGGACATTTGCAATATTGGCTACAAAACCCCTTATCTAGGTGCCATTATCATCTCGGATTAAACCGCCAGCATAAGCACACCCAAAATATCCTTTAAGAGAAGCATGTGTGTTTAATTTAAAGCTACCACTAGGCAGGGGCGGACTTACGGGGATCGTGCAAGGGCTGACGACCCCCTCGCCGACAACCATATATACTAAAATAGGAGAAGAGGTCAGTCGGCCTGTGGTTTTTTGGCAGGAAGGGGGGCTGAGAGAGAGACTGTGCGAGATAGAAAGGCGAAAATGAGCCGAACCAAGCTCTCAGACCGGCAGAGGCAGTTAAGCCACCACCGGTAAGCCATCAGTCACCCATTCTTTGCCTCCCTCAGTGAACGGCTAGTTTTGCCATTGCCATTAGGAGATTAAGTCTAATAGGCTGGATTTCAAGTTATAGCAAGCTTATGACATGGACTGAATTTAAGATTAGAACTTTGAATGAATCTCTCATGAGAAAGAGCTTCATGAACCAAGTGAGAAATAGACCCATGTTTATATTTAAAAATCACCTCATTTCTCCTCTTCCATAAAAGCCAAATGCCAACTCCAAATAATATATCCCATCGAAGACCTCCATGCGCCTCCACTTTCATCTTCAAATTTGTAAGAAGCTAATTATGAAGAGAAGAGTTCATATCAAAGAACCATTGCATTGAGTTCGAAAGAACCAAGTGGATCCAAAACTGGGCGGCAGGGAAGCAATCCCTTAACAAATGAACAGCTGGTTCAGGAGATGATGAGTTGCAAACAGGATACACAGAGGATAGAGCTAACTGATGCCCATGTTCGTCATGATACCACCATTCAAAGTTTGCCATAGAAATTTGACATATTAAATACGTCTTTTTACCTTTTACACATTAAATATATATAGATTTTTGAAATTTAAAATTAAAAGGTAAATATTTTAAAAATATTTTAGAGGAGTTTATGCGGAGAATAGAACTTTAAATTTGGTTTTCAGTTTTATAGCTCTTTTTTATTTTTTTTATTTTTTAACATATATGACAGTTTCTATTTTTTAAAATTTTTATTATATTTTTGCTTTTTTATTTTTTGTATAACCACACTTATACTAAATCTACTGAACCAGCTGACAGTTATTTTTTATTTTTGTTCCTACCATATCAGTTCATTAAGAGATAAAATGGCCTCAGCAAGTAGTGACTTCATTTACATACAATAAATAATAATATATTCTTTGCTTTTTGTTTGTTTTTTATTCTCTATTTTTCTTTCAAAATTTTTTTTATTTGTTTTAGATCTTTTTATATTTTTTGGTTCATTTGATTTTGACTTTTTTACTTTGTTATTAAATTCTCTTATTTATTGTTATTATTATAATTTTTATTATTAGATAGTAATTTTTAGTGTAGTTTTATAGAAATGCCACATATTTTATACAAAAAGCCTTTTTTTTTTTATTTTGCACCAATTTGCAGGGGAAAATTACACTGTTTATGGCAATAAGAATTGCCTTTTTCAAAAGTATAGGACATAAGTTTTTTTTCCTCATTTTAATGCAGCGCGGCCTTTTTTTTTTCATTTGTAAAGTTTTCAACCATAACTTTTAATTTTTACATTTTATTTTTTTAATTTGTGTGTTTATTTATGTTTATTTATTTAGAAATAATTTTTTGAGGTCATATTCTCAATATAAACATAAAAAATAAATATATACACAATATATATAATATATATAAAATACACATACAATAAATAATAATATATGCACTACATACACTAAATATTTATTATATCTATCCAAAATCTACTAAATATATATTAAATATTTACTAAATATCTACATAATATTTTTAATATTTTTTAACTTTATTTTTTTAAATTTTATATTCACAAAATATATACACAATATCTACATAAAATATATATAATATACACAATAAAAACATAACATACATAAAAAATCTACCAAAAATCTATAAACATCTACTAAATATCTATCAAACATACACAAAATATCTATACAACGAAATTAATTTTTTAAATTTTATTTTTTATGTCTATAATCTGTAATTTTTTAAAAAAAATAAATTAAATAATTTTTATTAATTTTTTATATATATGTTTTAATTTTTTGTTATTAGTTGTTATTTATAATCAAAATTAAAGTTTTTTCTTAATAAAAATCAAATCATTTTATGTTGAAAATATAATTTAAAATATTAATTTTATTATTTTATATTTTATTTAATAATAATGTTAAAAAAAGAAAAATTAGAGTAAAATATTATTTGTATGGAGAGAAAAGGTATTTAAAAAAAAGAAAAAAAAAACTTATTTAAGTGAAAAATGAGGTATTTTTAAAAATTTGCTACAACTTTTTCTAAAAGTATAAATATTTTTATTTTTTGTAATATTTTTAAAATAAAATTTATTTTTATGGGTAGTTTTATAAATACCATAATTTCAATGCTAATTGGACTTCCTCAAGCTAAAAGCCTTTTTTTCATTAATTAGTTTTTTATTTTTTTTTCAATAGACAATTTTTCAAAATCCAAAAATGAAATATTTTTATTTTTATTTTTCATGAAAGAAAAATATTATAAAAAAATAAAAAAACAGCAACAAAGAACAAAGAGGGAAAGGAAAAGGTGGGAAGTGCTAACTTACCCTTTTAGTCATGCATCTATGTCATGTTTACAAAAAATTCTAAAATAGATTGGCTCTATATACTCACTCTTATACCTGACCAATCATAATTTTTTATTTAAAAATTAAAATTATTTTTAATTTATTTTTTAAATATTATAATTGAAATAGATAATTATGATTAGCTGGATTTATGAGTGGGAACATGGACCCGGTTTATGATAAAATTTTTCCATATTTACATATGTATTTCGAAGCATCAAAGTAAATTTCTAAAAAAAAAGAAAAGAACTCATGTATTGAAAACTGTTCTCTCCGTAGAGCCCACCTAGCCAAGGCTTTAGGTTTGAAATTTTAAGTTTATGTATATGTAGTATAAATATAATGTATATTCAATGCATACATCAAGTATACCAGTGGCGTAGCCAGGATTTTAGATAAGGGGGGTCCAATTCAACTTAAAATTTATAATTCACAAAAATAACATTTATAATAAAATAAATAAAACAAGAAAAATGTTGGATACAAAGAAAATTTAAAACATTAAACATTTCAAATTAAATTAAACATTTCAAATTTATAATGTCCTCAAGTATTCAAGCCAATTTCTTAATTCATTATTTTTCAAATTTCAATTCATTTTAGCAAGATAAAAAAATTGCAACAAAATAAATATGAGATTAAAAGTAAGTGGTGTACCTATTCTTAACTTGTTGCCGCTGCCTTGCTGGTGTCAATCGGTGAAAGAATGAAATTGAAAAAGGAAGAAACTGTTATCTGAAAAAAAAAAAAGAAAAAGGAATTAACGAAGAAGAAACGTGAGAAAGAAGAGAAAGAGTCACAATTAAGTTATTCTTGTTTGTTTGTAATGGGCAGAGTCATTGACAAATCTTGTTTGTTTGTAATGAGCTTGATTAAAAGGCTCAGTTTTAAAGATTGAAAAAAAAAGGATGAAAAATGTTGGGAGCGTGGATCGAAGTTGCGTGCTCTCACATAATAAGGCCAAGCTGTTCCATCTCAACCAATGTAATATTCATTCTCAAATATACCTAAAAATTTTTTATTTTTAACTGAGGGGGGAACAGGGCCCCATGGGACCCCCTTTATCTCCGCCTCTGAAGTATACAATATATATATATATATTATATATTATATATATATCTTATTTTTCTCTCATCCAATATACTAACTATTCTCTAAATTAACTATTTAACAATATCTAAAATTTATGGATTATGTTACAAGTGCAAAGTTATATTACGGATGCTTTTTTCCATAATTTACTTTATTTTGGAGCTAGATTGCCCATTTTCTGGTGTCTCTCATGGAATGTAATCTCTCTCTTTCTGTTTAATGCATGACTTTCCATTGGCCAAAAAAAAAAGGAAGTAAGTTTCTTTATGTACAGTAGCATTTTGGTTTTTTTTTTCCTCTGCAAATTAACCAATGTGTCAAACCGAGAAATAAACTAGAGAAAATTATACTGTATAGCACATTTTTTATCTTTTTTAAAAAATACTATATATTTGTGTATAATTTTAATATATTAAATATATACTTAATATATATTTTTAAAAATTAAATATATTTTTAATATACCAAATATAGACCTAAAATATATCTCTGAAAAAAAATATTTTTAAAATTTAAAATTAAAAAAAGAGTATTTTTAAAATTAAAATTAAAAAGGGATATTTTTGAAACCATTTTTTATTTTTTGAGTATTTTTGAAAAAACCCCAATACACTTTAATGGTTATTGGGCTTAATTGTTCAAATTCTAAAATAAAAAAGTGTTTAATTACACCTTCAAAAATAATAATAATAATAAGTGTAATAGGGTAATTGGTAAAAATTCAGGAGTTCTTTTTTTTCACATTTTTGGAAAAAAACATTTATAATATTTTTAATGACTAGTATTTTATTTTATTTTTCTTTCCTAATAGGGGAAGTATCTTAAGAATTAGTCTTTTTTTTTTCTTTCCCTCAAATCTCAACAAATGACATTTCATTTTTTTTTTAATTTTAATTTTAATTTTGATTATTTTACATAAAAAGTAACCAAACTAAGACTTGGCTTCTAATTATGAAGCTTTGCCTTTGAGTGTAGAATTGAAATGCCAAAGCATGTGGGTATTGATTCATTTGCGTGGGCTACTAATACTAATCTAAGCTGTTAATTCCATACAGACAAAAAGTCAACACCAAAGTTAGGTATTCATCAGAAGATTATAATAAATGCTTTTAAAAATAAAAATATATAAACCTAACAAATTACTTTAATTATTATTATTATTCCAATACAGCCTATATCTTAGGACAAAGACAACAAGCCCTTTAATATCTCCACGAGCAAACAGAATAATTTCCTTATACATGCAAATGTTACAAACTATATTTTTTATATATATATAAAGATGAAGTTGACTAGGCCGTTTCAACGTTTTAAATGATTGAGATTTATTCTTATGAGGTACAACTAATTTAAATGAATTGTTTTATTTTATTTCTATTGTGAGGAATCAAAATGGAAAGTTTGATCATTTGACTATCTATACATATATCTTCAAGTGGAATTTTTGTTATATATATATATTTTCTTCTTCAACTTCTAGTAATTAATTTGTTTCTTTTTTTTTTTAAATTTTAATTTTTAAATAAGTGTACTTAGTCTTGTTATTGGTAACTAGACTTGAAAGAAATACATATATTTTCATCCATTTTAATTGTTTACATATTTATCCAGAAATGATTTTATTTTCATATTTATTTTATAATTTTATTTTAAATATTTATATTATGTTGCAGTCCCTGAAGATCTTAATCATTAATTCTCTCATGACTTAATGGAGTGTTTTTATCTTTGTTAACTTTAATTACTTTGCTCATTATTTTATTAAAAAAACGGGATATATCTTAATAATACTTGTTTGCTCTTTTGTATTATTAAAAAAAGAGAGGAACACAACCCAAAAACAAAAAGCAGCTCATCAATCACTGTAGCGTAGTTCTTCAGACCCAAGCATCTCCAACTAAAATTGTAGATTATTTCTATCATAATAATGAAATACGTATTAAGTGATAATAAAATATAATTTTCACATTTATTGGTTATAAAAATCATAAAATTATTAAACTAAATATTTATCATAATTCAAAATCGTGTCTCATATATTCTAACATCTGAAAAATCATTCGAATTCATTAAATTATATATATTTTGAAAATCTAGAATGGATTTGAAAGATATACATAAGGTCCCCCACTAAGTTATAGTCCGAATAAAGCCTCTATGAAGCTGCCAAATGCTCTATAATTATCACATAATGCAAAGCTATATAAGGGAAAATATGTTTTTTAATGCAAAATAATTTTTTATTAATAGATTAAAAAATATATTTATAAGGTATAAATAAAATTATATAATTATAAAGTATATCGGATGCAAATAACTAATTAAGTTATTGGACAATTCTAAATTTTTTCGTTGCAAACGGTAGATTAATAATAATATATTATGAACAATTTGATTTTTTGTAAAATACTCATTCTATCTATCATCTTTATAAAAAATTAAATCACTCCCATATGATAATGACAAAAACCTTCATTGGAGAATGATAAACTTTTATTTAAAAATAACACATAACTTTCAATTATGAAGGATAAAACTCCATAATAAATACTTAAATTTTATTTAATTTTATTCTAAAAATAAAAAATATATATGAAATAAGAATAAAAGTTAAATTTCATATTCATATTGATTTAAAAATTATTTTGAGAATCCCAAATAAATATACATAAAACTTCAAAAAAAATAATACAAAAATCAAGTAATGAATGAGAAGAAAAAAGAAAAAAGATGGATGGCACCAAACTAATAATAGCCCCACTATCAAATTAGGAGGAGGAATAATGTATAAAACTTTAAAGAAAAAAAAGGGCTATAAGGAAAAATACTTTGATATTAAGAAATATTGATGTCTAATTTATAAAATACTTTCTTTCATCATACAATTAATTACGTTCCCTCATTTAATTAAATAAATTTTTAGCTCGTTATTTTTTATTAAATATCTATATAATGGAAGAAAAAATTAATCTTTAACTTATTATGATAAGTTTTATATATACATAGAAATTATAATGGGAAAAAACTTCTGAAAATGTTTTATATTTTAATTAATTTAATAATTTAGTGGGTGGAATTTTAATTTTAATATTTGATCATTGAGATGCTCATGGTTAAAAAAAGACTTTTGTTACATTTTTTTATTTAATTTATCCCACTTTAATCATACTACTAATTACTCATTTTGTAAAAAAATAATATTTAAGTCATTCAAACTTGGAATTGCAGTATTTTTAAATGAAGTGCAA
This sequence comes from Garcia nutans, assembly GCA_947685225.1. Taxonomy (NCBI): domain Eukaryota; kingdom Viridiplantae; phylum Streptophyta; class Magnoliopsida; order Malpighiales; family Euphorbiaceae; genus Garcia; species Garcia nutans. The sequence goes on from CANTUV010000071.1 coordinate 3,855,543, forward strand.
ACATGGGAGTGAAAGAAGGCATTATTTTTTTTTTCCTTGCACTTAATTAGGAAATTATTTCAAGGGTTGGTTTGTGAATTGTGAGGGTTTGAATAATAATATTTTATAATAAATATTCCAATATTATTTTAACATCAGACGTTATTTTACATTATTAGATCAATTAATTAGTTTAGAATCATAACTATTTTTATTTTATATTATAATGACAATAGACGCAAATATTTTTTTTATTTTCATTATGAATTTATAATCAAATTATGTATGAAATTCACTCATTTAAATATATATATTTTAGTAATAAATAGATATGACAATAACCAGACTATGGATATCAATTAATTAAAAATATATATATAGACTAGTGAGCTGAGTTTATGAAAAATTTAGCATTTTTAAAGGGTTTTTTTTTATAAATATTCCAAGCATAAAATTATTTTTAGAAATACTTATTTTTCTTTTAAAAATATTACTTTTTAACATTTAATTATAAAAATATCCATTTTTCAAAAAACGTACATTGTATATTTAATATACTAAAAATACACTCTATTTTTAAAATTATACTTATAATATATATTTATATTATTAAAGATATACTAAAATAATAAGATATTTTTAAAAGAAAAAAGTTAAAAAGTGATTTATAGTGTAATTTTTTATTTTTTTTCAATCCAAATTTAACTCATTACTAGGTCTAATGATGAATGTATATACAAATTGAATATAATTCAATTTTCATTTCTGTTTCTGAAAGTCAAGTTAAAAAGAAAAAAGTTAAGGGTACAAGATTTCATTGAATTTACTGTATATAATTTTTATATTAGTTTGATATTTAATTTGAAATCAATTATTTTGAATCATTAGTTACACAATTGACATTCAATTTTAAAACAATCACTTGAATTAATAAATTAGTCAATATGACAATAAATAAATAAGAACATTCTCATCATTTCAGAAAAATATATATAATATAATTATATGATATGGTGTGAGAGATAGATGAAATATTAAATTATTGCTAGTGGATTAAATAATTTAAATTTTTTTAAAAAAAAGGCATATGATTGCCATCCAATTCCTCTACCTCACACTTAAATTACATCTATGAGAACATGGACCATGCCTGAATTAATGGGCAGTTTTAAGTGTATTTTCCGTTCCATTCCATTTCATATATTATTATTTTTATTCTTAAAAATTTTAATCTAAAATAAATTATTAAAAACAATTCCAGCTTTTTGAGTCTAATACTTATATTTGACTTTTTATTTAGATAAATTTTTTATTTAATAAAGATTTCAAAAAAAAAAAAACTTCATATAGATAATTTCAGTGAAAAAAGGGGTCACTTCTATTCAACTTTTTTTTTCTATTTTCTTCCTTGTAGTATAATTTTTATTACTTTATTTATGCTATCTTTGAAATGACAAAGTGTTTCCTTTTCTTCAACAATGAATGATGTTCTTAATAAAGTAGACTTTATCTCAATTGCCATATCTAAAAGCTAATTAATCTTATAATTAAAAAGCAACGTCCCAACACTAAGATTAATTTATTTGAGAAAGTCAGAAGGTATATTTTTAACAACTACAAAGTTGGTTGGAGAGTATTACGTGGGAAAAGATTAAGTTTTTTTAACGCAAAATAAATTCTTATTAATAAATCAATATATATATAAGGTATAAATAAATTTATGTTATTTTAAAATATACAATATACATATAACTAATAAATTATTAGATTTTATTAAATTTTTTCAATTTAAATAATAGATAATGATAACATGTTGAGGGTGATCTAACTTTTAGCAGAACACTTAATATTTCATCTATCATCTGTTACATTTCATATTAAAAGAATATCTCTATTAGAGAATGACAAATGACTTTTATTAAAGAAAAATAAATAGCTTCTATTAAAAATAATAATAAATAACCTTTAAGCAGTGAAGGTTAAAATTTTATAATAAAAACTTAAATTACATTCAATTTTATTCTAAAAAATATATAAAAATATGATACAACTGCTAAATTTTAGATCTATATTGATCTGAAAATTATTTTAAAAATAAACTACACAAAAAATATGTAAAACTAAAAAAAAATAATATTAAAATTTAATAATAAATCCGAAAAAAAGATGGAAAGGGTTGTTATATGTTAATGCAATGATGGTAGCACCACTATCAAATTATGAAATAAGAAAAATCTACGGGAGTTCGGAGAAAAATAAGACGGCTAGAGTTTTTTTTATTATGACTGCTTAAGACTTTAATTTGTTAATTTTTTATCTTGTTAATTAAAAAGATAAATATCTAATTTAGACTATAAATTATAGCGTGAATTTAAAATTGAATTTTAATTTTTTTTATCATTTTATATTTTTTCTTTTAAATATAAGTCTGAAACTTCTTTTAATGAAACTATTAAATTGAACTAACTATATGATTTAATTTGAATTTTGGCTAAATATAATATCTAATTTAAATTTCAGATAAATATGGTAATTCAAATTGAACTTAATTTTTAATAAATAATTTTTTAATTATTAATATTTTATAATATTAATAAATAATTTTATAATATTTTAGTTTATAATAATTTTAGTAATTTATAATTTTAATAAATAATTAATAATTTAATAATTTAAAATTTTAAAAATTATTAAAATTATTATTATTATCAATGATAATATTAAAAAATTATTTTATATGAGATGTATAATTATACATCTTATATATTTTTAAATTATATAATTTTATTTATACTTTATATACATAGCTTTCATCTATTAATGAAACTTTATTTTCCATTAAAAAACTAAAAAATTATAAAATTCTAATCGTAATGCTACATATATGGATTTTGCTCATTTTTATATTTAAATTGCATTTTTTAGAAATTGTTTAATAGTTGCAAAATATTATTAATTTTATTAAGTTTAAATATCATTTTAAGCTAATTCTGAATATTAATATAAAATAAAATATATGAAAGTAATTTTATTATATATGAGCTAATTAAAATAGTGATAAAAAATTATTATTTATAAAATGGATCCAAAAAAGTGAAAAAATTATTTATTAATGAAAATTTAATTCTGATTTATTAAAAAAGAGAGAGAAAGTGCTAAAGCATATAATTTGGAGGAATTTCATAAGCAATTTTTTGTTTATGGCTATAGTCAATTTTATGACTTTGACTACGAGTTGACCAGCAAACAAAGACTATGGACTAGACGAGACACTTTCCAATTTATATTTATTACTCTTTTTTTTTTAATTAGAGTTTGTTTATCAAAACTGAAGCTTTTCAGCTTGTTATAAATAAGTGATTTTTAGATTATAATCAGATTAAAAATAAGCAGTTAAGTGTTTCTATAAACTAATTAATAATCAGCTGATAATCAGTTTATAATTAGTTAAATGTTTCTGTAAAATCAGCTTATAATCAGTTTTTAATTACAGAAACTGTCAAAATGACCAAACTGTCCCTGAATTTATTTATTGTATAAAAATAATTTTTTAAATGTCAATTCAAAATTTATTTTGCAATAATAATAATAATAATAATAATAATTTATTTAAGAAGAAACGTAAAAGAATTTTGATGGGAACTAAAGTGTATAGAGTGGACAAATTTGAAATATTGAAGATTAGATAGGGATAGTATGGTCTTTTACTTGGTCAAAACTGCTTAAAAAATAAGTGCTTAAAAAAAGTAGCAAAACTCAACTTTTAAAAAACTGATTAAAATCAGATTATAATCTACTATTTAAGTTTTCAGAAACACTTAAATAAACAACTTATAATCTAAAAACTGCTTATAATCAGTTTTGACCAGCTTTTAAGTTTTAAGAAACACCCTCTTATTAGTATAATTTAAATTTATCATACAATTTCTTTTATTGGTAAGGATTTTCCTTTTTCATTTACTATTTTTTTACCATCCAGAAAAATGCACCTATATTTTTTTACTGTGGATATTATTTTTTATATAATAATCACTGTTAAAATGTAAGAGAAAAGTATTACTATTTATAAGTTTTTTATTTTATTTGTTAGAACATAGACCAGACATCAATCTTGTTTCACTTATTTGAAATATTTATTTTTATAAAAAAATAATTGGAAGTCCTGTAGAATATAACTAAGAAACGACAAGAATTTTTTTAAATTTTTAATAAAAATATAAAAAAATAAAAAAATTCTAAATTTATTATATTTATAAAATATTTATTAAAATATTAAAATTTATAAAATATTTATCAAAATATTAAATTTTTATTAGTTTATAAAAAATTTATTATAAATTTATAATAAATTTATAAATTTTACACAGTTTATAATAAATTTATAATAAAATAATTAAAATAATCCTAATAAAAAATAAAAATCCAATAAAAAATACCATTTTTTTAATTTTTTTTTCTTCAATCACACCACTAGCAAATCAACTACAACAATACAATACTTTTTTTAAAACTTTTTTTTAGCAGAAATAAAGAAGATGAAATTAAAAAGCCCACTCTGCATCATCGTCTTCAACTGGAGGTGGGAATCCAGGAGAAGACATTACAAGAGCCAGCAAAATAAATACAAACAACCTGCATAAGTGAAACCCAAGAGAGCCAAGCAAACTGGGTAACATATCTAAAATACAAATCAAGGCCAAATGAAAATGAAAACGACCGATGAAAGCTCTTAACACAAACAAAATAAAAATATCAAACTCCTGTGTTCCGAGCCTGTAGTCAAGAGGAAAGATCCTGCAAAAGAGCCATAAATAAATTGCAGTGGAAGGCTCTATATTGAAACTGAAAAATGGATATCCCTTGCCAGGGGCGAAGCCAAACTTGTTAGTGAAGGGGGGCAAAATAAAAATATTATATATATATTAAAAATAATATAAATAATAATATTTTTATATATTCATAAACTAATGCGTAAATATCTTTCATATATAAAAAACAAAAAAAATTACAATTGCTCTCTACGTATTTTCATTCATTGATAATAACACATGATAGTCTCATTGTCGATGATATTAAATAAATATTTCTCAATATATGTAATCAAACAATCAATTATCTATTGATCTCCTATCCTATTGCATAATCGATTCTTGATAACCTTCATAGCAGAAAATGCCCTTTCAACTGTAGCAGTTGCAACAGGTAAAATTAAAGCCAAAGTTATAAGTTTATAGACCAACGGATACAAAATATCTTTCTTTGTCTTCACCATTTTTTCAGCAAGATTGGAAATTCCTGTCAAATTCAAAAACTCACAATTGGACTTCATATCAAGGATGTATGTCTCTAACTGATTGTCTAAAACCATAAGTTGGATTGAAGAAAAGTCAAGTGGATAAAATTCAGCCAAGTTGGATTGAAGAAAAGTCAAGTGGATAAAATTCATATCAAGCCACTGTTTTGAACTTTCTTGTTAAGTAGATTTTTGGGTGTTTTTCCTTCTTTTTTTTTTGATGGTGAGAATTTTTCATCTATTAATATCATCTATGTGAAGTTATACACTCAATCAATCATAAATGACATAATTAATAACCTAATTAAAACATATTAAAAAAAGAGAAAAATTCTAACCTTATCTTCTTCTTTCTTCTTTGTTTTTAGAGAATGCCAATTACTTTTTGATTAATTTTTTAAAAAAGATATCCATTGATTTAAAGAAGAGTAATTTGTATTGAGTTTGTTGTTTTAACTTCTTATAAAAGTTGAAGGATAGAGGGGTATTTTAAAAATTTGAAAGGGGGCAATTAAGTATTTTAAAATTTTTAATAATATATATATATATAATTCTAAAACAGAAGGGGGGCAGCTGCCCCCTTCTTATACAAGTGGCTTCGCCACTGTCCCTTGCACGCTTCAGTGAGCGAGGTATCTTCAGACCTGAAGACAGATGGCCATCAGTATCTACGGGGCGAAATCAGGTGGGGTCGGGTGGGGCTGACGACTCCTCTGTCCGGCTACCGACATATATTTTCAGGGTAAATTTTTGCCGATCGAAGCTGTTGGGAAAATCGGGTAATTTTCCCTCAAACTACAACTAGTGAATTGCACTGATTCGGTAATTTCCAGGAAAGACTACTGAATAGTCTCCTTAGACAAAATTACCATTCCAAATAAATTCCCAGGAAAGGCTGGAGGGGTCACAAATGGTCCCTCTTAAAACCTAGTCTCCTAGACAGAACTTACTTGTACAGTATATTATCACAACCTAAACCCGTGTATATATGAATAGTATCGTATATGTGAATAGTAAAATACACCCAAATGAATAGTACAATACACTACAAATAAACCCGACAAATAAATATTGAATACTATACTAATACAGAAAAGAAACAAAATAAATGCGGAATAAATAAAAGAGACAAGGAAAGAACACACCCGGAAATTTGATAACGGAGTTCGGCTAAATATGTCTACGTCTCCGAGCACCACTTGAGGCAGCCTGCTCTTATTAATTTGGGAAGAGAAGACCAAATTTATAATATACAAATTATTATAAAATGTATACTAATTTTTGGGATACAAATAATTAGGAAGAGATGAGTTATTTATAAGGCAATTAACTCACTCCTACCTTTAAAACTTTCGATGTGGGATTGCAACAAATTAAGCCACACCAACCAAAGCCATCAAATTTGACAGAAGCAGCAGAGGTGGAGGCCCAGCCCCCAGCCCTCCCCATCTCCTCTTTATCTGTATTAAAGATAAATTTTGCCCTCCTCTCCTCAATGAGCTGGTTCCAATACTGAGTATCCATGGTGGCTTCACAGTGATCTTGAATGACGGTAAGAGAGCAGGTTGGCTAGTATCCATATTGCTTGAATCTAATAGAGAAAAAAAACCAGAGGAGCCCATAGAGGCAATTCTTTCCCCAACACTAGGAGTCCATGGCAGTCGCACAAAAACCGGTTGAACAGATTGGCCTTAAATCAGAGAAGAAATGGCAAAAAACGAGGTCAATTAACTCACCCCTACCTTTAAAACTTCCGATGTGGGATTGCAACAAATTAAGCCACACCAACCAAAGCCATCAAATTTGACAAATCTCCACCTTGGCATAATTTCTAATCCCACCAAATGCAAACATTTTTCATCTTCCCAATCAAACAAAACAGTCTTCGTAGTACTTCCAATTTGCGCCTTCAGGCGCCAACTCAAATGTGCAGGATATTGACCAAGTCTAAACAATGTTTAAACTTGGCTTTTGCCACCACCTTGGTCATCATATCTGCAGGATTCTCCGTAGTCCGAATCTTCTGGAGAAGTATCTCCTCTTCTTCGAGAATTTCCCGCACAAAGTGATAGCGGACATCAATGTGCTTTGTTCTTGCATGAAAAACTTGGTTTTTTGCTAAGTGAATAGCACTCTGACTGTCACAATACACCTCAAGGTGTTTCTGACCAACTCCCAAGTCTCTTAGCAATCTTTGAAGCCAAATTGCCTCTTTTATAGCCTCTGTAATTGCCATATACTCTGCCTCTGTTGTAGACAAAGCCACTGTTGACTGCAAAGTAGACTTCCAACTAACTGGCGCCTTAGCTAAAGTGAATAAGTAGCCAGTTGTAGATCGTCGCTTATCCAAGTCACCTGCATAGTCAGAATCACAATATCCAACTACACATTGACCAAGTGATTCATCCCGCTCAAACACTAAGCCAACATCTACAGTACCTTGAATATACTGTAGAATCCATTTCACAGCTTGCCAATGAACTTTGCCAGGATCATGCATATATCTACTCACAACACTAACTGCCTGTGAAATATCAGGTCTCCTACACACCATTGCATACATCAAGCTTCCAACTGCATTAGCATACGGGACTTTCGCCATGTATTCTCGTTCTTCATCTGTCTTTGGAGATAACTGGCTGCTAAGCTTCAAATGAGGAGCAAGCGGAGTACTTACAGGTTTTGTATCTTCATTCATACCAAAACGTTGTAATACCTTCTTTAAATACTGCTTCTGTGTCAGCCAAAACTTGCCTCTCTGTCTATCCCTGCTTATCTCCATGCCGAGAATCTTCTTGGCTTCTCCCAAATCCTTCATCTCAAACTCTTTACTCAACTGAGCCTTCATTTTATCAATTTCAATTTGGCTCTTGGATGCTATTAACATATCATCAACATACAAGAGTAGATAGATGTAGGACCCATCTTGAAGCCTGCGCAAATACACACAGTGATCGTATTTGCTTCTTGTGTACTTCTGACCCATCATAAACTTGTCAAATCGTTTGTACCATTGCCTCAGTGATTGCTTCAATCCGTACAATGATTTGTTCAGTTTACAAACCCAATTTTCTTTACCAGCAACTTTGAATCCATCTGGCTGAGACATATAGATTTCCTCCTTCAAGTCACCGTGTAGAAACGCGGTCTTCACATCAAGTTGAGCTAGCTCCAAATTCAACTGTGCTACCAGGGCCAACAAAATTCTAATTGAGGAATGTTTAACAACTGGAGAAAATACCTCATTATAATAACCTCCCTCCTTCTGAGCATAGCCTTTAGCTACCAATCTTGCCTTGTAGGCGAACATCATTCTTGATAGGAAATCCTTCTTTCTTTGCAAATACCCGTTTGCATCCAATTGCTTTCTTGCCTTTTGGTAACTGTGTCAACTTCCACGTCTTGTTCTTCTCAAGAGATTGCATCTCTTCTTTCATTTCATCTTTCCATCTACCATTTTCTGAACTTCGGATGACTTCAGGAAAGGTGGATGGAACTTCATCAACAACTGGAAGTGCATAGGCCACCATGTCAACAAAACGAGCAGGTTTCTGAATTTCTCGTCTTGTCCTTCTAACAGCAATTGACTCTGACTGCTGTTGAGATTCTTGGGTCAGAATCTCTTCCTCATCTGAGTCTGCTTCTGCCATAGGAGAGTCACTCATAGTACCTTTTGCTGGGCTCACCATTATCTGTTCAAACTCCACCTGTTTTGGTGTACACTCCACCTGCTGCGGAGTACCATCAGTTCCTTCTTGAGTTACCTTATGCAACATGGAAGATTTATCAAAGGTAACATCCCTGCTGATGATAGTCTTCTTTGCCTCTAGACACCAAAGACGATATCCCTTAACTCCAGCATTGAAGCCCATAAAGAGAGCCTTCTTTGCTCGTGGATCCAACTTTGATTCATTTACATGATAATATGCAGTAGAACCAAAAACATGCAAAGAATCATAATCTGTTGCAGGTTTCCCAGACCATACCTCTAAAGGAGTCTTGCAGTCTATTGCAGATGACGGCAAGCGATTGATGAGATGTTGAGCATATGTCACAGCCTCAGCCCAAAACTTTCTGCCTAACCCAGCATTAGACAGCATGCAACGAACTTTCTCCACCAATGTCTTGTTCATACGCTCTGACACCCCATTTTGTTGTGGTGTTTTTCTGACTGTAAAGTGCCGAACTATGCCAAATTCTTGGCATGCCTCCAGGAATGGATCACTCTTGTATTCTCCACCATTGTCTGTTCGGAGAACTTTGATCTTTCTACCAGTCTGGTTCTCAACCTGAGCTTTCCATTTAAGAAAAACTCCAAGCACTTCATCTTTCTTCTTCATAGTAAACACCCATACTCTTCTGGAAAAATCATCAATAAAAGTAACAAAGTAATGCCTACCTCCAAGAGATGGAGTCTTGGCAGGTCCCCACACATCTGAGTGCACATAATCCAAAATACCCTTGGTATCATGAATGGCAGTGCCAAATTTCACTCTTCTTTGTTTTCCCAAAACACAATGCTCACAAAATTATAATTTGCAAGTCTTCGTACCTTTCAACAATCCTTGCTTGGCAAGAATTTGCAAGGATTTTTCACCAGCATGACCCAAACGCATATGCCACATCTTTGTTGCCTCTGAATCCTTCTTGCTACTAGACATTGCAGTCGCTACTGTCCCAACCACTGTACTACCTTGGTAGTAATACAGATTATTCTTCCTCACGTCTTTCAACATCACAAGTGCTCCCGAAGTTGCTTTAAGAATTCCATCTCGCATCATCACAACTAGGCCTTTTGACTCTAAGGCCCCCAAAGAGATGAGATTCTTCTTCAAATTCGGAACATACCGTACATCTTTTAGAATTCTTGTGGATCCATCATGATTCCGCAGCTTGATTGAACCTATCCCAGCTGTTTTACATGGATTGTCATTTCCCATGTAAACAACTCCACCATCACATTCTTCAAAATCAAAGAACCACTCCCGGATGGGAGACATATGGTAGGTGCAACAGGAATCCAAAATCCACTCGTCTGGATGGGATGTTGAAGGTGATACCACCAAAGAGACATCTGACTCTGCATCACTTTTGCATTCTGCAACATTTGCATCTTGCTGAGCCTTCCCTTTATTCTTCAACTTTGGACAGTCTTTCTTCCAGTGCCCTTTCTCATGACAGAAAGCACATTCATCTTTGGCAACTCTGCTTTTTGACTTTGATCTTCCTCTTCTTCCCTTCGACTGGCTCTGCTGACGACCTCTCGCCACTAATGCTTCATCTGCTGTAGCTACTTTGTTTCTCCTTTTATCTTGTTTTCTCAATTCATGACTATACAAGGCAGAACATACAACATCTAAAGATACATTCTCCTTCCCATGAAGTAAAAGTAGTTTCTAAGTGTTCGAATTCATCGGGAAGGGATGACAATAACATCAAAGCCAAATCTTCATTTTCAAATTTTACATCTAAGTTTAACAGGTCTGCTACTAATTGTTGAAACAAAGTGATGTGTTCATTCATAGTAGTACCTGGTTGGTAATCAAACCGGAACAGCCTCTTCTTCATAAGGAGCTTATTCTGACCACTCTTTTTTAAAATTTTTCCTCCAACGCCTTCCACAATTTATGTGCAGAAATCTCGTTCTTGAATGCATACTTCTGCTCTCTGGACAAGCACGATCGAATTGTTCCGCATGCCAACTGATTTATGATACTCCAATCCTTATCTTCTACATATTCTGGTTTCTTTTCTTCAATGGCAATGTCAAGGCCCTGTTAGAAAAGGGAGTCCATGACCTCGCCTTGCCACATGCCGAAATAGCCAGTATCGTCAAATATCTTTACCGCCAACTTCAAACTTGACATTGGAATCCTTGGCCATGTGGACGAGGAAGCTAATGTCCCTTGTGTCATATCTGATGTAGCACTATAGTTGGTGGATCTACTGATGTCATTACAGACTCAAATGATAATATTCAATATAAACAATATTACAAACAAACATAGGACGAACCTTCGGCTCTGATACCACTTGTTGGGAAAATCGAGTAATTTTTCCTCAAACTACAACTAGTGAATTGCACTGATTCGGTAATTTCTAGGAAAGACTACTGAATAGTCTCCTTAGACAAAATTACCATTCCAAATAAATTCCCAGGAAAGGCTGGAGGGGTCACAAATGGTCCCTCTTAAAACCCAGTCTCCTAGACAGAACTTACTTGCATAGTATATTATCACAACCTAAACCCGTGTATATATGAATAGTATCGTACACGTGAATAGTAAAATACACCCAAATAAATAGTATAATACACTACAAATAACCCGACAAATAAATATGAATACTATACTAATACAGAAAAGAAACAAAATAAATGCGGAATAAATAAAAGAGACAAGGAAAGAACACACCCGGAAATTTGATAACGGAGTTCGGCTAAATATGCCTACGTCTCCGAGCACCACTTGAGGCAGCCTGCTCTTATTAATTTGGGAAGAGAAGACCAAATTATAATATACAAATTATTATAAAATGTATACTAATTTTTGGGATACAAATAATTAGGAAGAGATGAGTTATTTATAAGGCAATTAACTCACTCCTACCTTTAAAACTTCCGATGTGGGATTGCAACAAATTAAGCCACACCAACCAAAGCCATCAAATTTGACAGAAGCAGCAGAGGTGGAGGCCCAGTCCCCAGCCCTCCCCATCTCCTCTTTATCTGTATTAAAGATAAATTTTGCCCTCCTCTCCTCAATGAGCTGGTTCCAATACTGAGTATCCATGGTGGCTTCACAGTGATCTTGAATGACGGTAAGAGAGCAGGTTGGCTAGTATCCATATTGCTTGAATCTAATAGAGAAAAAAAACCAGAGGAGCCCATAGAGGCAATTCTTTCCCCAACACCAGGAGTCCATGGCAGTCGCACAAAAACCGGTTGAACAGATTGGCCTTAAATCAGAGAAGAAATGGCAAAAAACGAGGTCAAGGTTCACCACCTTGAAACGATTGATGAGCAATCGAACAAATGAAATATCTATTAGTAATTATATTAATATATGTTATTTTTCTAATAAATATCTATTATATAATATATAGTATATTTAATTTAAAATATTAATAAATTATGATACATTACAAGATTGAGATAATAACTCATTATATAATATTGTGTCGTCGTTAGCTATTTTAATACAATATATATATTAAAATTAATAATATTTAATACATCACTATTAAATAATAAATAATTTTAAATATATACTTATAACCATAAATTTTTAATTTTATTAAATGTTAACATATATTAATAACATATTAATTTTACTATCCAATGTCTAAAATAATATTATAAAAAATTTTTAATTATAAAAATGATATTGTGACTAATTTTTTAATCAATATCATTTATTTATTTTCAATATTATGATTCAAGAATGTTGTTTAAAATAGTTTTAATTTATATTAATGCAAATTGCGGAGGAAAAAATTTTATAAAAATAATAAGAATTAGAATGATGAGTAAGGTTGTTAAATAATACAAAATTATTCAACTAAGTAGACGTTTAACCAAACTATTATTTCCTTTGACTAAGATTAATCAAAATTGTGGATGATTGAAAGCAATGTACAGAGAAGAATGCACTCAATGGTTTTTTCTTCACCAACTTATATACTGTCATGCCATTATCACAAATCCAAATTCAATGCTTAATTTTTTTTTAAAAAAATGCTTAATTAATACTAATAATACTTATAGTTTTATAAATAATATTCATTAATCAATTGCGTTTAAAACAATAAAAATATATTCTTTGAGATATAATATTCTATTTAATGCAATCCTAGTAAAACTTTTAATCCTTATAATGATAAATGAAATTAATATCTATTATTTATTATACTATAAAGCAAACTGAACTTTCACATACAAATTGACATGAAATCCTATTTAATATTATATTTATTAGGTTGCTTTTAAATGAAAATTTTCAAATTTTAATGAGATAACTAAATAATTGAAACCATTTAAATAATAAAATGTATTAAAGTCAATATATCATTTTATATTTAGAGCAATTTTCGTATTATTATGAACTAAATACTCAATTATATATTGACTCACTAATTCAAAACTATGTTAAAATTTCATTGAAATATTAATTTTAAGAGTGTTAAAAAAAAATTAGAGTTGAAGTCTATTAAAGGAAAAACATTGTTATACTATATGGTGAAAACTTAAATTAATTAAAAATAAAAATGTGGGAAAGGTAGTCATATTTATCCCTTATTGATTAATTGTTAATAATAAATGTTATTGTTGACTACATTTTGATTCTATAGATAGAAATTAAATAAGACATGCAAATCATCTTTTTATTAACTTGCCAATTTAATTAAATGGAGTATTATTGTCTCTCTTTTAGTTTTTAACACTTTTTATAATTTTTTATTTGCATTTGAAGTATAACTTTTATAATTAGAAAATAATTATTTAATTAAATTATATTATTTATTTATTATTTTCCACACATATATATTTAAACTTTTGATGATAAATATACATTGAATAAATATATAATTTATGCACAATAAAATATTCTTTTATACATATAATATTTAAGTAGAATTTTAATTTTGTAGTCATCATAAGAAAGGAAGAGCTATGCACAAAAAAAATAAACAAAAATAAAAGGAAACTTAAGTTCCATTACTTATTTTTTATTTATGTTTTTTATTGCATAAAAATGACAATTATATATATTTAAAATATATTTATTATATATAGAGTTTTTGTATAAAATTAAAATAAAATTTTCATTTTTACATTTTACAAAATAAATTTCTTGTACTTTTTAACTTTTAATTATTGATATGATAGTTTTATCTTGAGCAATTTTTTTTAAACGTTAACAAGAAAAATATTTTATCAAATTAAAAATTTTAATTTTAATGTTATTAACATTTTATTTAAGGAAAAAATTTTAAATTGTGCTCTCTAAAATATATTTAAATGTATATTTTATTAAAATATGTTATTATATATTTTTTAAAATTGAATAAATTATAGAATTGAAATAACTACTAAACACTCAAATAATTATGTGCATATTGTACAAAAACATAATATTTTTGAAATTATTATACTATTTTCGAAATATATCAAGAAGTATTAACATTTTCTTATTTTTTATTTTACTAATTAACTGTTTTGATAAAAAATTTTGCTTTCTAAAAATATTAAATAAATTCAAAAATTAAAAGAAAATTTATTTGATAATGAGTAAAAAAGGAAATTTTTTTTATGACATTTTTATGTAAAAAGTTATACATTTATTAAATATAATTTTTAATACCATAGTTTTAAAATTTTAAAAAAAGATAATAATATTTTTATATTAAAATAATTATAACAAAAAAAATAAGAAAATGAAAATGAAACTGAAAAATATTAGTTTTTTTATAATATTTATTAACTTAAATGGAATAAAGATATTTAAATCAGATTTAATGATGAATAAGGTAATAAGAATGATAAAAATAAAAATAAACGAGGTATCAATATGATATCCCTTGGTTAGTTTGGATTTCATACTATTTAAGCATTAATTCATAATATTAATAAATAAAACTAAAAAAGGAAAAACATTATAAAGGCATTTAACCAAAACTTTCTTAATTTGGGTTTCATATTTTACCAAGAAATCTCAACTTTAAAGTTTTTTTTTTTAACAAAACTTTAAAGAATTAACACAGCAACAAAGAAAATTTGATTGTTATTTAAAAAAAAAAGGAGGAAAATTTGATTGTTGCAAAAAAATTATATGAAAAAAATTAATAATAAAAGAATGAAAAAATAAATAATAATAAATTATAGTACACGTCAACACGGCTCCTTTTCTCACATGTGGGTCTCAGTTAAAAGCCAATAATAAAAGAAACTTTAATAAACGATGGCATGGCGGCATGTAATTGGTGACAGCCGAAAGCACTAAGTCCCGCTTTTCTCGCTCGGCTATCGTTTTGAGCCCTTCTTCTATCATTGGTTGGCCCTGTTTGTGTAAGTCTGTCACTGTCACGTAACTCCAAATATATTTTTAAATTTTCAATTAAAATGAATCAATTTCTTTACTTATAAATAAAAAAAGCCGAACAAAAAAAATTATTAAAGTCAAAAATGCACTCCGTGTCATGTTTTTAAATTTTAATTTTATTTATTTATTTATAAATTATAAAAACACCAACATACAAATTTAAAATTTAAATAAAAATAATATATACTTTTAATTATCGTCAGACTATATTTTTATTTTTTATATATTATAATATTTTCATATTAAATTATAAATTTATTATCATTTTTTAATTATATTTTAAATTTTAAAAATAAATTTAGGATTGATTTATGTTAAATTTATATCCATGACTTAAAAATAAAATTTAAATTTTTTATTATTTTTCTCTAAATTAATTTTAGTTTATTATATAAAAATAGTTAAATTAATGTTCACGCATTATTCAAGTATCAAACCCTGTATTAGGTTAATTATTAAGCTAATAATATAATAAAATAAAGAAAGAAAAAAAATGAAGTAATTTACATTCATCATCTATAAAAAATTAATTAACTTATTTTATTATTAATAAAATTTAAATTTTATATCAGTTGTCCCTTAAATTAAAAATTTTATAACAAAATCTTCATTGATTTAAAAGGCTGTCATTTCCATTAACGGTGCCACGTCAGTTCTTAAAATAAATCCATTATAAATTTCATCCATTGTTTCTAAAGAATTTTTAAATTTCACTAATCATCCTTAAAAAATATTTTAATTTTACCCGTCGTCCTTAAATCATCTCTTTATTTCATCTGTCATCTTTAAAGAATTACTTTAAAATCATATATAATTTATGTTGGTGTAATAATTTTATCATTAGACTTCTTATTTTAAAAATAAATGTCTAACCATCCAAACAAATCACATATTAAATAGTTTAAAAAATTTTAAAAAAATTTAAAATTTTATTTTTTTTAGATTTGAATGATAATTTTAAATAATTTTTTTCTGTATTTGAATAATAATAATTATTCTATTTTTATTTTTTATAAAATAATATTTAATAATTATTATTATAATTCAATTGTAAAAAATTAAAATTTTTAAAATTTATAATTTTAAAAATAGTATAATTATTATTATAATATTTTTTATTTTTTAAAATTATTTTTAATACTAATTGTTATTATTATTTAAATATAGAAAAATTAAATTTTTTAAAATTGGATAATTTTAAAATTTTAATTTTTTAAAAAATTTTACTAATAAATTTATTGAACTGATTAATAAGTTTTATTTAATTATTAAATAAAATTATTTTATAATTAATAATAATTATTATTACAAATAATTTTAAAAATAAAAAATATAATAATAATAATTATACTATTTTTAAAATTAGAATTATTATACTAATATGAATTATATGTGATTTTAAATTAATTCTTTAAGAATGATAGATAAAATTAAAATATTATTTAAGTATGATAAATGAAATTAAAATTTTTTTTAATAATAATTTATGAAATTAAAAGAATTTTTTAAAAACTACGGATGAAATTTATAATGAATTTATTTTAGAAATTGACATAATTTTATTAACGATAATAATTATAATTTTATTATAAAATTTTTAGCTTTATAAATAATTGGTGAAAAATTTTAATTTTATAGTTAATAAAATGAGTTAATTAATTTTTAAGAGACATGACTATAAATTAGTCAGAAAATGGTAGTCAAAAACAAAATTTCATTTTTTATTTGTTGCATCCTCAGCGCTCCAGGCTTGACAAAATGGGGTTCTCAGAAGAGAAATGATCGGCAAATACAACTCTGTTTTTCTCTCTTTCTATTACTAACCTTTTTTTTTTCTCCATTTTCAAACGTACGCTCTCACGACACAGAAGACCTCCTCCTCGTCCTGTCTTTTTTACGTTGTCGTATGTTCTCTTTCTCTGTGTCTGTCTCTTTTATAACTTCCTCAAATTTTCTGTCTTTTCTATTTCTTTTTCTTATTTCCCTCTCTATCTCGCTTTCTCTTTTTGTGTTTCTGTTTCTGTTTCCGATCGTAGCGGGTAATGCTTCTTTTTTTTTTTTTTTTCGTTTTTCATATTTTAATAAAAAACTGAATTTTGACTATGGGCTGTGTCCTTTATGTGCATTGAATTATTTATATATATGGTATGGTATGTGTGGATCTTGTCATGATTCTTTCAAAAATATTAAAATTTTCAGTTTTTATTTTTTTTTGCCTTTTCAGGTTGTATGTTTTTGTAATTAAAGCTCTCTTTTTTGGTTAAATTTTAAATTTGGGAGCCTAAAATAAAATTTTTTTTTAGGTGTTTCTGTACTGTATATATGAGTTCTGCCATTTTCACTTTCTCTTCCTGGGTTTGTTTGTTAAGGAGGTGCTGATATTGGGTGGGTTTTTCTTTGGGATCTCTGAGATTTTTGTTTTGGGATTTGCTTTGTTTTTCTAATCTCTATCTGGGTTATTTATTTATTTGTTAAAAATTTCATTCTTTTTTTTTAAACATGGCAGACAAATATTTATAATGACCAACAATCGAGTTTTGCTAACTTTTTTGATCTCTTTGGATCTTGAAGCTATCTTCCTCTCCCTCTCTTTCTCATTATTGAAATTTGAATTTTGGTGGTGATTTTTTTTCTGGGTTTTTGTTTTTCAAATTTTCTATATCTGTTGTAAAATTTTGATACTTTTCTAGTTTTTAACTTTTTTGCCTTTCCTGTTTTTTTATACATTGAATATATTGGGCCCAGCCAGCCTCGCTTCTGTTTTTTTTTTTTAACCTTTTTTTTCATATTTTCTCACATTTTTATTTTCTTTCTTCTTAATTCTTATTTGTTTATTCTTTGATTTGCTTCAGAACTGATGATTACTAATTGCTTGATTTTCATTGCAGAAAACTGGAGCAGATAAAAAGATTAACTTTTGAAGGGAATTCTTGGTTGATCAGAGATACAGAAACATAATTCTGTATTCTGTTGAAGCCGTTAACATTGAAGAAATTCTCCAAATGCTAAATTTTAGCAGAAATAGAAATCAACCAAGAAACAACAGATCTATGGCACTCGGAGGTCTGCTTTTCCTTGTATTTGGGCATTAAAATTTAGTATTTTTACCATTTTTGTCTGCATTTTATTTTAAGGTGGACCTCTTGATTTTGAGTCTATTCCTTCTGTAATATTAAAACCATTGTTGTTTTTAGTATTTAACTTTTGTTTTGTGTGTGTGTGTGGCTCTACTTTTTTGCAGGTTTGGATTATGCAGACCCTAAAAGGAAGAGTAATATTGTAGGGAAGATTTTTTTGGCTGCTGCCCTCACAGCCTTATGCATTATTATGCTCAAACAATCCCCAACATTTAATACCCCAAGTCCGGTAATTCCTTGTTTTAACAGGGTCAGCTTCAATATTTTGAATCACATTTTTGATTGCTTAGGCTTAGCCTTTTCAGATAGTGTACCTGGTCTATTCTTTTGTTTGAAGTTGCAGAATTGGCATATAAACATATGAGAGGACCTTGATTGTTCTCTAAGATGTTCAGAACGCTCCTACTCACGAGTGCTCTGTTATTGCCTTTTAGTTCCCTGGATGAGGGTTCCGTGTACAAGCACATGCAAAAACAGGGATGGATCAGGCAACTTATGGTTTAAAATCTATTGGTTTTAATTGTCAATGTTTTTAACTTCAATCATTGAATAGCAATACTATTGATGCTTACCATAGTTTATGGCTGTT
Source organism: Garcia nutans (assembly GCA_947685225.1). Lineage (NCBI taxonomy): Eukaryota > Viridiplantae > Streptophyta > Magnoliopsida > Malpighiales > Euphorbiaceae > Garcia > Garcia nutans. The sequence continues at coordinate 3,874,641 of CANTUV010000071.1, forward strand.
AATTTTTATAAACTTGGACTCAATTTGATTGCTTAGGGAACATTGGAAAATGAAATCTAAATTTGGTATATATCAAGTGAGATTTTTTCCCTTTTTCTTTTTTCTTATGCCTTGTTGCAAATTGTAACAGGTTGTCACCGTCAATTTTTTGGATATCTGTGAAATTTCATGACACATTTCTCATTTTGTGGTTGGATTATTTCCAGTTCTCTGTGCATGAAGAAGGGGTATATCATGTCCTAGTGACTGGTGGTGCTGGCTATATTGGTTCACATGCTGCATTGCGACTTCTGAAGGATGGTTACAGGTTAACCATCGTGGTATGCTCATTTCCTGGAATTTACTAATTTTATTTTTGTATCATAATCCTTTATAGGTCTACATTCTTAACTGCAATAGTTCTATTAAGAACAGGCTTTCTGATTTTTGACAGGATAACCTCTCAAGAGGAAACCTAGGTGCTGTCAAGGTTCTAGAAGAACTATTTCCAGAACCTGGGAGGCTTCAGTTCATATATGCAGACTTAGGGGATGCAAAAGCTGTATCCTTGTTGTACCACTTGTAGTATATAAATTACTTTTGGGTGTGGACTGTCAAATTTGCTGCAACTTGTTTCCTTCACTGAAATTTCAGATTAACAAAATATTTTCAGAAAACGCATTTGATGCTGTGATGCACTTTGCTGCTGTTGCATATGTTGGGGAAAGTACCATGGATCCTCTTAAGTAAGTTTTGTTTTGTGGTTTGAAGTAGACCTGTTAAAACTTCTGTTAAACTTGGAGCTTTAAAGCAGTCTCATTTCATTTGTGGCCATTTTTTTTGTTGTTATACTGCATGCTGTGATGGTATTAATAATGAACTAGGTGCCACTAAAACTTAGTTCCAAGAAACTTTGTTGAATCACAATCACTGAACACTTTTCAAATACATATTAACTGCAGCTGATTATTAGATCAGCAAGTAACTTTGACATTTTTCTTGGATGGCATCTTGGTGTTATCTTTTGTGTAAAATAGAGTCTTGAGTTTTTTCATTTTGATGTTGAATGAGGTTAAAATAATAGAAAAGCAAACTAAACATCTAAACTTCTTTTCAGTAAACCTACATCTAAAACTGAATCTTTTCTGAAATTTGGTTAAAACAAAAAATTGAAAACCATTAAGCATGGTGCAGCATTTTTCACCATCATCACTGCCAACTTGAGCCTGTCTTTTTCTGTTGCAATTTTCAATAATATAGCACAGCATTCAGCAGCTGCAAGTAACTTTTGCTTCTACGTGAACATCTCTATTTTATGCAATATCTATATCTGTAAGGCATGTTACCAAACATTCTGCACAATAACTTAGGAAAACCAAAGTTGATGGAGACTCTTCGTGACTGAATCATGCATATCATGCTCTTTATTCCGAGAATCATGAAAAATTCATTTAAATATATAGAACATAAGAAATTTCTTCTGAATTTAATATTATGGATATCAAATTGACATATTTAGTTATATGATATATGTTGCTTTCTATAGTTTGAATCATGTTCAATTAAAACAACCAATGTCTTTATTATCCAAACAAACAGGAGCCTTAACTGTCACTAATCATGATATCCTTGTCCTTGTTGTGAAGGTATTATCACAACATCACATCAAACACTTTGGGAGTGTTGGAGTCAATGGCTGCACATGATGTGAAGACTTTGATATATTCAAGTACATGTGCAACATATGGGGAGCCTGAGCAGATGCCTATTACTGAAGATACTCCACAGGTTATCGCTGTGAAAATTGATGGGCACTCTGATTTATTTGTTTGTTAAGTTTGAGGTTTTACATATGACTAAAAAGATGTTGCATAGGTAGTTATTGCTGGATGACTGATCTGTGTCCCTTCATCTCAGGTCCCGATTAATCCATATGGGAAAGCTAAGAAGATGGCAGAGGATATCATCTTGGATTTTTATAAAAATTCTGACATGGCAGTGATGATACTAAGGTTGGTGTCTTGATATCATTTTTGCATCCTGTTTGACTTCAAATTGCTACTCATCTAACAGCTAAGTTGTTTCTTCCTCGTGAATTCTTTGTCAAGAGTCTTACATTTAATAATCCAATGCATTATTTGGATAATTTGTTGCATTTGAAATCACCCTATCCTGAGCCCTGTTGTCCCACAGTTTATTGACTTCCACTCTTCCAACCTTTTTTTCCAGACTATATATTCAACATCATGAACAGAATATGTTATTTTTTTCTGCTTTTCTCATAACTTGGATTTAGCGAAATTCTTTCCTTATGGAAAAAAAAAGAAAAGAAATTTAGGAAATCAGGATAATTGATAACCTCCCATAAATTCTTAGTATTTGATTTTGGGCTTTAGCTGTCTTTGGTATTTTTTTTTTGTTCAAAATCTAGTGAATAATAAAGTTTCATTCCTTTCACAGCTTTCTGGAAACATATTTCTGCAGATTTTAGGGTGATATTTTTTGATACATGACCTTGTATTTTGCCAAATGCACATTTTTCTAAAGCATATCTCAGCTGCCCTGCGAAGAACAGGCATGTGTTGGATGAAGTTTACATATGAAATCTTGATGCCAGACCAGAAGTTAAAATCTCTCAATCTCTCTCTCCCTCTCTCTATCGCATGTGTGCACACTATTTTGTTTGGGTTTTTGGCTGTTAAAAAATACAAAATTCTCGCCTGGGTTACTGATTGATGCAGTTTGTTTGTGAATGACTTCCAGATACTTCAATGTGATTGGTTCAGATCCAGATGGCAGACTAGGTGAGGCTCCCAGGCCTGAACTGCGCGAGCATGGGCGGATTTCTGGAGCTTGTTTTGATGCAGCTCGTGGTATTATTCCTGGCCTGAAGGTATGTTTGTTTATGTTACCTGTACCTTTTCCCTTTAGATTAAAGTTGCAACTTGCTTGCTTGCTATACCCTGAGTGTATGCCCTTGGTTAATTTGTATGTAAGAGTAATTTATTATTTATGATTCTGAAATCCTAGGTTGAGCTCTGCAGCTTTCTTCTTGGACACTGGTGTCACTTGATTTACATAATCTTAATCAGTGTGGTCTTTTTTCTCTGATTGCATGTGTACATACATGCACAATGTTACATCGATGTTCTGGAAAGCTAAACATTTAGTGCAACAACTGCCTGCTTGGTTTTTCGATGCCACTGTTATGCAGAACTTTGATCATCTTCCTGGTTTTGAATTTATTTAGTTTTTAGATTCTTATTTTTGGTACAGATCTCACTGACACGCTTGAGTGTTGCCCCATTATATGTGTCCATGCATTATTAATTGAGCAAGTAAATGACAAGTTACAAATATTTGGATAGCATATATGTCGGCTACAAATATGATGACTAAGGGGAAATCTGGGTTGGTTTAGCCCTTGAACTTCTTCTGAGTACATCTGCTTCCATACACAATCAGAATTTTCAGTTGAAAATATAGCAACACCACATCCTTCTGTTGTATGAAATTCCTACCCACATCAACATGTGGTGTTTCCATTCCTTTGCAGGTTAGAGGAACAGACTACAAGACACATGACGGCACTTGCATACGAGATTATATTGATGTTACTGATCTCGTTGATGCTCATGTGAAAGCTCTTCAAAAGGCAGTGCGGGGTAAGGTTGGGATCTACAATGTTGGTACTGGAAAAGGTGCGCCAAATAGCTCGAACGTTGAATTGCTCTTTTTCCCCCTCATGTTAGTTGACATTTTCTGATTCCTATCATCAGGTAGATCAGTCAGGGAATTCGTTGAGGCATGTAAGAAGGCAACCGGCGCAAACATCAAGGTCGACTATTTACCTCGTCGACCAGGTGACTATGCTGAAGTTTATAGTGACCCAACAAAGATTAGGCTTGAGCTGAACTGGACCGCACAACACACCAATCTCCAGGAGAGTTTACAAGTAGCATGGAGATGGCAAAAATCACATAGAGATGGGTATGGGTTACCTCTGGTAATGGCTGCTTGAAACATTGAGAGGGGTCCATAGCTGAGATTTAATTTTAGAGCCCCTTGCAGCACCCACTTTCAGCTGAGCTTCTAGTCTCTTAGAATAGGGGGGTGTCAAAATTTTTTTTCTTTTTTGCTATCTAATTAATATATAGTAGTAGGAGTAGCCAATTCATTATATGTATCGAACACATGATATAGTTTAATAATATGATGCCCATTTGCTGAGGGGCAGAGTATAGTTTCTGTTGGTTCAGTGCTTTTTGGTTTTTTCGATTTATTTTTTTGTAGCTAATCATCTAATGTTCAATATACTAATTTTTCTAAAGTAATATATTCTTTCATTTATTTAGCATATAAGTTCGTAAATGCAACTTATCCTGTGAGCTGCATAACATCTCAAAACCCGTTACAAAGGTTACAACCGCTTTATATACGAACAAAGCTTCATTGATGTTTTGAAGCAGTAAGTAATACATTTACATAAAATTAGTTAATTTGAATGATATTTAGTACTCATTTTTCATAAGTGTCTTTTAAATTCTATAATTTGATCAAAGAATAAAATTTAAAAAGCATTCAAACAAAATTGAAATATATCCAAATTTTAGAATGGTTTAGGATAAATTGGTATATGAGATTTGACTTATTAAGAAGTTAGTCCATGCATTTTCAAAATATAGCTTGTAAAATATAGCTAACTTCTTGTAAAATATAGCTAATTTATTGGAGCTCACACATTGTAGAATCCATTGCTTGGTATTTGGTCTTAGTTGAACTCCTACCCACTATGTTCTGTTCCTTTGTCTTTCATGAAATAGGAGAGACACCCAAGAAAATACAAAAGCCTAAGACTAACTTTCATTTAGAAGAATAAGTTGCGCAATCTCTATCACAATATGCAGAAACATTTAGTTTGTTTCATTCTGGCAAGAAGAGGCTAAGAGAAGGATTCTTCTTCAGATGCTAAAGAAAATGATGAGCAAGCTGCATATAAATCTCTCGAGGACTCTGTACATATTGGTTTAACTATAGTAAAATAAAAGTGGTATCTAGTCTAGCAAATCCCAAATACAACAGTCGACAGACAATACTTCTGTAAGGTTAAAGATCATAAAGTAAAGAAGAATTAGTGGAATCCAGCTGAGCTCCCTTTGGAAGTAAAATCAATTTAGGTGTCGAAGCTAGTAAATCAGTATTCTTGAGGATGTCTAACACATACTTACGTTGGTTAACATAAATCCTAGTTGCCGTCCGTCCTCATAATTTCCTCGCCTAAAAAATACTTTTCCAAACCTAGATCCCTGAGGGTGAACTTCTTATCCAGAGCAACTTTTAATTGGTTGATAACATCATCTGAACTGCCGCACACTAATACATCATCAATGTAGACCAGTAGAGCCAAAAACAACTCATCCTTTTCCAAGGTAAATAAGCAGTTGTCATGGACAGACTGAATGAACCCAAAATGCAAAAGGAAAACAATAAGCTCAATATTCCATTAATGAGAGGCTTGTTTCAGGCCATAGAGATATCGCTGAAGTCTATATACTTGGCTAGACTTGGCCTTTATGTACCCTTCTGAAGGTACCATGTAAACCTCTTCATCTAAAAAACTATGAAGAAAAGCATTGTTTACATCTAATTAATATATTAGCCAATTCTTAGTTGCTGCCACTGAAAGGAGAAGTCTCACGATGACAACATTAGCTACTAGTGAAAAATTCTCAATATAATCTGCTTCAGCAACTTAATGATACTCTTTGGCCACAAGTATGGCCTTTTGCCTGTCCACTGATCCATCTAATTTAAGCGTCAATTTAAACACCCACTTATAACTGATAACGGATTTTCCAGAAGGTAGTGATGTTGATTTCCATGTTTGGTTAGCTTTAAGAACATGTAACTCATGCTCCATTGCTCTCAATTTTTGGTTTATTATAATTCTTAGGATCATGCAAGTAAGTAACGTTAACCAAACAAGTTGTGTGGGTTGTAGAGATACTACTACTTGTAACACAAGGAAAGGCTTAAGGAAAATAAGATGAGCTAAGTGGCGGTTCATTTTCGGTAGTAATGGCAGCAGCATAGTCTTGATGCCAATCGTTTCTTTTTATGCCTATTGCTTTGTCGTGGAAGGTTGGTATTTGGATTTTAAAGTGTACTGGATACTAAAGGTAAATTGATAGGTAAAACAAAGTTTGTTAGAGAGTCTTGTAGGAGTAGAATAGAAGTTGGTATGCATGGATTAAGGTCCAAAATAGGTGTATCAAAATAGAGGTACGTAAAGGAGAAATGTTTCAGAAACAAGGACTTCAGGAAGTACTGAGTGTTCTAAGGTATTTTTGATGCTTTTGTAAGGAAAGACCATTTCATGGAATACCATATATCTGGAAATCAAAATCTGCATGTTCTCAACATCAGACAAACACTATCCCTTTTTTCCAGCCACAAATCCCAGAAGGTAATATGTTAATCAAGTAAGTTCCATGAAGAATGGCTTCAGCTCAGAATGTAATTGGTAATGATGACATATTAAAGCCCTTGCTACCTGCAAAAGATGACAATGCTTCCTTTCAACTCTTCCATTTTGTTGCGGAGTATATACACAAGTAGTTTGGTGTAAAATATAAAATCCTTCAAACACCAATTGATAAGAATGTCCAACAAACTCAGCTCTATTATCAGTATGCATCATCTTTACAATGCTACCAAACTGAGTCTTAACCTTCTTAATGAACTTTGAAAGTATATCAGGAGTTTGATCTTGGGATGCATGAGAAACATCCAAGTAGATTGACTATAATCCTCGAGAATTATTAAGAAATATGAAGTTCTAGGGATGCTAGTTTTCTTATACAGTCCCCAAATATCGACATGCAATAGCTCAAATGAACTATCACTGTGACTGTCACTAACAGGAAAGATAGCCTTTGTTTGCTTCTCTTTAGCACAAACATAACAAGGTGAATCAAATGACATGTCTGCTTTATTTACAATCTCTGTAACACACTTGTAGAAGGATGTTCCAACTGTTGACGTTAATTGGCATGCTATGTGTAACATATTTACACTACTAGTAATGGCCAAAGAAGTCATTGAAGTAAGTTATTTACAAATAGCCTCAGAATGAAAAGAACTAGCATTAAGAAAATAGAGTTTTCCTAAAGATTTACTAATAGCAACTGGTCTCTCAATCTTCTAGTCCTGTAATAGACAAAAATCAGCATAAAATATGAATATTATTGTAGAGGTTTTAGTGAGTTTATTGATTGATAGTAGGTTATATTTGAAGATAGGTATGTAAAAGACTCTAGTTAAAAGCAACTTATCTTTTATAATGACTTCTACCATGTTGACTTTCAAAATAGCTTCATTAGATAGATGCATAATGCTAGGTTTCAATACTTTGCTTATGGTTTTAAACAAATCAATATTAGCGCAGATTTGATTACTAGTCCTTGTGTCTATTATCTAAGAAGTATTTTCGACACAATGTCCTTTATCTTCAATGTTTAAGATTATACTTGAAAATTCTTGGGCAAAGCTAAAATATTCATGTTCTGCAACTTGCTGCCCTTTGAACATTCTTGAAAGCTTATGTTGAATAATCTCCCTCATTGAGTTCATTACAGCTAGTTTTTCTTTTCCTCAGCAAATGTCTCTATTTCTTTAAGTGGAGATTTAACAAGATTCACTCTCTTTGAATCTGCCTCCATCATATTTCTTCTGTCGAAATCCCTCTTCTTCTCTTTGTCTCAACCCTTTATACTAATTAGGATATCTAGGGATCTTGAAATAGGTATCTTGAGTATGTCCACCTCTCCTACGTACAATGTGTACAAAATTTGTCTTGATCTTTCGAATCTTTCTTTCTATAGTAAGGTTTAGAACTCCCTACATTCTTTTGATTGTCCGTGTGTGCTAGCAAAGTTGTTGCATAAATAGGATCTGCAAAATTGTTGGTTACTTGTCTTTGTTTTTCCACATTCATCATTGTAGAATAAACTCGATCAATATTAGGCAAAGGGGTCTATCATTAGTACTTAGTTTTAGCATGGCCATATAATTCATTGAGTCCCATGAGAAACTACATAGTTTTATATTTATCATTCAATTGGATAATCTATTCCGAAATGCCACAAGTACATTTGCCATAAGAACATTGAAGAGTAGGAATTAAGCTATTCAATTCATCCCACAATCTGCATAGCTTTATGAATAACAATGATAAAAATGTGTTCTCTTGTGTAACAAACCCTAACTCTCTTTTGATTTGATATCGTTGAGGTTCATTAGACTCTCAAAATGATTTATCCAATTTTGTCGAATTAACATACAAGAAAGAATCATGAAGTTCTTTCGTTAACAAATTTAAAATCCAAGATACTACTATCAAATTATTATCGAACCAATTCCTGAATTTTTCTAAATCCTCAGTAGTTACCTTAATTTTTCCATCGATAAACTTCAGTTTATGTTTTGCAGCTAACATTATATTTATAGATTTTAGGGCTATGCAAAATTTCAAAGTCCAATTGGACCTACCTGACCCAAAGCGTTCGGTCGAATTAAGATTCAAATATGAATGATAGTGGGTGAGAATTTTTAAATATTTTTAGGTCAAAGCTGTTGGTCGAGTTAGGATTTTAGTTTTCGCATAAACATGAACCCGAATGACCTCATATATATATGCGTGTATGTGTATAATACTAATATTATATCATTATATAAATTGAACCCTTAACCCTAGAAGAAACCAATCAGCCACATATTATTTCACTCTCTCTCTCTTTAGATTTTTTTTTTCTCTCAAATCTCAATTCTCTCTCTCAATTTCTTTCTTTCTCTACGGTTCTTTACTCTTCTTAATCTTAGTTTCTTTTATTGATTTCTTTAAATCCTCCACCACTTTCATCTAATTTTTCCATTGTTTTCCTCTAATTCTTCACCAATTTAGAACAATTTCTTAGTGAGTTTTTAGATTTATTTGGTGAATTTTCAAATTTCTTTATGACTTTTTAATTTTCTATTAGTAATAAGAATTTTTGTTTTTGTATTCCTGTTGGTTGTTGGAATTTTTAGTTTCTAGGTTTTTATTTTTTTTATTTTTATTTTATTTGGGATCTTAGTTCAAAATATTTCTTAATTTCTTCGATTAATTTTTTTTAAAATTTTTTTTGTATATTTTATATGTTTCAGTATTTGAGGCAATGATGATATTACTATATCTAAACTAGATATCTATGAACTTCAAGTGTATAACTTGAGATTTTAGCCTTTTATTTTTTTTTTCAGCACATATTTCATCAAAATTATTTTTTTTATTTTGGGTATTTTTTTAGTTGCGTTAACACATGAACTGTTCTGTAAAGTAATAATTTTTCTACTGCTCTAGTCTTTTCACTTAATTTTTTTTGTGTTAATAAGCAGTGGTTTTATTTGTGTTAATATAAATAATTATTGTTTAATGAATTAATCATTTTTACATGGTCTCTCTTTCTCCTCTTCTGCATGTATATACTTGCAAACATCACTGTTTGATAGCCAATCTGAATCCATCCAATTTTAATCTACTGAATCTGACCCTAGATGGGTCAATCTAAAATTCTTGTTTGTGCATTCGAGCTTGGATATAGATTTTAGTGAAGAGGTTAGGTTCAATTAAATTGAAAAATACCTTCAATTTAGTCGAACCCAACCCGCACTCAACCCTAATAGATTTACTCCATGATCGATAGTTATTCTGTTAAGTGGTATCATAACAAATGTTAAACTTGGTCTTGTATTACTACGGTGATCGGATCCTTTGACCCAATTGTTCTTCATTTATGTCATTCTACGGTTCTCATTGAAGTAAACACGAGAAGAAAAAAAAGTAAGGAAATGCAATCAAGGGCCAAAAGGTTTCTTTTTCTTGTTTGTGTTAAATCCACCAGGATTCTAGTGAGATCAAAATCAAAGTAAAACCTCTTCTGAAAAAGAAAAAAAAAAGATCGGTCGCTCTGATACCATGAAGTAAAGTTTTCTAAAGAAATCAGATTGTATATTCTTATCACTTCCGGAACGAGAAAAAATAAATAAATAGCTTCTGGGGAAATAACTCCAGCTCAGCTATTCATGCTGACTGTACGTAACCAACTAACAAACTATCTACATAATTTATCTTCTGGTAATTCTCTTTAAATTCATCTCCACATTTAAGAAAAAAAATTATATCATATATCACTTTTTAAATTTTTATAAAAAATATTTTATATTTTTTTGTATATTTTTAGTAAACTAGATATATATTTAAAAGTGAGACATTTTTTGAATTAAAAATTGACAAGTGAGTACATGTTTTTGATATATTAGATGTTGCATACCTTTTAAAGTGAAATATTTTTAAAATTAAAATTTGAAAAGTGATTTTTTTTTCTAGAAAAAGTATTTTAAAATATTTTTAGTTTTTGGAGTATGTTTATCAAAATTAAAAAGGGTCATATGTTTATCAAAAATAAAAAAGGGATATTTATAAAACTAACTAAAAAACAAACTTTAATTAAAATATACTACGACAAATAAAAATATTTATATTTCTAGAAAAAAATTAGAGAAAAATTTCAAAAATATCTTACTTCTAATTAAAATAAGGATTTTTTATTTTTTAAAAAATACCTCTTTTTTCTCTATAATTAATATTTTATTTTAATTTACATTTTTTTTTCAAACCTCAATATTAAATAAAATATTTCAATATAGTAATAAAAATTAATATTTTACATTATTTTTTAGCATATAAAATTCATTGATTTTTATAAAAAAAAATTTAATTTTGATTAAAAATAATAAAAAAATACTCATAAAAAAATAAAATATACAAAAATATATTAATAAAAATTGTTAAATTTATTTTTAAATAAATTTTATATATTATACATGTAAAATAATAAAAAAATATTAATGTTATTATATGGATATTATATGGATATTATGTAGATGTTTGATAGATATTTTATGTATATATTATATATTTATTATCTAAATTATATATATTTTATGTAGAAATTATTTTATGATAAAAAATAGCATTGAAAATGTGCAAATGAAAAAGAGAGCCCGTGTTTACACTTAATTGAAAAAAGAAATTTTCAACTTGTAAATTTGAAAACGATAACTTAGAATTACATATACAGTGTAATTATCTCAATAAAAAAGGGAAAGGTTTAAGACCCTTAAGCCATTATCCCTATAAATCGAATATTTACAAAACTAACTTAAAAATAAATTTTATTTTCAAAAAATATTACATTATTAATTTTTTTTAAAAAATACTAAAACTGTTATACATAAAAAGAAAATAGACATATAAAGAAATATGCGAAATTTTTTATATTGTAAATTATCTCTCGTATACTACCTATAATAGATATATAGTAGTGTAAGTAAATTCTATATAAGAATAAAAGATTATAACTGTCATAGAGTTAATCTTAATCTGAATGGAATAAAGTTAATCATAATATTATATTATTAGCAATATATAAAACTATCCCTATTACACTGAAATATGATACTTCAGGACTAAAAATCTCTTCATTATCTTTTCAAGGATAAAAAATGATCTTTTTTTAATCAAGAGAATGAATAACTATTGAAATGCTTAATGGATAATATTTATCAAAATTATTTTAAATGATGCTTGCTGGACAAGAATTCCATTTAACATATAGTCAACTTAAAATCTAAGACAAAATTTTATTTTTTCAAGATCCTCTATTCTGAATTCATTATTTAAATAGTCTATAACAATTGAGATCTCTTATGAAATTTTCACTATATCAACATAAACTACAACTATAATAAATTTTAAATTTATTTTCTATATAAAAACACATGAACAAATGAAATTATTTTCATATTTATTTTCTTTAAAGATTTAAATAGATAATTATACCACATTCGTCTAAATTGCTATAACTTATATCAGAATCTTTTAAGATCAATATATTATATTTGTCAATATATTATATGCTTTAGGTATCACGATACTTTATAAATCTTAAACCATATAAGTAAACAGTCACAATATCTATCAAATATATATATTGAGACTTTTAGAGTATGTAAAATAGATTAAAAATTAAAAGGTAATAACATTCATAACGGGAAAATATATCTCACCATATTCTATATAAAGACTTTATAATAATTCTTGTATCATAAGTTATACTTTGTATTTTATAATTTAATTTAATTCATTTCTCTTACTAGCCATATGAGTAAGTTGTCATAATATAATGTAGAGCCCTTCAGGGGCTGAAAAACTAATTTTAAAAGCAATTACATTCATAATATGGAAAATATGCTATTTCATAATTTCATTTGATTCATTTATTTTACATACAATATCCCATGTGTCTGATATTTTTTGGTGTCTACACTATTGGTCCAAATATTATGCATTTAGCAAATGAATGTAACTTAGTCTGAATTACTTTCCATTTGGCCACTTCGACGTCGAATATTTTAAATATTTATAGCTTAAGCATACTTTAATAATTTCAATAGAAACATATGCAAATATATTATAAACAATAATTTTGCCCATTTCTCATATATTTCTAGATTTTAATGAGATCTCAAAAATTTTCGGTAACGGAACTACTTTTGGGTTTACTTTTCTAGAAATATATTATTGTTAATTTATGTTGTTTTTGATCTCTTCAAGAGTATCATTTTGAAATTATTTATTTTTTATTATTTTAAAAAATAATATTTTGAACCAAGTGGTTTACCACGCTTTAGACGTATATTAAATTCATTAGCTGTCATACTAATAAGATGTTCTACAGGGACAATCAATCGAGTATGGGTATTAGCAATTGAAATATGTGATTTAGATACTTTATGGGTATCTGTAAAGAGCTATGGTAACTTATTTGCAATATTCTGTAAATAAATTAGTTTTTGAACTTTCAGTTCAAATTAATTTATGCATATATCAAGATTGGACAAAGTTGGTATATTATAACTAATCTATTATGCTTTTGGCCATTTACTTTTATCTTTCTCCTAATGGTAAAAAAATTAACTCACTAAAAATCTTGCTTTAGAAAATTTATCGTTAAAGGTCTATAATATCTAATATAGACAATAAAAACTTATCTAAATATCAAAATAATATTGATAATTCATTTTATTTCTTTAAAGGGACATAATAGAAATATATAAACTTTAACAAGAAATTTTAATATGACAAATTTTAAAGATGATATAATATGTCGGATAACTACAAGTCATAAAGTGAAAAATTTATGATGTGCATACAGTAATATAGAAAGTTTTGATTTCATAAACATAAGAATAATAATTGATTATAAAATCTTAATAAATAATTATTGAGCTAAGCCATATTGAGTATGACCATATAAAATAAAATGTACAATGACAATATAATCATAAAATACTTTTCAAGTGAACTAATATGCATTATCCAGATAAATTATCTTAATATGATAATCAATAAATATTGACCTTAATTTTTAAATTGAGTATGAAATTTAGCAAAAGCAATATTAAGAGTTGACAACAGACAAATATACGATCCTCAAGTTGAATCATCAATTAAAATCTTAAAGTATCTAAATGGTCTACAAGATTGATGTATGGGCCCACAAATATCCCAATATCTATATTTTTTTTGTAGAAATTCAAAGGACTCTAAATGTAATTTAAATGATGAAGGTAATTAATTTACTTTGAGTACAAGAAGCATAAAAACAATTATCAAACAAAATAATTTTTTGATTTTTTTAGTAGATGTCCATTTATATTCTTAACAATACGTAACATCATGTTTAAATATGGATGACCAATGCAGTCATGCCAGAGTATAAAAAATTTAAAATTTATGCACTTCCGGCGCATATAGTGCAACTCAACTATTTTTATTTTTATAAAGTATAATCAAATTAAGAAATTTAATTTTTTTTTAAATATGAAATTTTGGTTCAAATTCTTAGAGTTAATACATAAAAATTTAATGTCCCTCTCACTTTATTTCAATAGAATATCTATTGCGTCGTAATATTTAAAACTTAGTAAATTTCTTTGGTATCTACTTAAATACAACACATCATTGATATATTATTTTGTTCAAATTTAAAATATAAGATAGACTCTTCTGGAACCTTCACTCATATTTGCAGAACCATATATCATATTAATATTAATTTCTGTTAATGTTACTTATAACAAATATTTTTTTCATGAAAAATTATGAGAATTGTGCTAATATATATCTTTTTAGCAATTTTATTTTCATAATTGATAGGAAAAAAACTTTTCCACCATGATCTTTTTATCAAGATCTTGTCTACAGTCTTAAAAAAAATATCACATTTATTTCAGAGAATGGTGTTAAGCCAGCACTTTTGCTTTTTAAATTGGTAAGGAAATATTTTTTACCATGACCTTTTTTATTACGACCTCATCCACTACCTTGAAAAAATATCACATTCACCTTAGAGAATAATATTGAGTTAGTATGACGAGTTTGATGGTTTTTTTTTTTATCAAAAGCTCATTATTTTATTCAGACACAAATAAATAAAAAATTAGCTCAGAATATTTTTAAACCGATACTCTTAATATTGCTGTTGTAGGAGCACACTTAAAGCATAAAAAGTTTAATATTTACAAAAAAAAGACTGTAGTAAAAACTTATCTAATAATACTAGTAAATATATGTTTCATCAAGAGCCACAATACACACACACACATATATATATACATATATACACGGGAAAATCAAGATTTCAACATGGATTCATAAATTTATCCGAATTCATATCTGAATCCATATTACACAAAGAATTCAATCCTTTTATATTTTGTTCGTATAGTTTAACTAATAATAGTTCTTTTATGTAGTTTTGCTAATACAAGACTCATCAACTTAGATTACTTTGATAACTATCTAAATTAGTGAATCCTAAATCATAAAACTACTTAACATAATTTGCATCAAAATTCACAAACTAATTATGTGAATAATGGCCTCGTATCTATATAAACATTTAAGTTACCAGAAATATAACATACTATGCAAGGATATAATACATTATATGAATATATAAATATATACTTTTATGTATTGAAAAAAATTAATAATGCATAAATATTAATATATAATGACATAATGATATAAATGTCATATAATAACAGCACATAGATATATGTAGTACATATATAGATGTATATGATTGCATTATGGCATGTAAACGCCATATGCATATATATCAAATAATTCATTTTGGATCCAGTATCACAAAAACTGTTGGGAACAAATTAACCAGTGAAATACACAAATAGAAATAATATGATGTTCAAGAAATAAATAAAAGACAACATTTCATTCACATATATTATATATACCATCCAATATATCTTCGAAGATTTTAAAGCTATAATAGCCCATCATATACAACAAAAATGAAAAATTATATACACCAAGTTACTTGGCCAAAACCACTAATTATTATTATTATTTTAATAATAAAGATGGATTCAATTATGAACATTGTCAATTCATGAAAACTAAAATAAAACTAATAACAATAGTTTGCTCTATAATAAATCTAATATTGCTCTATTATCAATTAAATCCAACACGATAACGAATATTGTGATAACCACAACACTATAATTTCAACATATTTAAATTTAATTAGGCTTTGGTACCAATTGTAAGATTTTAATACAGAAGCGTACCAGAATTCATATTGTCAATAGATACCTTGAGCTTTGTAGTTCTTGATCCTCTAAATTGATATGTATAAATTTTGAGAGAAGAGTTTTATCTATTTTTTTTAAATTTGAATATTTAAAATAAACAAATTGATAGAGCCTTATGCTAATAACTTTTCATAAATATAAAAACAATAGACAGAGAAAGAAATATGAGAAATTTTTTTTATTATAAATTATCTCTCACATACCACCCATAATAGGTATATATAGCGGTATAAGTAGATTCTAGATAAGAATATAAGATTACAACTGTCATGAAGTTAATCTTAATCTGAATAGAATGAAGTTAATCATAATCTTGATAATATAAGGCTAATCTAATTAAGTAGTCATCCATATATTTTCTAACAAAAATCAGTATTTTTTTCTTCAAAAATACATTACTCTTCTTTAAAGCAAAGTTTTTTTTAAAAAAAAATGCATCATCTCTCATTTTAAACAATATTTTACTATAATTTTTTTTACAAACTTTTGTATTAAATAAATATGTTCTAATAAAATAGTAAAAATTAATATTTAAAATATATTTCAACTGATAAAATATATTAATTTTTTGTAAAAAGAAAATTTTAATTTTAATTACAAATAACAAATAAAACTCAAAAAAAAAATTTTAAATGGTAAAATATATAAGAATACATTAATAAAAATTATTAAATTTATTTTTAAATAAATTTTATATATTATGAACATAAATTTTTTTAAAAAAATTAAAAATTTTATTGTATAGATGTTGTATGTATGTTGTGTATATGTTATGTTAATGTTGTAGATGTTGTATAAATGTTATATTTATATTATGTATTTATTGTGAATGTTCAGTATATTTGAGTATCTATTGTATGGATATTGTTTGTATATAAAATTAAAAAAAATTAAATAAATTTTATAAATATTGTATAGATGATGTGTGTGTATGTTTGACATATGTGTGTATATATTACTGTTTATTTTATATATATATTATATATTGTGTATATATTTATTTTTTTGTGTATATTGGAAATATAAGAATAAACAAATATCTATGAATAAAAAAATATAAATACAAATAAAAAATTTAAAAAAACAAGAATAAAAAAAAATAACAAGAAGCAAAAATAAAAAATAAAAAACTAAAGATTTTTTTAACATAAAATGAGAAAAAAAAAGAAGGAAAACCGTAATTTTGAACCAATGAAAAGTGGCCGTAGTTCTGAAAATCAAACCTCAAAAGAGGTTATTATTATTATGTAAATTTCTCTAAATCAAAGCCGAAAGAGTAAAGAGAATTCGAATTCGAATTTGGCATCAAAACCCATCATTTTAAGAAGTTTTGGTTGAGTTTTGATCCAAGAAATAAATGACACGCAGAAGCCAAAAACCCAATTGGGATATGTTCTTTGAATGGGTATTTATGGTTCTAAGTTACTTAGGCTTTTTTGGGTCAAATTTTACCAAAAATCTTGAGAAATTTATACTGTATACCTGCGTCCGCTTTGCTTTTGAACGGTAATTTTTCTTTTTCTTTTACTTTTGTAATTTTGTAATTTTTACAATTTTATTTTATTTATATTTTTTTATTTAAAAATTTTTTAAATGTCATATTTTTAATATACATAAAAAAAACTATATATATAATATATATAAAATACACACTCAATAATACAAAAATACATCTACAATATCTATAACACATCAACATATATCTACAACATATCCATATAATATTTTAAATATTTTTTAATTTTATTTAGTTAATTTTTTATTCTCAAAATATTCACACAACATTCATATAATATTCACACAACATTCAATAATTTTTTATTAAAATACACATAACTTAAATAACAAAAACATAACATATACACAATATATACAACGCATTTACAATATTTACAATACATCCTACGTAACGAAATTATATATTTTTTAATGTATATAATATACAAAATTTATTTAAAAATAAATTTAATAATTTTTATTAATATATTTTTATATTTTATTTTATTTTTATTTTTTGAGCATTATTTATTTTTTAATTTTAATTATAAAAAATAAATAATGCTCAAAAATATTTTAATTATAATTATAATTTTAAATATTTTATATGATGAAAAATATTTTAAAATATTAATTTTTATTATTTTATTATAATTTTTTATTTAATTATGAAGTTTGAAAAAAAAGAAAATTTAAAGTAAAATATTGATTGTATTAAGGGAATATGTATTTTTGAAAAAAAAAACTTTAATTTTATTAAGAAATGAGGTATTTTTAAAATTTTATATAAATTTTTTTATAAATGTATAAATATTTTTAGCTTTTGTAGTATTTTTATAATAAAAATTATTTTTTTAGATAGTTATATAAATGTCCCAAAAATCTTTGATCCCATTTTGACCAACTTAACACTTTATTTTCTTTTTTTTAGTTAATTTCCCAACAAGATTAGGATTAACAAATTTACAAATAAACTTTGAAGGTGTGCATTTGATGGGTTGAGGATATTGTTGTTGGTGATTTTCTAATTTGATAATGAAATTCGGGTACAATTTAATTTATTTTTTAAAAAATATGGGATTAATTACATCAAAATTTAGAACAATTTACCCCCTAAAATAGTAAAACTATTTAGTGGCTAAATGTACATAATATTATATGTTGTTTTCATTGATCTCGAAAAGAGAAAGTATATTATAACTCTTTTTTTTTTTATAATTTATAATTTTTTTTATTTTATGATTGTTATTTTTTTATTTAATTTTTTTGCTTTGCAATTTTATTTTTTAAGTTCTTATTTTAAAAAATCTTACTTCTTTTTCATTTTTTTCCCATTCTTTCTTTCATATAATAAATTCTTTTAAGGAAACCACCAATGTGTAGTTTAGTGATTAGAAATGTGCATTGTTTTTATTTAGATTTTAAGTTCAAGTCTTAAGTATTTCCTATAATAATGATTATACATTTTATAAAATAAAAAAATATTAAATATTAATTATAGAAATATTAAATTAATAACTATAATAAATAATATTTGATCTTGACTACTTGTTACTTGAGAATAAATCATTTTCATAGACTTAATAAATAGTAATCCTGATTATGATGATGATTAAATTTTATGATGGGTTTGTCTATGCATGTACTTATTTTCTCTCAATAGACATAGAAAATATTTGTAGACTTATGAGATGATATATCTGAATTTATTTATTATTTTTATAAGTTTAAATAATCAAATATTTTAATTAAAGCCAAAGATGCAAATAAATCCTTAACTATTGCTTGTATCTCACTTAAGACCTAAAAGTATTTTTGAACAATTTCTACCATTCTTTTGTTAAGAATGGTTCAAATATACCCTGCGTTAATTTGCTGTTAACTTATCGATAAAAAAATTTATAAAAAACAAAATAATAAAAATAAAATAATAAAATATTAACCACCACCATTGTTTTAGAATTTTGGCCGATCCATACCCACACTAACCATGGACAAACTTAATGTTTATACCAATTTAATGTCTCTTTAATCAAAGCAATCATCTATATAAATAACAACCAATTCTTCTTCGTTTAGATTGAATAAAGGATAACCGGATAGTTTTGCTTGTTTATTTATTTTTTATTTTTTATAATCTCTGCTCTTTATGCACAGTTTGATCCAATTTAAATATTTAATAATTTTTAGAATCATTTTAAAAATTAAAAATTTTAAAAATATAAGATAAAAAACTGTTCTATATATAAAAATCTTCGTATTGTATTATTTCATAATTTTTGGAAAAATTCAATTTAAAAATTTAGTACTTTTAGTACTAAAATTTATTAACCTAAAAATATTTTTCAAATTAATAATAAAATTCATTAGTTTTTATAAAAAAAAATATATAAATTTACATATAATCAATTACTAATAGAAAAGTATAATGATACAACTCTTAATAGAAATTAAAATTTTAAATTAAAATTTAAAATTTAACTTGTATAAGCTATATATATTTATCCATATTTTTTTAATAATTTTATCCATATTTTTTTTGAGGCTATATTAAAAATATTTTTAACTACAAATAAATACTATTTTTATATTAATTATTAAATATGTAACAACTTTAATTATGTTTCATAAATTATATATGATTAATATTAATTAAATTATTTTTAACATACTAATATTTAAAGTTTATTTTATATACTATATCATCTATATTAATAAAATTAAATTAAAAAATATAAAAAAATAATTATTATTTTGATTTTTCAATTCAATATGATATAATTTAGTTTAGCATGACTTTCCCACTATAGCTTAATATTTAAAACTGTCTCATATTATAAGAAATTAGTACAGTTTAATTTAAAGAAAATAAAAAAATCAATAAATTTTCTTAATTATGGATACTTTAGTTCTGATATTCAAATTTATTCAAATATCTCTGTAATACATACTCTAACCTATATATTTATATGAGACGAGACTTCTTTTGCAAATTGCAGATTTTTTTTCTATGGCAAAAGAATTAATGTATTGAGAAAGTGAGATTGCTACTCTTTCTCATGAGGATCCAACATATTTTTGGATGTGGGTATTGATAAATTTGGGGCTTTAATCAGTCACCATCGTTAATTCTTGTAATAATCATTCTTTAAGGTTATTGAGGGTTTAGGTCTGGATAATTTGAAAATTCAGTAAATCTTCTCATAAAACGCGAGACGCTTTCCTTCTTCTCTCTATCTCCATTTCTAGAATAATCGTATTTAGTTTTATCTTTATCTGAGATGATTTTTTTTTTTTAAGTTTTGAGGGAAAATTGAATGTAAATAGTGAGGATGAAAAGGATAATGGTTGGGTGATGGTTGAAAAGGTAATAGCTCCGGTGACTCCACGAGGCTTTGGTTGAATTTTGGTTGTTGGGTGATGGCGGTGATTGCTTCTGTGTTATGGGTGACAATGGACGGCGGTACGACGGTGACGATTGAATTTCGATGATGAATTTTGGTTAAAACTGAGAAGAAGAATAATTTTTTTTTTTTTTATATTTTTTATAAACTAATGGGGATGATACACTATTATAAAAGAAAAGAGACTACAGTACCACCTTAGATTTTTTTTAATAGAAACTCAACGAGGAGTGCGTATTTGAATCATTTTTAACATGAAAAGGGCAGAAATAGTTCAAAAAAAAATACTTTTAGGTTCTAAGTGAGATATAGGCTATGGTTAAGGATTTTATTTGAACCTTTGACTTTTTAATTAATTATAAGTTGCATATAAAACTTGTTGTTGCTTAAAACATATTTATGGATCATCCATATATGATTATTAAACAATTATATAATCATTCTAAAAATAGAAAAATTATGTGTCTACATTAATCAAGGAATTTGTCATCAATTAAAAAC
Source organism: Garcia nutans (assembly GCA_947685225.1). Classification (NCBI taxonomy): domain Eukaryota; kingdom Viridiplantae; phylum Streptophyta; class Magnoliopsida; order Malpighiales; family Euphorbiaceae; genus Garcia; species Garcia nutans. Next base: position 3,895,805 of record CANTUV010000071.1, read on the forward strand.
TGATAAAATAAAATTTTGAAAACTGATATTACTTTGGCTTTCTAGAAATGAATTTTCATCAATTGACTTAAATAAAAGAATTAAAACTTAAAAAATTATTTTTTAAAATTTTAAAATAAAAACCTATATCATATCTCTTTTTAGGATTTAAAATTTAACATATATGCTATATATAGAAGATAAATACATAATATACATAATATAATTAAATAACATTCAAAAAAATATATATTTTATCGATTAGAATTCATTATATATAAAACATATACATGATATAAACACATCATACAAAGATAAACACAATATATATATATATATATATCATTGCTAAAAAAAACATAAATAAATACATTACGCTCAGTATATATATATATATGATATATACACAACACAAATAATATAATTAAACAACATATAAAAAGTATATATTTATTAATTAAAATTCAATACATATAAAATATACATGACATAAACATAATATATAAAAATATATACATAACATACACACAACATATAAAAAAGATAAAAAGATAAAAACTCAACTAAATTCAAATATTTTTATATTGCCTTTCTAAATATTAAATTACAAATAAAGAAATGTTTTAAAAAAATCCATTTATACTTCTTTTTTTAGTACTTCTTTAATATTTATTATTAATATAGGCTTAATTGATTTTTAAAAAATAAATAAATTGAATTTTTTACTTTGGTGAATTTGTTACAAATTTGAAAGATATAAAAATTATATTTCAACTGGGAATGAAAAATTTAATAATATCTAATGAGATTTGATTTAATAAAATTAATAATTAACGTGTAATTAAATAATTAATAAAACAAAAAAATATTATCCTCTCACAATATATTACTATCATTACAATAACAACTACTCTACTGTAGTATATATAAATATATAAGATTGGATATACTTGGGAAATTGCCACTGCAATCAAAGAAATTGATTATGTTGCTCAGGCTTATTTGATTCTGATAAATAGACTCTAAGCTCTTGTGAACTGATCATTGAGAATGCCATAAATTGTCATCTGTAATGTTTCTGCAAGTCCTCACGCCTTGTCATTTCACTGATGCTGAAAAAGAATGAAGAATTGAATGCCATGTGATGAAATGTTTTCTCATTTTATGAGGACTTTTGTTCATTAAGTTGGAAGCTAATTCTGAAGCAACTGTTTTAAATGAAGTTCCATTCCAAGCTAAGCATTATCATCAGGACAGAGGATGAGGATGATGGAAGAATAACCAAGCATTGGATACAAATTGGCTTCCAGGAAGTGAGAATACTGTTTAATAGCAATCTCTCTTTCAGGAACATCGCTGGAAAGGAAGTCATATGGTGCAGGCTTGCCAGTGTCTGCCAGAGGCTCCCATCTGTATCCTGGTCGTTCTGGCAGTCCGATGGTAACAGGCAAATGATTAGCATTAAAAGCAACGTAAATCTCTCCCTTCACCGAGTCCATCTGGATCCAGGCTCACAAGAAACAGTGACAAATCAGACAACTGAAATCAAGGACCCACCTTAGAAATAAAAATAAAACAAACAGAAGGATCATTAATTCATAAAATCCACTTCAAGGGGTCAAGAAGCAATATTATCATCTAAACATACTATTAATCAAAATCATGCAAGAACAACTTTGTCAGAAAGAGGGAAAAAAAATCAAGATAAGAATTTTAGGCTAGGAAATCAGTATTTCATATGTTCGTTCCCAGGCTAGCAAAATTTTGAAGTTGAAGACAACATTTTAACCTTAAACCTACTTCACAGAAATCAAGTGTGCGAATGAGAGCCCATGCTAAGCACTACTTTGAACAACAGGTGATTTAAGAAAGAAATTAGAGATGCAGAAGCTAAAAGAAAATGGTGTCACTACAGCAATCATAAAAGAATATAGAATTGGTTTGAAGTTCAAGACTAGTACCACACATACAGTCTTTTGAACTACACGAGTATGAACAAATTTTGACGCCATTTTTGAACCAACGATAAAGAGGCATCCATTTATTTTTCTTTGTTATTTTGAGATAACCAGATAATCATACTCTTTTGACATTCACTTAATCATTGTTTCAGCAAATTCACCACTTTCAAGTACCATAACCACAAACTCCAAGTTGCATCCCAGAAGATGGTGACACAAAAAAACGTGCGTCCTACTTCTAGCAAAATGTCTCATCAATTTTCCATAAGCAAGGCCTGGTCACTTCTGCAGTTCTGCTTGACAAAGGTCTAATTACTTTCACTTAGAAGAAAATTTATCTACATAAGACATGAGATGTATGCAGTACACTACCTCTAACTTTTAAGATGAACCACAGTTGTAAATTTTTTAATTTTTTAATACTTTTTATTAACATGAATATTATATAGTTTAAGTAACAGTTGAAAATTTTTGAATTGTAACAGGCATATATCTGAAGTGGTTTTGATTAAGGTGGTCTTTGAAAATTAAAATTAAGTGTCAAAAATTTAAGAATTAAAATTTAAGCAATGGATAATAAAGCCTAAAAGTTCAATGACTAATTGTATCCAGTGTAAATTTTGTGTTAGGTTAAAAGTTTCATCACTAATTATGTTCTGTGTAAATTTTTAGCTTAATTGAAACATTCATGTGATATGTAAAAAGCATTATCAAGCAACTTGGCCTAAAAATCTGTGAGAATTTTATTAGGTGTTAAATCACATTGTTAAACACTGCCCAAATTTAAATGCATTCTCTGCTTTTTGTTTCCTGGACAAGCTTATTACAGTTGTTTTCAGTAACAGCAGTGCCAGAACAAGGGGATACACCATGTCTATAATAATTACCATGCCAGTTGAAGTTTTCATATAACTAAGGCAGGTCAGATTTCTTATTTAATGTGCACTTTGATAGAGCTCAGTTAACCATTTTTAGAGCCAACTGTGGATAATGAATTTGGAACTACGTCCTACCAGTGTGTCCTATACCAGAGGGCAAAAGAAGTTTTGTAGTACAGCATGTGGCTACTTAAGGCAATATGATAGTGGTTTTTGGGATTTGGGGGCAAGTTGAGGTTTTGGTAAATATTTCTTTCCCAGCAAGAAGCATACCAGTGTAAAGGCCACAAAACGGCTTGTTTCAGACCAGTCTGGCATTCCAGGAACATGACCATGCCACTGTAATCTCTCTGCTGTTGGGAAGTCATTCAAGCCGAGGGACTCGCATTCACTGCAATATCAAACTAGCATGGTAAAGGGGAAATGCAGGTAAAATGAAAAGCAAACTGCACAAAGTAAATTTTGTCAAAAGAACACACTGGCGGAATTTGGTCATTAGGCAACAAAATCTATAGAAGTCTGATGATGACTCTTCCTTCTTATCCCACCTGAAGTAGTTGATCTGCATCGCAACAAACAATCAGTAAAAAACACAAAATCAGCAGTTGCTTCTGATAGAGATTTTTAACAGCAGCCTGGCGCAGAAGATCACATAATTATCGTGACAATATGTATTGTTGTTCCCCCCTTTTGTGTGACCATATTCATCCCCCATGTATATCATTGGAACACCCTGGTCAAGACACAAGATCAAGGTCAGTTTGTTTATTAAGAATATTTCTGGGTTTAGATAAAAGTCATATGCAGGTAACCACAGTGTTATTCAGCAGTGTTTGCGTAGATAGTGCTAAGAAGACTGGATGACACTATAAAGCATCCCATCACTGTAGTTATCCAGTTAAGCAATATTAGAAACTTTAAGAGAAAATTTTACTTGCTATGCAGATTTTTACTGTCATTGTATTGGCCTTTAATTTTCAATTCCCACCACTATATATACTAATAACCTGCTTCAGGCTTTTCTTTCATTTCCTAACCTTTTTAAAAGATAATACTAAGTTTTGAGACCATGTTGACCATATATCTTCCAAAGAAGTGGAGTTATAATAGTAATTCTAATTGATCTGTGATGATGCAATAGTGCAGTAAAATACTTGTCTAGGCTCCTCTGATTTGTTTTTAACACATATCTCTATCAAATGTGAAAAACACCATGCACATTTTTATGACTTGAGGATACTAGCAATTTTTTGGATTTCACTTCTTTTTTTTTTTTAATAAAATGCCTGAATAGTTTCTTTCTTTTCTTTTTAATTGCTTATTATTGAACTGAACTTGGAGAATTTCAATTCAATTTTCATCAGTGACTGATACCATATCTGAGCCTCCACAGCCAATCTCTCTCCATGGGAACTATCATTTGCTGCCGAGTATCTTTAATCAACAGGCTAAAAGAAGTCCTATATTATCCCAAATCAAAATATGAGAGTACAAACTGAACCTTACTTGTGAAACCATGAGACAAACAAAGAAATTTCGCATTTGTCGTTTCCTCAACTTCTTCACTGAAATGCTTGCAAACTCTCCTTCCTATGTGGTGAGTTGATGAAACAGAATAAATTAGCATAAATAAGGGAACCAAATGAACCATTTTCGAGAATCATCTAATTACTAAATTAAAGAAATGTAATCATACAATGTGTCCTAAAAACAGGGTGTAAGTAAAAGAAAGAGTTGCTATACCATGAAAATTTGCCTTTATTCACTTAATGCAGCCAAAATTGGATTTTCCAATCAAGAGAAGTGAATATAAGTACATCTTAGATTTCATCCCAGAAAGGAAAAAAGAATAGTAGTCAGATCACATTTCATAACTTTAAAGATCACTGCTACTTAGGCCTCCTTTTTTTTTTTTTTAATGAAGTGTGCACTCCTTTTCATCCAGAGACTCCATAAACAACAAAAAATTATAGGATTCCGAAGATTTTTAGCATCTTTGCTGCTACAATTCCAAATAACTGTGCCCTAAACCTCAAACAGCTTGTCTAACTTCCAGATAAATTATATCAATTACCTTACCACCGAAGGTACAAACACGAATTAGACAAACCCAAACACTAGCATAACCCAGTTTACCTGTCCACAGTTCCAGCTATTGTTATGATTCTCCCCGTCATTGTTGTCTTCCCCATTTGCCAAGTTATTTTTGTTGTTGTAGGTCACCAAATCAGCCAATGTAAAGCCATCATGCGCACATACAAAGTTGATGCTATTCCACGGTTTCCTTCCTCCTTCCTAATTCATTGATTCGTTAAGAAACCACAATTAACATTTTGCTGCAGAATATTTGGAAACTACCACAATTAAATGGTTCATATAGAAGAAAGTTTGTTTGTTTGTTTAATGTGTTGCATGAATTAACATATCTAGTATAGAGTCCAACAGTTACATTACATTTACAAGTTTCTCTTTGTTTGGATTGTCCAGCATCATATCATTATTCATAAGAAACGAGCATAAAATACTGCAAGGGAAGGATCCAGGTATATAGGTTGAGAATATAATCCAACAGGAATTTGTCATTTAAAGATTATAGTGCAATAAGTAAAATGACTGGTTCAACATAGAAGAAAATGATATCAACACCATCAACTAGAAGGCATAACAAATAGAACTTGGAACCCTAAAAGTATAAAGGCACACCTGGTATAAATTAGGACTTCCACATAGGCATTCAGCAAAAGCCCCAGAAAAGCCATCTGTGCCCTTGATAAACTGCCTCACAATGTCACGGTACTGAAATTGAGCATGAAAAAGAAAGAAAAATGAAAAATCACTCAAGATTATGCACATTTAAAATATTGCAAATCAAACATATGCATAATTGAAATATTGCAACAGTGTATGACAAAACTCTTTCAGCTATTCGCCTTTTTCCTTTCTTTTTCTCTTGTTTTTCATTTTTGTTTTCCACATTCATTTATCACCACTCATCAAATTCGAATTAAAATACACAACTGAGAGACTATATCAATGACAGTTTCAACTGGGGCTCAAAGCAAATAATTCAACTATGTATGGCACCAAATGTAATACTGGACCTAGGAAGAGAGCACTAGCAGTAAGTTTTTGAGAGTAGGACTCAAATCCTGAGATTGTAACTCTAGACAATATTTATAGCCTAAAATGCACCTAAATTTGCTCCCAATTGGCCCATCAATAAATTGGATTATGAATATCATCTTAAGGACAAAGGCTACCTTGAAAAAGAAAAATTTAAATGAAGAGCCAAAGGCCCCACAGATTAAGAATTGGCCATTTGCTAATATTGCAAATTCTACGAAAGTGAGCATTTTTAGATCAATAACAGAAATCAATGTGACATGTTAAGTTTCGATTTATTTAAGGATTATACAGCCACTTATTCTTATCTTCGCTAGAAGCCTTGGCCCCCTCTACATATGCCTCTAATAGAAGACTACACTTGGATTCCTCCAGATATGTCTCTAATAGAAGACTACACTCTGGGATTGCTTCAGTTTGTTTCACTGCAATATTTTCCAACATTAGACCCAGAGTTCTGTTTCACACTGTCAATCCAGTTCTTTTCTGCAGAAAAGCTAAATAAACAGACCACCTTTTACCGAGAAACACCCACAATATAATAAAAGGTAATAGATAATTGAGGAATGCACAAATGAAACAATAATGATACGAAAAAGAATTGTGAAGACAACAACAATCAACAACAATCACCTATAATAAAGAAAACAGTGGTCACAACACATAATGTTGATAATGGTAGTGATAACAATGGCAAAATACATATGGCCAATACTGCCAAATCCAGGGATCACGAAATTCAGGAAAAGGTGGGAATACGAGGGGTGGCATCGAAAGCCAAACAGGTGCAGATATTTTATTCAGCATCATTATCAGAAATTCTAATCACCAGAGGTTGATTGGCATAACATTGGTAGTGATAACAATGGCAAAATCCATCCATCAGGGATTACAAAGTTCAAGAAAAGGTAGGAAAATGAGGGGTGACATGTAAAGCCAAACAATTGCAGATATTTTACTCAGCATTGTAATGTTATCTGAACTTCTATTCACCAGAGGTTGATTGAAATAACAAACTTCTTTGAAATAACAAACTCTTACTCACCAGAGTTTGATTGAAATACCATGTGCAATGATTTAATTTCCATACTGACCTTCCCATTCCATTCTGACCATATTTGCCAATGAGGAAAGCTACCAACTTGATACAATCCTCCTGCGTCCCATGCTTCAGCTATAAGCTATTTAAAAGAGAAAGAAAATAAATTAGTGTCAACCAAGTATCAATGAGTGCGAAGGAAGAAACTAGCCACCAAAAAAAAAAAAAAGGGCAGCCCGGTGCACGAATGCTCCCGCAATAAGCGGGGTCCGGGGAAGGGAGACCCCATTATCTATGAAATTAATACAAGTCTAATAGCATGAGACCCCATTAAAATAACATCCCAGAAGCATGAAGGGGAAAAAAGGTCAGAAAAAAAGAACCAAAACTGAAAAAAAAAAAAGAAAAAAAGAAAAGGGATATATTTGAATTAATATTATTTGCAAATGAGATTTATTTTCAAGAAAGGAACTGCGTGAGGCTAAATGAAAGTCTCAAGAGAACATGTATGAGTCATGAGAAGCATGATATGTAAAAAGTAGAGTAGCATGTTGACAAACAGGCACAAATATGAGAAGGGCAAGTGGCAACGGCAGGAATCAGGTGCAGGGAAAATGCATACATCAAGAAGTTGGTAAAAAGAGAAGGATACCTAGGAAAGGTGGAGAAAGCATTTTAATAGGCTATTTAATGTTAATCATCTAGAAGATTTTAGAAATCTTCATATTTCAATGGAAGAAAAGAATGCTACTTGCAATTGAAGGATTAGAACATTACATAAAGGAAGCTTTGAAAGAAGATGAACAAACACAGATTTGAGAAGCATGTCTCCAACTAGCCATTGTAGAGTCCTTATTGAAATGTGGAACTGTCTTGAGGAGGTAGGGCAGTGCAATTGACTTTATTTTGCAACAAGCCATTGGCATTAAATAAAGTGCTTCAGGTTGTAGGAATAAAGTGCTTCAGGTTGTAGGAGCCACTTTTCCTATATTTAGAAATAAGGGAATTATCTAAACTCTCGAACTCAAATTTATTTCACGAGGATTGCAAATGGGGCTATACATAGTTTCTTAAATAGCAACCCTGCGTGCCCAAAATGACACTTGGCACACATCAATGCACCAACACGGCATAACTTTATTTTTACTTGTGATTCTCCATCATTTCTCAAATTTAACATTATTATTATCCCTTAAGAGAATCCAGAATTATTTCTCCATTAATTTGTGCATCTAAGGTCCACTATCCTTGTAATGAGTGAAAAAAATAAGCTTTGATGCTTTCTCATTTGCATAACAAGCCAGAACATGTGGGACCTCACCACATACCAAGGGAGAAAGAAATATCAACAGGACAAGACAAATTTCAGTAAAAATTTACACGGTAAACCAAAAAATGTTCATATTTTTAAATATGTTTTAACAAAAAAAGACTTTTAAATCTCCAAAGACCTGCTTTAATGGTTTAAAAGCTAAAACTGTGAAAAGAAAATCATATCTAGTTCATAACTAAGAAGAGAGAGAGAAAAATTATAAGAAGGGACAGAGAAAAATTGTTTTTCCACTTCATTTTCAGCAACCATACACACATCTATTTATACATGCTAGAGCCTATGATAAATGAAACTACTAACAACCATCTACCTATAATAAATAAGCCTATAATAAATTATCTGTCAACTGCCAACTACCAGCTACTAACAATACAATAATAAATATTACTATATGCTAATTACAATAATAAATAAAGCTTACTAACTACTAACTATTAACATCTCAACACTCCCCTTCAAGCAGGAGCATATGGATCATAAGCTCCAAGCTTGTCATATATATATTTTATTCTTGGTCCTCTAAGAGATCTAGCGAGTATATCTGCTAGTTGATCATTAGAATTGACGAAATCTGTCATAATACATCCTAACTCAATTTTCTGTCTAACAAAATGACAATCAACTTCTATATGTTTAGTTCTTTCATGAAAAACTGGATTAGAGGCAATGTGAAGTGCAACTTTGTTGTCACAAATCAGCTTCATGCGTTTGATTTCTTTCCATCTTAATTTTTGAAGGAGTTGTTTTAGCCAGATAAGTTCACATGTTGTAAGAGCCATAGCTCGATATTCTGCTTTGGCACTTGATCTAGCAACCACCTCTTGCTTTTTGCTTTTCTAAGAGAACAAATTGCCTCCAATCATGATATAATATCCTAAAGTAGATCGTCCATCTGAGGGAGAACTTGCCCAGTCAACATCAGAGTACCCAATTATCTGGTGGTGACCCTTATCTTCATACAGTAACCCTTGCGCTGGTGCTCCTTCAAGGTAATTTAAGTATTCGAATCACTACATCCCAGTGATTATTACAGGGAGCTTGGAGAAACTGACTTACTACACTAACTGCAAATGAAATATTAGGTCTGTGAGTGTCAGGTAGTTTAATCTTCCAAATAACGTCCTATATCTTCCAGGGTCTTTTAATAACTCCCCCTGTCCAGGAACCAACTAAACATTAGAATCCATAGGAGTATGCACAGGCTTGCAATCTAGCATGTCTGTTTCTTCCAATAAATCTAGGACATACTTCCTTTGTGAGATAACAATTCCTGCTTTTGACTGTGCCACTTCAATGCCCAGAAAATACTTCAATTTTTCTAGGTCTTTGGTTTGAAAGTGACTACAAATGTGTTTCTTCAATTGATAAATTCCATCATGATCATTGCCTGTTATGATAATATTATCAATATAGACAACTAGATAAATGCATTTCCTGTGAATTTCATATCTGAAGAATACCGAATGATCAGATTGACACCGAGTCATTCTAAATTCTTGAATCACTGAACTGAACTTTTCAAACAAAGCTCTCGGAGACTGCTTCAAACCGTATAGTGATCGTCGTAATTGGCATACTAATTGAGATTCCCCCTGAGCAACAAATCCAAGAGATTGCTCCATATACACTTATTCAATCAATTCTCCATGAATAAAAGTGTTTTTAACATCAAGTTGGTGGAGAGTCCAATGGTACATATCTGCCAAAGAAATAAGGAGGCGAACATAAGTAATCTTGGCCATTGGAGAGAAAGTATCATTGTAATCAATACCATAAACCTGAGTGTATCTTTTAGCAACAAAGTGTGCTTTTAGTTGATCAATTTTCCCATCAGGTCCAACTTTCACAGTAAACACCCATTTGCATCCTACCGTAGTTTTTCCTTTTGTAATTGAACTAACTCCCAAATTTCATTACTGTGTCATGCTACCATTTCCTTCATCATCGCATCTCGCCACCCAGGATGACCTAATGCTTCGCTAACAGTCTTGGGTATAGTAACATTAGATAAGGTACAGATAAAAGCATTATACGAAGGAGACAAACGATGAGAACTAAGAAAATTATAAATGGGATATGGGTTTCTGGTGGAACGAATACTTTTACGGATGGAAATGAGAGGAGTAGCTGCATCTGTGTCTGGTACAGAAGTGATGAAGGACGATGGACCAGACGATGGTGGAGCAGGAGGTGAGTCATCAGTCATTGGCAATGTACATGTATCAAGAGAGAAAGAACTGTGATTGTTAGATGGAAGAGTGTGTGAGAAGCATTGTGAATAAACTTAGAGAGGAGCTTTTATAGGGGAAACACTTTGTGGAACACTGGGGACAGGTAGAACATCAGAAATGAGTTTGGTGTTTTCACTTTTGAGTGAAAAATATGGTGATTCAAAAAAAGTTACATCTGCAGAAATAAAATACTTTTGCTTTATGGGATCATAGCATTTGTAACCCTTTTGAAGACGTGAGTAACCCAGGAAAAGACACTTGATAGATTTTGGCTTGAGTTTATCTTTTCCTGGAGTATGATCATGAACGAAGCAAATACAACCAAACACGCGTAATGGTAGGTGATAAGGATCTTGGGAAATAGAATGGAGTGCGGACTTTGATAGTTCAGTACAGAAGAAGGCATTCGATTGATCAAATAACAAGCAGTAAGAACTGCATCACCCCAAAAGTGAAGTGGAACATTGTGATGAATAAAAAGAGTGCGAACAGTTTCTATGAGATGGCGATTTTTGCGTTCAGCGACTCCATTTTATTGAGATGTATATGCACACAAGGTTTGATGTGTGATTCCCTGCAAGGTCAAGAAATTTGAGAAGAAAGAGGACAAATATTCCTTCCAATTATCATTTCGTAAAATTTTAATTGAAACTTTAAATTGATTATGAATTTCAGCATAGAACTTTTGAAATATAGAGAACAATTCAGAATGATTTTTCATTAAATAAACCCATGTGCAATGAGAGAAATCATCAATAAATGTAATAAAATACTGGAAATCCATAGTTGTACTAACTTGACTTAGATCCCACATGTCTGAGTGAACTAAATCAAACATACATGTAGCCATATTATTGACTCGTTTGGGAACGGAACTGCAGGTTTATTTTCCAAGTTGACATGACTCACACTTCAAAGAAGATAAAGCGGAAAAACTGGGAACAAGCTTATGAAGTTTATTAAGATTCGGATGACCAAAGCGATGGTGAAGAAGATCAGCAGATGGAGTAAAAGAGAAGTCAACTGGTGAACTTGGATGATAGAGGTGGTACAGTCCTTGCGACTCATGTCCTGTTCCAATTGTTCTCCCCGTACTCAGGTCCTGCACAACAACAGGATTAGCTACAAAGGTAACAGAACAATTGAGGTTTTTTGTTAATTTAGTGACTGAGACAAGGCTATATGGGCGCTCAGGGGCAAAGAAGACTGTTAACACAGCAGAGAAGGAAGAATTCTCTATGTATCTATTAGCACAAAGGTTACAAGGTTACATGAATATATATATACAAGTAAAGGCTCTAAAGTGGGGAACAAGTCTCCTATATTTACTCCTAAAAACACTCTCCTAAAAACACTCCTAATATTAAGGAACCTTGCTTTATTCTGTACCAAATATATCTAACACTCCCCCTCAAGTTAGAGCATATATGTCGAGCATGCCTAACTTGTTACAAAAGTAGCTAACCCGAGACCCATTTAAAGCTTTTGTAAAGATGTCACCAAGTTGTTCTCCCGTCTTGACATATTCTGTAGAGATGATGCCTTGTTGTATCTTTTCTCGGATAAAGTGACAGTCGATCTCAATATGTTTGGTTCGTTCATGAAATACTGGGTTAGAAGCAATATGAATAGCCGCCTTGTTATCACACCACAACTTTGCTGAGGATGTTTTGAAACCTATTTCCTCTAGGAGCTGACGAATCCAAATAACTTCACAAGTAGATTGTGCCATAGCACGGTACTCGGATTCAGCGCTGGAGCGAGACACCACTTTTTGTTTCTTGCTTTTCCAAGATACTAGGTTTCCTCCCACAAACACACAATATCCTGTAGTTGACCTTCTATCAACTTTCGAACCTGCCCAATCTGCATCAGAGAAACACTCAACATCCAAATGACCATGATTGCTGTAGAGAATGCCTCTCCCAGGAGCACTCTTCAAGTAACATAAAATTTGTCCCAACGTTTCCCAATGTGCAATAGTTGGAGCAGACATGAATTGACTCATGATACTAACTGAGTAAGCAATATCTGGTCGTGTTACAGTAAGATAGTTCAATTTGCCAATCAGCCGCCTATACATCTCAGGGTCAGAAAATAATTCCCCATCAGTTGTTAGCTGGACATTAGGTGTCATTGGAGCACTACATGGTTTTGCACCTAATTTACCAGTGTCTTTCAGAAGGTCAAGAACATACTTTCTTTGAGATAAGAATATACCCCGCTTACACCTAGATACTTCAATGCCCAAAAAGTACTTCAAGAGACACAAATCCTTTGTTTGGAATTGGGATTGGAGAAATAGTTTAAGTGATGAAATGCCAGCTGAGTCACTCCCCGTAATGACAATATCATCAACATACACTACAAGTAGAATTACTCCAGCACTCGACTTTTTGAAAAACACTGAGTGATCACACATACTCTTTGTCATGCCAAAAGTTTGTACTACTTCGCAGAACCTCCCAAACCAAGCCCGAGGACTTTGTTTTAAACCATATAGAGATTTGCGAAGCCTACATACTTTACCATTCTCCCCCTGAGCAACAAAGCCAGGCGGTTGCTCTAAATAGACCTCTTCTTGAAGATCACCATGAAGAAAAGCATTTTTAACATCAAGCTGGTGCAAGGGCCAATCATGACGGGCTGCTAAAGAGATAAACAAACGAACAGAAGATAATTTTGCCACAGGAGAGAATGTATCAGAATAATCAATACCATACACTTGAGCATACCCCTTTGCAACTAAGCGAGCCTTAAGACGAGCCACAGAACCGTCTTGTTTAACTTTAACAGAGAAAATCCACTTACACCCAATAGTCTTCTTCCCTGCAGGAAGGGTTACAAGATCCCAAGTACCATTTGCTTCCAAGGCGGCCATTTCCTCTGCCATTGCTGCTTGCCAACCAGGATGAGATAAAGCTTGGGTAACAGTTTTGGGGGTAGATACTGAATCTAGATTACTCACAAAACACCGAGACAAGGAAGACAAATGGTCATAACTCACAAATGAGGAAATGGGATGAGTACATGAACGTTTACCTTTTCTAATAGCAACAGGAAGGTCAAGATCAGACTGTGGAAGAACTGAAGGAGCTTCCAACGAGGCGACAGGTGGAGGATGTGAGTCAGTCATGGCCAATCTTCTGGAGTACACCTGGTCAAAACGAGGGCGAAAGGGAGGTGGTATAGGAATAGGGACCGGTTCATTATTAGTGGACTCTGGAATATGAGTAGGATCGGTAGTGGAATCAGGACTCCGATGAATAACATAAATTAAAAGATCATCTTCCTCCCCCTGACTGGCATATGTAGATGGTGAGGGAAAAAATGGAGTTTTCTCAAAGAAGGTAACATCTACAGAGACAAGATATCGGTTCAATTCGGGAGAAAAACAACGGTACCCCTTTTGTTGTCGAGAATACCCAAGAAAGACACACCGAAGAGATTTGGGATCCAATTTGGTAACATGTGGACGGACATCACGCACAAAGCAAGTGCACCCGAAGATACGAGGACTAATAGGAAACAACGCTCTGGAGGGAAACAAGACACTGTATGGAGTTATACCCTTGAGAACAGCGGAAGGCATTCGGTTGATCAAAAAACAAGCCGTAGAAACAGCATCAGCCCAAAAACGTTTAGGTACCTTCATTTGAAAAAGAAGTGCACGAGAAACCTCAAGGAGATGTCTATTTTTCCTTTCGGCGACCCCATTTTGAGAGGGTGTATCAACACAAGAAGTTTGATGAACAATACCGTTCTGAGACATATAGGACTGAAATGAACTAGACATGTACTCTTTTGCGTTATCACTGTGCATGATACGAATAGTCCTATTAAATTGAGTTTTAATTTCAGCACAAAAGGAGCAAAAAATCGAAAACAACTCAGAACGATTTTTCATTAAAAATAACCAAGTACACCGAGAGTGATCATCCACAAAAGTAACAAAGTATATAAAACCAGCTTGGGAAGTGACCGGACAAGGACCCCAAACATCAGAATGTACTCTCTCAAAAGGGAACTCAGCCCGGTTAATCACTCGAGGAATTAAATGTGAACGATGATGTTTCGCAAACTGACATGACTCACAATCTAAACTAGACAAAGACTGAAATTGTGGATACAACTTTTTTAAGGAAGACAACAAGGGGTGACCAAGGCGACAATGAACTTCTGAAGGAGACAGGGAACCATTACACACCAACGAAGTGGAAATTTGATCATCAAGAAGATAAAGGCCATTCGACTTGTGTCCTCTACCAATAATCCGCCTCGTCAAAAGATCCTGAAACACAACATTGACAGGAAAAAATGTAACACAACAATTTAATGTTTCAGTAATTGTGCTAACCGACAACAAGTTAAATGAAAACTTAGGTATACACAAGACTTTTGATAACGGAAGAGATGGAGTTGGGTTGGCAGTACCAATACCAGTAGCACAAGTTTTAGATCCATCGGCTAAAGTAACATAACGATGAATATCAGGTTTCTTTAACGAAGATAAGAGACTCTGGATGCACATTCTTGACTAGCCATATTGGCTCGAGACTGCTTGTTTAACAGCTTCTTACAGAAACGTTTAGTATGACCTGATTCATGACAGTAGTAACATATAACATTTGAGTCCCGATGACCAGTACTCCAACGATTATTCCCCCCTTTACCCGAATTTCCATACTGTCCGGAATCTCGACTCACGAGAGCACTAGGAGCGGATGTCATTGGATGTGAACCTTCACTTCGGAGCACTCGAGAAAATGTTTCCCTCAAATTAAGAACTTCACTACCAGAGAGAATTTGGGACTTAGCCGTTTCAAATGCTGGAGATAAACCTGCAAGAAAACACATGACACCCATCTTCTCTCGTTGACTCTGTTGGACCTTAATGTCTGGACTAAAAGGCATTAAGACATTAAGGTCCTCAATAATCCTTTTTACCTCCCCAAAATACACTGTAAGAGGCTTGTCCCTTTGCTCAGCTCGATATAATGCCACACAAGTATCATACATACGGTTCAAATTTCCTTTACCCGAGTACAAAAATTCGAGATACTCCATTAAGTCTTTGACAAACTCACAATGACCAATCAAACCAACCACATCACGACCAATACAGTTTTGTATTTGCAAAAATAATCGGGCATCTTCTCTTACCCACAGTTTTCTAGCATCACCTTGTGGTGGATCATCCGTCAGGTGGTCATCCTTATCTACACTTCTCAAATAAATTTTAATAGTCTTATGCCATTCTAGGAAATTGTTTTCATTCAACTGGTGTTCTGTGATCTTATTAACTACTGGAAGCACATCAATAATTTTCTTATCATCCATGACGAAATGCACCACAAGTTAAATGTAACAACAAATCCAAAAGAATACCCAAAGAGTTACCAAAAACAATTCCACAAGACCAGAATTTCAACAAATCCAACGGAATCAGCAGCTAAAAAAAAATGCAGAAAAACAGAAGACTAGGAACCTGATTACTGTTCACAGGTCGGATTACTGTTCACTGAGTACTGTTCACAGATCGGAAATCACCAGAATGCCAGAACCGACCACCGGGATGGGCAGCTGGGTCCACTGCGACGCCGGAAAACAAAAAAAAGTTCGCCGGAAATGCAGCCACGCGCTCCCACGCGCCGGCGCGTGAAACTGCCGAAAATGATTCTGACGGCGCGTGACAGCCACTCGCCGGTAGGATGGCCGCCGGACTTCGGGGACCGGCCGATACGACCCCTGTGCTACTTCTGAAGGTGGAGGTGAGAACTAAAAATGGTCCTAGGTGTATGACCTAGACCACAAACCAAACTGCCCCAAAGAGAACCCTAAATTTTCCAGCCCCTCACTGCAGGAAGCTCACACAGAAATTTTCCAGCCCCTAAATTTGCTCTGATACCATGTTAACACAGCAGAGAAGGAAGAATTCTCTATGTATCTATTAGCACAAAGGTTACAAGGTTACATGAATATATATATACAGGTAAAGGCTCTAAAGTGGGGAACAAGTCTCCTATATTTACTCCTAAAAACACTCTCCTAAAAACACTCATAATATTAAGGAACCTTGCTTTATTCTGTACCAAATATATCTAACAAAGACATTTGTCAAAGCGATAGATGGAGAAAGTTGGACATGTCCTATACCCTTAACTGCAGTCTGTGAACCATTAGCAAGAGTGACAGTAGATGCATTATTAATAGAGGCGAGGGTAAAGAAATAGTTTTTATTACCAGAGATATGATCGGATGCACCGGACTCTAGAATCCATGGACCAATAGGGGAACTTCTAGTGAGGAAGGCAAAAGATATACCAGAGTGAGAGCTTCTAAATTGTTTTGTAGCTTAATACTGCATATAATCATTGTGATATGCTCCAGTTAATGTGATGGAGTTAGACTGTTGATTGCCTTCATCAGGAAGAGGAAGTAGGCCATCTCCTTGAGTTTGAGCAATATGGGCTGCATGTCGATTATTACCAGGCCGATTATTTCAAGGTAGTCGACTGTATAAGGCCTAACAGTTTTCTCGAGTATGGCCATCTTTGTCACAGTAGGTACAATGTGTTTTTCTTCCTTTCCTGTTTTGTAAGTTCCCTCACTTGGTCTGAACTGCCAAAATTAATGTTTCTATCTCACTAGGTGTTGAATGCGAAGAAATTCGTATTAGTCTAGTGAACACATCTTCCAAAGAAAGGATAGTAAGGCTTGCTAAAATTTGATATCTCATAGAACCTAGGTCTAATCAAAGTTACAACCATAAAAAAATTGTCTTTCTGCTTTTCTTGAGTGGCAATATTGTCGGATAATGGCATGAGTGAATTAAACTCATCCCTAAGACTTTCAATCTGTCCCAAATATCCAGCCATCCCTAAGACTTTCAATCTGTCCCAAATATCCAGCCATATCCTGTTGATTTTGTTGAAGATGGACAATATCAGAGACAACTTTATATATCCTTTTCACATCATTAGTATACATGGTTTTAGCTTTAGTCCAAATTTTATAACAAGTTTTACATGACTGAAACATAGTAAGAAGCCTAGGTTCTAGTAAAAGCATCAATTTTAATCCAAGCAGTTTTATTTTTCTCATCAATATCAAAACTATTTTCTCTAGGTGATCTTCATATCCTTATCCCATAAACCAAAGTTCAATAGACGCAACCCATGAAATATAATTTTTACTACCCTGAAGTTTAACAGTAGTAATAGCAGGAAAATTGGAAGAGAGAAGAGGTCGGATAGAACCTGAGTTTTCTTCTAGAGCTTTAGCCATTTGGAGAATACCAAATCAACAATTTTGAAGTCTGACTAAGGTGTATACTGGCCTATCTTCAAAATCTGGTCGTTTGAGAAGCCGTGAGTGGGCCTCTTTGAAGTGGCAGTAGCTTGGTTTGGCTACTTTGAAGTAGCAGTGAAGAAGAAAAAGAAGAAGAATAAGGTTTGAAAAAACACTAACATGGGTTCAACCAGGCTTTGATACCATAAGAAGAGATAGAGAAAAATTATAAGAAGAGATAGAGAAGAATTGTTTTTCCACTTCATTTTCAGCAAGCATACACACATCTATTTATACATGTTAAGAGCCTACAATAAATGAAACTACTAACTACCATCTACCTATAATAAATAAGGCTATAATAAATTATCTGCCAACTACCAACTACTAACAATACAATAATAAATATTGCTATCTACTAATTACAATAATAAATAAAACTTACTAACTACTAACAACTAACATCTGAACAATAACCATTAGGCCAAAGTTTCACGAGAAAAAAATGAGAAATGAGATCTACAGAAAATACCTTTACTTCACAAAATATTGCATCATGACTTATCATGTCAATCAATGGAGGACTGCTAAGAGGGGTGCCGGTTGTCAGCAAGTCACCCTCGATTGGGTTTCCGAATACATTAACTGCATCCCAAAGACTTGTTCACAAAGAACAAAAAAAGGCAACAAAATGAAAATTTCGACTAATCTTTAATATAAAATTACAAGCATTTTGGAGAGTCAGATTGTTCAAGTAGCAACCTACTAGCCCTGGTCATAATAGAAGCAAGATCAAAGCGGAAGCCATCCACATGCATTTCTGTTACCCAATATCTGCAGCAAAAGAAAACAATATCAAAACCTTCTAATCCACACAATAAACAAAAAAGAGAAGTTGCAATCAAATAATAGTACAAATTATAAAACAATGATCATATACATGCAAAAATAAAGAGAAATAAAAGAAAAAAAAAATAATAGAGCAGCATCCACGTTCTGCCCATGATGTCCTACTCTTTGGCTAGCAAAAAAAAAAAACCTCCATACACATAATTTTGGAGAACACAAGAGTATACAGATGAAAAGATTGAAGTGACAGCATTTATCTCTTTATACTAGCAAAAGAAATCACTAAAGAGCAATGAGGTGGTACAACCCAAGCAAAAGAAAATATTATTTACATGACAGACGGGGCAAAATCTGCAACAGGAAAAGCATTGACAAAAAGAAAAAACCCTGTTCACCATAAAAAGCTTTATATACAACTCAACTAGGATAAATATTTGGGACTTCAATAAATTCTACTAACATATGCTCCCAAGCTGCTTGATGCAGGGAAGAAAAGGACAAAAATATTTTCTCTGCTACATATTAATTTTCAATTTTGTCAAGTATTGACCTCAACAATCCCTACTTTCCTATCAAGAATGTTTATCAAATAACTGTAGTTTACAATTAGTCATATTCCGTTCCTATAAGAATTTTATTTTAATGAAGTTATATTTTCTATTTATTTTAGAGCTAAGCATTTATAGTTTTTGTTTCCCCATTAATTGATATTGGCATTCTGACCCACCTTTCCTTTCATCAACAAAACAAGCCTCTGGCTTTTGTCTTTTTGTCATGTCTAAGACAAACTGATTGACACAATTAAAGAGTCTTTTTGTTGTTTTTTTTTTCCAAAGAATCTTAGGCTTAATAACTAGAGCAACGCATAGAACCAACCACAAAGCTAGTAATTCACATAGGCAATACATTTTAATCATCTTAATAGTCCCATTTTGATATAGAACTTGTGGAATCACATTTAAAGATCAAAATTTTTAATAGTAAACTAAGCCTGACGAAACTCAAACAGCAAGATGCAGAGAAAACTTAAACTCATCACCACAAGAAGATCCTTGAGTGAAGTTAAAGTTAAGGTTATAAGTGCACTCTATGTGCCACAGGTCTTTTGGTGCATAGACACAAACCATAAAGACCAATCTTACTCTTGATCAAAGTGAAACTCACATTTTAAGTTTATTCATTGATTATTTCCAAAACAAAGGTTTACACATTCAACTAATCAATTAGCTCAAAAAATGTAGTCGTGACTATTGTACCACAAACAATAGAATAAATACCAGTAAACACTTTCTATTAAGTGAATAATTTTGTTTTTAATAAATAATTATGGTAAGAGAAATGGATATAACAGAGAATAGGGTGAGAAATCCTCTTGAAGAAAGAAAACAACAGGGAGAAGAGCCACATTAATGTAAAAAGGCTCTTCAACCCTATTGAAAAGAAATCAACCAAGAAATCCTTTTAAACAGACCACTGGCAAAAAAAAAAAAAAAAAAAGAGTGTTCCTCAGTCCTAGATGCCCTAATAAACAAAGAATCCTTTTAAACATAGCATTGGCAGAATACAAATTATTTTATTATTATTAGAAATCTTTTTAGAAGGAAAGAGACTTGACTAGTATGGTATTGAGTTATGCAGTCTTTTAGTTATTTAGAGTATTTGGTTAGAGAAATGCTTGTGCCTTTACAAATTAGAGTGTTCCTCAATATATAACAAATAAAGGAGTTTTTCTACACCTTAATTTTATGTGCTACAGGGTATGTAGAGAAGCATCTTTAGCTTGGATTTCATTTGATTGGAGGACATTACTTTATAGGTTTTTTTTTCTTAATTTTTTTTGTTGGTTTCCTTGAGGTAAGGACCTTATCTCCCATTAGATCTTTTAAAAAAGTTCTACAGAAGGATAATAAAGAAAATATAGCAAATAACTTATAAGTGGAATTAGAGTTGGCAAATTTTGATCTGAGCCTGTTTGACCTAAGGCATCTTGAAAATTGCACAAAACCTGAATAACCAGTTGACCCAACCTGAATGAGACCCAATTTAAATTAATAAAAAATATATTTTAAAAAATTCATGATTTTTTTGGGAGAAACATCTATATTATGAGAAAACTGAACTAACCAAACCCCAGAAATCCTTTCTAATTCTCAACCCAATAGGTAATCTGGACCCATCCACAACTTGGAGTTGCTTAGTCCAATTAGCTAATTAAGGAACACAAGGTTACTTAGTTGAATGCAGCAAAAAGAAAAAGAATGTAAACATAGATATATAAAGATATATAAAAAGCATAAACGATCTACATTGACTTTGTTTACTCCCATAAGCAAATGATACTTGACCAGAGTTTAATTGGCATAGTTTTGGACAGCAGCACATGGCAGGCACAGAGTACTTTAGTATCAATGCAACTATAAATTTGTTTCTTAAGTATCAATCTCCCTACAAACAACCACTGCAGCTTTTTAGACAAAAATTGGGCAGAGAGAGCTGTCATACATACCTTAAACAGTCTAGTGTAAATTGGCGTACAATAGGATGGTTGCAATTGAATATATTTCCACAACCTGAATAATTGTAGAACTCTCCCTGTAACAGCACAAAGTAAAGTTTAACACCTTTGCAAAATATAAATCATGACATATGGTTCAACTTTTGAACAGTTTATACGCTTCATGATAGGGATAGCTTAAAAACTCAGAGTCAAGGACCCTCATCATTTATCTCCCAATACTAACATCACGCAAAGTTCAATTAAATGGTCAGAAAGCAAAGTTGTTTCCATCTTGCCACATTTATCATTGACCTATACCAAATATGAACTTATGTTTTATATAGACCACCAGAAAGCATATAAGAAATCTATATAATCATACTACCTTCACTGAGATTTAAAAATCTAAAGAGAACACAAATATCCAACAATTTTTTTTTTGGAGAAAAAAGGGGAAATAATGGGTAAGAATCAAAACATGAATGAAGAAAAGACTAGAATGGGTAGAGAAACAAAATTGAATAGATTGGCTAAATCTGAACAACATCCTAGCCAAGGACATTTGATGCCTCAGAAAAAAGGTGCAAACATCTCATTTCCCTTCATTTGGATTCATTTATTTACTCCCAAAGAAGCAAGTCATAATTATAACAAATGAATCACCTTATTTTCTAAAAGTTTGTTCTTTTAAGTTGTAAATTTTTAGTTTTTTTTTAAACAAAAAATTATTTTCAGTTTTTATTTTATATTTTTTAAAAACTATATCATAATTATTAAAAAAAAGAAATAAAAACTTTACAAAAGACAGATATCAATTACAATCTTTATAATTGAATTTGCAAAAAAATAAGAGAGTAAAAATACATGTAGAAAATACAAAGGAATAGAAAGAAAAAAATGTATAAATTACGATAAAAAGAGAAAAAAAATTATGATAAAAAAAGAGAAAAAAATGATCTTTGCAATAAAGAAATAAAATTATTCTCATAACCAAAACAATCAAAAACATATTTTATAAATTCCGTATTTAGGGTGAAAATGGTTTTTATTTAATAAGAAAATTTTAAAATTTAATGATATGACCGAATACGTTTTGGTTTTTTATTTTCCTAAAAAAGCTAAAAAACAAAAACCATCCCAAACACAACCTAAATTATTTCATTTCATTTAGCATTAGAAACAGCTTACACTATTTCGAGCTCTATACCTTAGGAGCAAGCATATAATAGACACTGTTATCAATTCCTCTAAAAGATAAGATAGGTCCTTTCTCATTTCCTTCAGCTGTGTGATTGAAAACAACGTCCATAATCACCTGCTCAAACAAATAAGAGAACAACATGTAGAAAACCACACGAGAAATTTCACATCATAGTGCAACCAGCTGCAACCTCAATTCCTCGTTTATGAGCTTCTCTAACAAGAAGCTTGAATTCATTAACTGCATCACGGCCACAATTACGTGTCCCCGCAGAAGAATATCTTGTCATAGGGGAAAAGAAATTGACAGTTGAATATCCCCAGAAGTTCATCCTGAATAAGAGATTAAGTTCAGAAACTAAGCTTACTAAATGAATTTGTTTGTCATACTCGTGTTTCTTAAGTTCTGAAATTTATGAAAAAATTAGTCATGATTTTGTTTATATTTTACAGAAAAAATAGAAATACAACTAATCCTTTTGAAATGCACTATTCTCACAGATGAAGAATTGCTTTTAAATCTCCTTAACCATAACTGAGGAGAAGACAGGAAATTCACATGTACAAATTGAAAACAGCGTTTGATGGAAGATTTTTTGAAAATAAGGACATAAAAGGTGCACACAAAAATTAGATAAAAACACAGAAAGTCATAAAGATAACAACAACAATAACAAAGCCTTAATTCCAAGTTAATTGGGGTCGGCTATATGGATTCTTCTTTTTTACTCGGTTCGATTGAGGGCTATCTCTTCTGATAAATATAAAACAGTAATATAAAAATAAGTCACAAGAAATTTTATGTGGTATAGAAATGTGCCTTTATCCACACAGAGCCACCGGCCATTTTCACTATGGAAGAGAAAGTTCCAAGTTCCTATTTTTAGAGATACTAGGGGCTATTTAGCTAATGAAAATATTTTTCATTTCTATTTTTTACTTTTCTTTTTTGTTTCTTTATTTTCTAAATTTTCATTTTAGTTATTTTCCAAATGAAAAATTAAAAAATTAGAAACTGTTTACTAAATCTTGTTTTCCATTTTTTACATAATATTTAAATAATATATTTTTAATACTTTATAAAAAAATATAATTACATAAACAATGTCATAGTCTAAATATTTATATATATTTTTTCAATTTAAAATGAAATAAATAATTAAATAATAATTTTAAATAAAATTAAAAATTTTAAATTAATATAATTCAACCTAAAAATATTCTCAAACATCTTCAAAGTATAACATAAAAAAAATAAAATGGTAGAATCCAAATAAAAATAATTACCTCAAAGCGGAAAGAATTGGAGTATAAAAAAATAAAAACAAAAAAGCAATTTAAATTGAAGTAGGAAACAAATGCCAATATTATCTAGGAGTTTGTGTTTCCCATTTAGTAACAACTAAAAGTAGTTTTCTAAAACTTAAGTATTAGTTAATAAATATAGAAAATTATTTTCTAAAATGCAAAATATTTCTAATTAAACAATAAATTATTGACGCAAAGGAAGGGTTTACAGCAACTGGATCTCAACAGTTAAGGCTAAAGTGGGATTGTTGGAACAAGAAAATAATTAAGGTTTGAATAAACCTCTAAATTATAATAAGAATTGAAAATAATATGAGTGATCGTAAACTAAACAAAGCTGTCCTATTTATAATAGATAGGACCAATCCTAATTCTAGAAGGAAAATCGCTAATAAGATATTCCTATTAGTAAATAGAAATCCTAAAATAACAAGGAAATAAAAACTTAAATAATCCTAATTTAACTTCTTATTTAAATCCTATATTGAATAGGAGTAAAACTAATAGTCTTAGATTAATTGGGACTTGACTACATCATCCTCCTCGGGTCAGAAAAATTACTCGGCTCCGATGAGTCAACCTTGGCATATTCCTCATATATGCTTGGACCAATGTGCTTTAGTTCTTCTTTAGAAATCCAAGTACTTTCTTTTGTTGGTTTACCAAGCCACTTCACCAAGAATCGCCTATATGGGTTGCCTCGTCTAGATTGAACGTCCTTGACATCTTACACTTCTTCAATAACTTCATCCTTTGGAACTGGCAACTGTAGAATTTGATCTTCAATGGAAGATGAAACACCATCAAATCCATAAAAAGGATATAAGTCTGCAACATTAAAAACTAGACTTATTTGTAACTCAGGTGGAAGCTCAATTACGTAGGCATTAGAACTGATTTTCTTTAATACTTTACATGGCCTAGACTTCCTAGATTTCAACTTGTAATAAATCCCTGTAGGAAATCGTTCTCGCCTCAAATGTACAAGTACTTGATCACTGTCACATATAGCAGAAGAAGAAAGAAGGGCAATAGAGGGAATTATCAGTAGAGTGGGCTGTGAATGAATGTGGGTAGTTAAGAGTAGGACAAAGAAAAGGAATAACAGCTAGGCTACAGAAATGATTGTGCACTGATTGAGAGAATAATTCTAGTGGCTGAGGTCATCTTTTGTTTGTTAGTTATTTCCTTACTCTGTTATTTATATCAAAGAACATTATTAATGAACAATTATCAGAAATTCTCTATTCTCCCAAGTTCCTTCTCTTCTCTCTTCTCTCCTCTCTTTTCTTCTCTCTCTCCTTCCTATCCTGTTTCTCTTTGAGTTGTGCATTGTTTATGCCATTACAAATTGGTATTAGAGCTAGTGAGAGAATCGGGCCATTCTAATCCAACATGAGCAAAGACACAAAAAACCCAGAAACCCAAATGTTGGAGACCCAACAGAAATTGAGGAAACAAAAGAAGGGAATAAACTTACCTCATTCCCAAGCGATGTTAACTTCATATTAGAGGCACTACAAAAGGAACATCATCGCAATTATGACCAGTTGCACAATGAGCAACTCAAGCTTCGCACCAATTTGGGCAGATGATACAACTCATACAAAACCTGCAAGATAACCTGCAAGATAAAGGGAAAGAACCAGAGGTTGAGCCATCAATCACAGCTAGGAAGGGATTGCCACCCACTCCTCCCACAAGACTTCGAGGATCCCTTTGTTACTGGGAATGGAGATGGGCATCATCGAGGCTATTACAATCAACTGTTACCAAAGATGTACTTGCCCATTTTTTATGGAAGGGACACTCAGTCGTGGTTGTAGAAATGCAAAAAATACTTCAAGATAGATGATGTACCGGAGGAAAGAAAGCTGGAATTAGCCAGCCTATATCTCTCCAATGTTGCAGAACGATGCTATTGGGGTTGGGTAAAAACCCACAAAGAGGAAAGATGGGATGAGTTTACAACCGCCCTCTTTAAGCGTTTCTGAGATTCTCCGATTGAAGATGTATTGAAATTACATGAACTCGGGCAGAAGGGGAACGTAAGGGACTATCAAGAGAAGTTTGAGGAGATGCGAGCTAAGATGGAGAGGCTTAATTCAGGGCTGTCAGAAACTTACTACCTGTCGAGTTTCATTGGCAGTTTGAAGGAAGATATCGGATCGATGGCGAGGATGCTCCAACCGCCGTCCCTCTGCCATGCCTTCGATCAAGCTAGATTGCAAGAGATGGTTCTGGAGGCTTCCCACAAAAGTTTTAAACATCAATCCGCATCGTTTCACCGTTCCACTCCAAGCCCAAACACTAACCCAGCCCAAACACAAACTCAACACCCAAATACTCAACCCGACACCTATTCAACAGAAAACCAATAGCTCCATTGTTCCAAATACCACCAGACCTCTAACGCCATACGATCCGAACAAAAAAGGCTCAAACACCTGCTTCCAGTGCGGTGATCGGTATTTTCCCGGCCACAGATGTGCGACAAAACCCATGATGACTCTTTAGGGAGTAGAGGAAGTTGTAGAGGACAACCCTGAAGAAGATTGGCAAGAAATTCAAGAGGAAGAAGGAGAAGAAGTGATCACTGAGCAAGCCTAACTCTCCATGCATGTCATTGATAGTAGCTTGGCCGATAGAACCATCAAATTGAGAGGTCAAATTAAAAACAAAGCTGTGGTAATTTTAATTGACAGTGGCTCAACCTATAGCTTCATTGACTCGAGATTGGCAGATGAATTGAAGCTCCCTACTGTACATGTCAACCCCATTACAGTCACAGTAGTTGATGGCCGCAAATTGGTGGTAAGAAACAAATGCTTTGATTGTTATTGGTCTATGTAGGGGTTAAAGTTTCAGTTTGATGTGAGGGTCTTAGAGATAGGGGACTATGATATTGTGTTGGACCTTGATTGGATGAAGACATACACTCAAGTTACCTTCGACTTCAAGAATTGTAAGCTACTGTTTTAAAAAAAGGGTAAAATGGCGGAGTTGAAGGGAACAACAGAGGCAGCTTCTATAAAATTGATGACTGGCAAGGAGCTCAGTAAGATGGTGCAATCCAAATGGAATAATATATCAGCGCGATTCTTCTCTATCCAGCTTACCACAATTCATCCAACCACACCCAGCAACCTTGACCCAAAATTTCAGACACAGCTACAACTGCTACTAGACAGGTATGCATTCCTCTTTCAAAAGCCAATCACCCTGCCACCATTTAGAGAAATTAACCACTCCATCAACCTTAAACCAAATTCTAATCCAGTCAATGTAAGACCATACTGATACCCACATCTCCAAAAGATAGAAATAGAAAAACTCACCCAGGAAATGCTAAACAATTCAGTAATTCAGCCTAGCCAAAGCCCATTTTCACCACCTGCCCTATAAGTTAAAAAAAAAAGATGGCAGTTGGAGGCTCTGCATAGATTATCGCCAATTAAATAAATTAACCATAAAAAATAAATATCCCATACCCATTATAGAAGATCTGCTGGATGAGCTACATGGGGCTGAAATATTTTCAAAAATTGACTTACGGGAAGGGTATCACCAAATCAAAATGCACACTTAGGATATACCAAAGACAGCCTTTAAGACTCATATTGGACACTTCGAATTTAAGGTGATACCATTTGGGTTAACCAATGGCCCTGCCACCTTCCAAGCTCTTATGAATACAACTTTCCAGCCATATCTAAGGCGGTTTGTGTTGGTCTTTTTTTTATGACATATTGGTTTACAGTAAGTCAGCTGCAGCTCACCTCTAACATCTAAAAGTTGTGTTTCAAGTCTTGTTTGACCAGCAGCTTTATGAAAAAAGAGAAAAATGTGTATTTGGCAGCAGTAGCATAGATTACCTTTGTCATATAATCTCTAGAGAAGGGGTGTCTACAGATAATTCCAAGGTTCAAGCAATGGTAGATTGGCCTCCTCCAACAACCTTGAAACAATTAAGGGGCTTTTTGGGTCTTACAGGCTATTACAGGAGATTTATTAAAACTATGGGGCCATTAACAGATTTATTGAAGAATTTTTTCTGTTGGCATTCTGAGGCACAGTTAGCTTTGACAATTTGAAGCATGCAATGACAAGTGCACCGGTGTTAACACTACCTAACTTTAGCCAACCATTCACCTTGAAATGTGATGCTAGTGGAAAAAGACTAGGGGCAGTGTTGATGCAAGAAGGGAGACCCATAGCATTCATCTCTAAACATCTTAGTCCAAGAAGTCAGTCACTCTTAGCCTATGAAAGAGAGCTGCTAGCCATTGTATTTGCAGTTACAAAATGGTGACACTACTTAAAACAAGGTAGGTTTATAATTAAAATTTATCACCAAAGCAAAAAACATTTGCTTGAGCAAAGATTGCACACATATGTACAGCAGAAGGGAATAACTAAGTTATTGGGGCTGGATTACATCATAATCTACAAGAAGGGCATGGAAAACAAAGTGGCAGATGCCCTTTCTAGGAAATTTGATGAGACCGAGGAAGGAGAATTATTCAGCTCTTGTCATTCCAACTTGGGTTACAGTGGTGGAAAGATCACATCAAGGTGATCCACGGGCTCAAGAGTTGTTAAGAGATAAAGCCTTACAACCTGGACTGCATTCTAAATTCTCACTTCGAAATGGAATTCTCAGTTATAAGAATCGGCTGTATATTGGGAGCAAAACTGAATTAAGAAATAAGTTATTAGCTCAGTTTCATGATAGTCCTCTGGGTGGTCACTTAGGTGTACAGGCAACTCATGAGAGATTGAGACAACATTTTTATGGGCCTAATATGAAGATGACAGTTCTTGAGTGGGTCTTACAGTGTGACACTTGCAACAAGTGCAAAACAAAGAGCTGCAAATATCCTGGATTTCTCCAGCCCCTGCCACTACCATCATCTGCTTGGTCAATCGTCAATCTCGAGTTCATTGAACAAATTCCAAAATCACAAGGGTATGACACTATAATGGTTATTATTGATAGTTTTACTAAAGTGGGCCATCATTTCTCTCTCCCTTCCATTCTCAGCAGCTACTGTAGCAAGAGGATTCTTGAATCAAGTGGGAAAATTACATGGAATTCCTAAGGTGATCATCTCAGATAGAGACAAGCTTTTCACAAGCTTGTTCTGGTCGGAGTTATTCAAATTACTTGGGGTCAACTGCACATGAGCACAGCCTATCACCCCTAGTCTGATGGTCAGATCGAATGGCTGAATAAAACCCTCGAAACCTACCCAAGATGCATGGCACCCCTTCATCCTAAGAAGTGGGCAGAATGAGTATCCTTGGCTGAGTGGTGGTACAACACTTCCTACCACTCTTCCATTAAAATGACTCCATTTACAGCGTTGTATGGGTACAATCCTTCACCTCCAACACTTTTGAATTGTGTTAGTCATGTAGTTGCTGTAGAGGACCTACTCAAAGAAAGAGAAAGGGTACAATCTCTATTGAAGGAAAATCTGTTACAAGCACAACAGAGGATGAAGAAGTATGCTGACCAAAACAGATCAGAGGGAGAATTTGAAGTGGGAGATTTGGTTTATTTGAAGCTCCAACCCCATAGACGAACTTACATAGCCTTGAGAAGAAATCTGAAATTGGCAACAAAATATTATGGCCCTTTTAAAGTGGTAGAAAAGATACGGGTTGTGGCTTATAAGCTTTAATTACCACCTCACTTAAGAATTCATCTTGTTTTTCATGTGTCATTATCAAAGAAAAAGATTGGATCTAACTCAGTACCCCCTTTAGACTTCCAGCAAGAACAGTTTGTGATAGGACCAGAGAAGTTTCTCAATTCCAGGCTCAACCTAAGAAACAACAAAAATATTCAATAAGTGTTGGTCAAATGGCTACACTTACCGCTCTTGGATGGAACTTGGGAAGACCTTAGTTCTATCAAAAAGCAATTTCCTGCCCACATGCATTCTTGGGGACAAGAATGGTTTAAAGGAGGAATTGTCACATAAGAAAGAAGGGCAATAGAGGGAATTAACAGTAGAGTGGGTTGTGCATGAATGTGGGTAGTTAAGAGTAGGACAAAGAAAAGGAATAACGACTAGGCTACGGAAATGATTGTGCACTCATTGAGAGAATGATTCTAGTGGTTGAGGTCATCTTTTGTTTGTTAGCCATTTCCTTACTCTATTATTTATAGGTTGTATATACCAGAGAATATTATTAATGAACAGTTATCAGAAATTCTCTATTCTCCCTAATTTCTTCTCTTCTCTCTTCTGTCTTTTCTACTATCTCTCCTTCCTATTATGTTTCTCTTTGGGTTGTGCATTGTTTATGCCATTACAATCACCTTCTCCAAATTCTTGCATACGACAATGTTGATTGGCAGCAAAAGAATACGCTGCATTGCTGTCTTTTAGGGCAACATATGCTGCATTGCTGTCTTTTAGGGCAGCAAATCAACCACGTTTTAACCCATGAGCAGCCTCAAAAGAATTGTTATAGGCAAATTCAGCTTGATGTATAGCTAAATCCCAATGTTAGATTCCCTAGACCAGAATCCGGTCACTGGACGATTTTCAATTAAATCTTGTTGTGATAAGGGATCGATTCCCTTGTTATTTTTAGGGCAACCTATTTTGCAAACGTGACTCAACTCGTTAAAGAGAGTTGACACCTTTGGATCTCGTTAGAGAGAGCTCTGAATCTCGTTTTAAGTTGGAATTAATTCTGCTTGTTTTATTAATTATAGAATACCCCTTTAAATAGAGGTTTACAGTGATAAAATAAGAAACAAAGTCCTTTTAGTCCTTTTAGGAATAAACTAAGGATTCCTATAAAGAGATTCCTATATTTTATTAAATTCCTATTTAAGCTAATCTTGACAACTAATTTCCTTATTTAAAATAATCTTGACAGCTATCAGCCTCTTTGCCACGTCTCCCATAAGTCTTACCCACAAATGTATCCATAACACCGAAGTTTTTGGGTTATTCCCTACAAGACATCTTAAAAAACCTCCCAAACTCCGATTCATCACTTCTGATTGACCATCCGTTTATGACGTGCTGGAATACTTCAATTCAGTGCCAAATTTCCTCCATAAAGTCCTCCAAAAATATCCCATAAACTTTACATTTCTATCAGAAATAATAGAAGTGGGCACACCATGTAGCCTTACAATCTCTCGAAAGAATAATTTAGCAATATGAGTTACATTTGAGGTTTTAGAGCATGGAATAAAGTGTGCCATTTTTGAAAAGCAATCTACCACTGCAAAGATGGAATCAAATCCCTTTGCAGTTCTTTGAAGTCACAAAACAAAATTCGTACTCAAATGAATCCACGGTGCATTTAGTTCTGGCAAAGGAGTATATAATCTAGTGTTTTGAGTTGTTCCTTTATCTAATAAGCATGTTGGACATCTCTTCACCGACCTGTCTAACATCTTGTTTCATTCTTGGCCAATAGCAATGATCAGCAACCATTGCAAAAGATCTGTCCCTACCAAAATATCCTCCCAAACCATTCCCATGAAGTTCTCTAATAATTTGCTCTCTTAAAGGCCCTTCAGGAATGCATAACTGATTACCCTTGAACATTTAATGCAATCAATATGGCAATCTTTCAGCACGTGAGGGTTCTGCAACTCAGCTATGATTTTGTTGAAATAAGGATCCGAGCCGTACTGATTCTTTAATTCTTCAAAATCTGTGAATTGAGTGCTCATCATTGATAAAAGTAATGATTGCCTACTCAGGACATCTTCCACAATATTAGACTATCTAGATTTGTATTTTATTGAGAAATTAAAATCGTCAAGGAAGGAGCTCCATTTTGCATGTCGATCATTAAGCTTCTTTTGAAAACTTAAATATTTCAAAGCTTGATGGTCAGAATAAACCACAAACACGGTAAGCTAAATAATGTTGCCAATGATGAATAGCCCCTCACCAAGGAATAGAACTCCAAATCATAAGTAAAATATCGTTTACTAGAATCGGATAGCTTTTCACTCAAAAATTTGATAGGCTTCTCATCTTGGCTAAGGACAACTCCAATTCCCACATGTGAAGCATCACATTCAACAACAAATAATTTCTTAAAATCCAGTAGTGCAAGAACCAGTGACTTAGTCAACAAGATTTTCACTTATTCAAAAACTTTTTGTGCAGATTTTGACCATTGAAATTCACACATTTTCATGGATTCAGTTATAGGACTCGAGATAGAACTAAAATGTCGAATAAATCTCCTACAAAAAGATGCCAAGCCATGAAAACTTCAAACTTCTTTAAGGGATTGAGGTGCTGGCCATTCCATAATTGCACGACTTTTCTCTGAATCTGGTTTTAATCTTTCTGCTAACACAATAAATCTAAGAAATACTACTTCTGGCTGCAAAAAACTGCATTTTTTCAAATTAATATGCAACCGTTCCTTTTGTAGTACTGCCATTACCTTTCGCAAATGCTATAGATGCTCCTCCTTATTAAAACTATAAATTAAAATGTCATCAAAATATACCACAATAAAAGAGTTCAAGAAAGGCTTGAATGCATCTTCCATAACCCTCATGCATGAGCTTGGTGCATTAGAAAGGACAAAAAAGATTACCAACCACTCAAATAGTCCATCGGGTGTCTTAAAAGTTGTCTTCCATTCATCTCTAGACCTCATTCTGATTTGATGATATCCATTCTTTTAAGGTCAAGCTTAGAGAACACCTTAGAACCAGCTAGCTAATCAAGCATGTCTTCTAACCAACGAATAGGAAAGCGATATTTTACTATAATCTTATTTATGGCACAACTGTCCACACACATTCTCCATGAACTATCTTTCTTTGGGGCTAGTAGAGCTGTGCAAGCACAAGGACTTTTACTTTCACGCACCGAACCTCTCTCAAACAACTCCTTAACGTGTCTTTATATCTCAGCTCACTGCATAGGAGGCATTCTATATGTGGACAGATTTGGTAAAGTTGCTCCATGAACTAAATCAATAGCATGATCAATGTTTCTTCATGGAGGTAAGCTTCTTGGCACATCGTCGCTAAGTCTTCATATTCTTTCAATAATTGTTGAATTTCAAAGGAAAATTGGGGCGATTTCTTAATCTGGTCACTTTTCACAATTTTACTCATTAAAGCATACATAATCCCGGTCTCACTGTTTTCCACTTCGCATTTTTCAGCAATCAAATATTCATTTATCTTGCTGGTTGTGGGGTTTTTCATAGCCAATTCCTTTGTTTCTTCCCTAAGAGGATGTAAAGTGCACCTTTTGTTACCTTCGCATAAGGAATAAGTGTTAAACTTCATCTTATGCACCATATCATGATCAAACAGCCAGGGTCTCCCAACAAGAATATGCCCAACATCCATTGGTACAACATCACATAAAGCTTCATCTTCTACGTAACCTCCCATAATGAATTTCACCAAACATTAAGAAGTTAAAAGTATTTCATGCCCTTCTTCAACCAACCCATCTTGTATGAATGAGGATGTTTTGTTGTAGGAAGTCTTAGTTTTTCCATGGCCTCCTTTGATGTGATATTTTCCATGCTTCCTCCATCAATGACAAGATTACAAACTTTTCTTTCACAAATAACACATGTAAGGAAGATGCTATGCCTCCTCCAATCTTCTTTTTCATCTTTGCTATTTGTTGTCATTACCCTACGTATCATCAAGGACTCATCTTGAGTTGGATGAACCTCAATTTCCTCAATTTCTTCAATCTCCTCTTCATATTCATCAAAAATAGGTTCTATCTCCTCTTCAAGTTCAGCTAGGTTTACCCTCCTTTGTGGACAAGCAAATGAAGTATGTCCTTTTTCTCCACAGGCAAAACATCAGACTTGAGAGTTGTTGTCTCCTTTAGCAATAGATAAATCAGATTTGTTTTGGTCACCATAAGGGACTCCTACTAGTTCTACTAGCTGTAGTAGCTCCTTTCCTATTCCATTAACCAGCTTGAAACCCACGTTCAACTCCCAAATTATTCTGCCAATTGGTTTTGTAAATATGTCTTCTAGCACCGAACGTAAAACCCACTTTTCTGCCTCCAAGGCATATTGATGAGCATCCTCAATTGTATATAAACAAACAACTCCCATCTCATCTCTAATGGATTGATTTAAACCAACATAGTAGCCGGCAATAGATTGCTCATTATTTTCATGTAAACCAACTCGAAGTGATAAGTTGATAAATTCAACAGTGTATTCTTCAATAGACAGGTTGTTTTGCTTCAAACAATAGGATTTTTCATATAATTCCATCATGTAATCAGCATGCAGAAATTGTTTTCGTAGTTTTGTTTTCATGTGTTCCCAAGTGCGGATTTTTGGCTTTTCTTGTCATGCACGTTGCTTTTCAACTCTCTTCCACCATTGAAGTGCAGTAACTTTTAATTTAAGCTTCACAAATAATACGTCTCGATTTTCAGCCATGGGTGTCCACTCAAAATAATTCTCTAGACTGGCTTCCAGGTGAAAACAATCTTCTATGTCTAGTTTTCCATAAAATCATCTACTTCGATCTTCACTCCTCCACCACTCAAATCAAGAGCATGTAATAACCGTGTTTCCAATCCACCTCCTACCGCTTGATTAAAGGTACCGGCTTCATGAAAAAAGTTCACATCCTCGAGTTCCTCCTCGACTTCCAAATCTTCTAAAGGATCAATTTCATGGTCGCTTTCCAGAATCTCCATTTGGGTCAAATCCTCAATCATTCTCCGCATCTCAGCCAATTCAGTTTGTTGGGGTTGATTGCCTCTACCTTGACCTCTGCCTCTTCCAACCATGGTCTAGGAATAGCGAAATATTCCTATTTTCAGCTCTAATATCACTTGAGGCAGCGGAAGAGTTTACGACAATTAGATCTCAACAATTAGGGCTACAGTAGGATAATAGTTGTGGTTAGAATAAGAAAATAATTAGGATTTGAATAAATGTCCAAACTATTATAAGAATTGAAAATGATATGAGTGATCATAAACTAAACAAAGATGTCCTATTTATGGTAGATAGGACAAATCGTAATTCTAGAAGGAAAATCCCTAATAAGATATTCCAATTAGTAAATAAAAATCCTAAAATAATAAGAAAACTAAAACTTAAATAATCCTAATTTAACTTCTTATTTAAATCCTATATTGAATAGGAGTAGGACTAATAATTCTAGATTAATTGGGACTTTAACTTGACTTCATCAATTATTTTATCAATTTTTACTTAGAAAATTTTCTGAAAACAAGACTTATTTTCAATAACTAAACAGCTCCTAGGTTTTCCTTGTACATGTAGGAATAGGAGGAAACTCATAAATTTAAAAAAAAAAAAAAAAAAAAAAAAAAAAAACCATTAGGAGAACTGTTCTCAGCATATCTAGGTGTATGCAGAGTCAGTTTATCTGAATCCTTAAATATCTCCATAAAATAATTTAATTGCAATGTAAATATGGTGGGATTTTCAGAAGGAAAGCAGAATCATATTCGAGACTTAAGCAGCATATAATATAACCAAGCATTATATTCTAGAACCAAAAGTGTGAAGAAGCCATTTTAATTTTAGGTGTTGCTTCGGAAAATAAGATAATTATGCACTAACATCTGATCTCCTAGTCAAAAGACCAACAAGAAGGATGTGAAGTTACCAGCACTAAAATAGTGTTCCATTCTTATAATTTTGACTGCCTATAAATAAAATTGGCTTTGCCTAGGGCTATGAAATTTAACATGAATTATCTGAAATATTCAAGTGATAAATATTGCATTCTACTCTAAAAGAAGCTAATAGCAGAAGTAAAAATGACCATACTTGTAGTCACCCAAGACAGAATTGTAACTGAAGTACTCCAGCTCATTGAATTCATGGCACGGCATTAACTCTATACAATTGACACCAAGTTCCTGAAAAATCAGCAAATGCCTAATAAAGGAATGTAGAATCATGAAAAACATAAACCAGTAACTCAAAGAAATCAACCAGCATAGAGCCAAAGCAATACCAAAATATTCAACATATTTAGGGGGAAAAAAACTCCCAGGTGATAAACAAGGTGCAACGCCTCAAGACATTGGAGTCTAGTGATTTCTAGAAAGACAATTGCAAAGGCCACAGAAATTAACAGTATATACAGCAGATCAGTACTTTAAAAAAAATTCTAAGACAATGGCATGAATGAATTGGAAGATAAAAGGGGCAGCTTGGTACACAAATACTCCCTCAATGTGCGGAGTCCGAGAAAGGGTCGGACCCATGAGGTCTATTGTACACAACTTTCACTTATAGTTGCAAGAGGTTGTTTCCACTATTCAAACCAGTGACCTCAGGTCATACATTGACAATGTTTACCATAACGACAAGGCTCTCCTTCAATGAATTGGAAGATGCCTTGATAAAAAAAATGCTCCGGACAGAGATAACAGTTACATTAATCCACTATGAGGTTGAAAATAATAGAGCATGATAAATTACAGATGAATGCACACAACCTTTTATACCAATTCGTTGCAGATTCTTATGGTTAAA
Organism: Garcia nutans; assembly: GCA_947685225.1. Taxonomy (NCBI): domain Eukaryota; kingdom Viridiplantae; phylum Streptophyta; class Magnoliopsida; order Malpighiales; family Euphorbiaceae; genus Garcia; species Garcia nutans. The sequence goes on from CANTUV010000071.1 coordinate 3,932,018, forward strand.
ACATCAAAATGAGACAATAGCTCAACTCAGAAAACGCAAAAAATTGCCTTCTGAAAGAAATATCTAAAGACTGCAATCTAATGTCTAGAAATACTAGACAATAAAATGACACATAATTGTCTTCTAACAATCAACAAATTGGAGTCACAATTTACTTTCCTAACAAAATATGGAACCTAACATACGCTAGCCATTTATTCGCGATCTTTTACTTTGCATCACCTTCCATGGTTGAACAGCCAAGCAACAGCTTGGCACTAAACTACTTTGTTGCTTGGCACTAAACTACTTCAATCTTCATAAATTTCTTTTCTCCTTGAGCAAACAGAACAAGTTTTGATTTCTCAAATACTCTCAACCTCCTTAACTCCCTCTGAATAAACAAACTATATTTTAGGTTTCCGAATAAATAAATCTATTCTAGAAACAACCCCACAGTAAACAGGAAATCTAAGCAATTAAAAATACTGACAATCAGTTGCTGCCTCTGGAATGGATATGACCCACACAAACATCCGTAACACATCTACTATAAAATAATAAAAGAAAATCATCTAATTTTAGATAATAAGTCTGATATAACAGACCAATAAACAAAATGTTAAATTGGACATTATATCCAGCTAGCAAAAGAGTGTGGATCAAAATTGTAAAACCAAAATCATCATAGACCTATAAGTGGATAAAACAATAAATGTCTCTTATTCTATGTAATCCATATATAGTGCAAAAGGAGATTGATGGCAATATCCCGTCAGACTTAAAGCAATAATAATACTCACATTTACTTAAATAGCAAAAGGTTACGTCCCCAGGAAGCCAAATGAAGAAATGCAGAAGAACCTACCTTTAAGTGATCAAGCTTTTCCACAGTACCGAGATATGTTCCAGGAAATTCTGTCTTGCTTGATTCATGACGTGTAAAACCTCGAACATGCATCTCATATATTACTAGATCTTTCTGTGGGTGTTTCAATGGTAAATCTCCTTCCCAATCAAACTGCAAAGGCAAAAAGGCTAAACTAATGTTCAAGAAAAAAAGCATGTCGATAGATATGGTGAATAAATTGGAAACAAGCTCTAAGCACAGTGCAATTGTACAGCAGCCTAATTTCATAAATAAGTAAATGATAAATACGAAAGCTAAAAAAGAAAACGACTATTATCTCCAGAACATGTGGGTGCAGTAAAAATTATAACAATTCAATCAAAACAAACCAACTTTTCAGATTCATGAAAACAAAATAATATATTATAAGTGGGTCTCAACAATTTATTCAATGACCTAACAAGGATTAGGCGTCAACATATGTTTCCTATTTAAAATGATCATGAACAGGCTACAATGGTTAAACCAATCAAGTCTAGTTGAATCAAAATTACAGTCCCTCTTTCATTTGAACCTATCCACAAATTTCTCTAAACAGAAAAAATAAAAAAAATAAGGGAATAATATGTCAGCGTATTATGGTTAGTTGGTTACTTAGAATTTGGTTACTTATAAATATATTTTGAAAATAAACTTATTAAGATTGAGTCAAACCACCTAGAATCATATAAAATAAAAAGGTCTTAAGCTATGATCTAATTGGGATTTTGATACCTAAACTAAGTTGATTAAGAAAAAAGTGGTATTAGATTTAAAATAAATTTAAAACATCCTACTAAACTAATAAAAAAAATAACCAAAGGAAAAGGAAAAAAATCTGTTGATAGTGATTTTCTTTTAGAGCCAAAGTAGCATGCTTATAAACTTCTTTAAGGAGGCACGCGAGAAGGGACTCAAAAGACAGGATGACTTTACAGTGTAAACCATAAAATGCTGCAACCTTAGCAATTGACATTACAGATTACACAATCCAGATTATGGATCATTAGTAATTCTGATCACTCAAATGAACACTCCAAAGTGCAAACTACCATGGGCAGAAAATAAAAATAATACCAGCCACACAAATCTCATATATATTATTGATTTATTATTATGCAGTGAATTCAAAGATTTAGATTTATTATATAGTACTTAAGTAGTCACATTTTCAAATTGGAACCAAGTTATTATAGCCATATAATATAAGAGTATTCTTATAGTTATTATAATCAGGTATATGATATCTTGCATAAATTTCATTGCGCAATGAGGATAGTTATATTTTACTCCCATAGAACAATGTAAAAGATCTAAGAGAAACCTACTCTCGTTGTACTTTTAGACCAGGACATTTTACATCAACATTTTCATTCATGCACAAGAGTAACTCATGATCTAGGTAATCTAGCATAACGCGTACACCAGGTGTGTATGTGTGTGTGTGAATATTGAAAATCAACCTAAAATAAACATTTTAACTGTTGATTCTTTCAACTGTCATGAACACATTAGCTATACAAATAGTCATCCAAGAACTGTAATATCTTTCCCAGGATCTCCAAATACACTTTTCACTCAATAACAAAATTAACTAGAAAAATAAGCTTTCCTATAGAGAACTGCATATTAAATGGCCCTTTTGAGTAACAGAATTGTCAATTGTAAACACATAAACACATAAAAGGGGAAAAATTCATGCATTAGGTACCTCATCTTGAGCAGCCGGTATCATGGCAGCCATTTGGGGCCAACAATTATCATCAGGACCTAAAACACCAAATTCCCCTCTGCTTATAACTGCCTGGACAAATGAGCAGAAAATCAGCCATCCAAGACACTTGAAACCCAATCAAAGAGAAAGTACTGACTTTTGCATAAGGATCCAACACTATCTGAGAAGAATCAAAGTAATGTCCTTCCTCAGTAGAAAATTTGCCATCAAATCTATACCCATATAACATATCTTTAAAATCTCCTTTGACAAATACATGCCAAATATCTCCAGTCCTATTAGTAAGAGGATCAAGAGGAATTTCTTCAGTAACTCTATTCTGCATCAGCAAATATAAACTATTATAGTCTTTAATTAATTTAAAATTCAAAGTAAATAATAATAATAAATGCATTGCTAACCTGAGACAAATCATCTAGAGAAATCAAACAAAGAGAAGCAGAAACGGCATTGGTAGAATATATAGCGAAATTAACTCCATCATCACTAGCAGTAGCACCAAATGGCGCCGGATGACCTTCAGATACCTGATATCCTTGTCGCTTTAATTTAGGCTGGTCGACAACGACTGTAGTAGTAGTAGCGGTGGTCGTCTCTACCTCTGCACTTCCTCCTCCTCCTCCTCCATCTCTTCTAGCAGCGGCTTGAATCAATGGAGGAGGACAAATATTAGTATTCCGAGAAAATGTCGGTCGCCGGAAGTTGAGAAATTCACCGGCAACCTTCTTCGGAGGAGGATAATTGAGCGCCGAAACGCAGAACAAACGTGAAGTAGTGCCAAATTGAATTAACTCCATTATCATTATGGTGAGTATAAAGTGGGCATGATCTTCGACTAAATTCTGTGGAAGCTAAGCTCAATCCAAGCCTTTGTCCGAGGAAAGGTTTTTATAAAATTCCTATTATTCTCATCATGATGTGAAAATTGATGATTAAAAGAATACAAAACTTTTAGGCAGAATAATTACAATATAGAAAAGAAAAAACAATAATATCATTAGAACATTGACAATTAAAAAAGAATCATTTTGGATGTCAGTTTCTTTCTTTTCATTTGCGTTTAGTCAAATTTTAATTGAGGTTTGTATGGAAGAATAATATCATTTGCGAATTTTCATTTTAATCATTTTATGTTTATATTTATCAATTATTTATTAACAAACACCTATAGTAATAAATATAAAATAGGTTGCTTAAATATATTTTTAACTTGACATATTCAACAAATTTATATTTATAAATTAAAAAAATATAAATTCACTAAACATATAATTAAATTGAAAATTCAAAAAACTATTTAGCATTATTTTAATTGTATATGCGATTAGTATGCACATATTTTGAATCTGAATCACAAATCTAAATGCCATTTTGATGAGAATTTAAATTTATATTTTAATAAAAAATCATAAAAATCAAACATAACATCAAATTTTAAAATACATATTCATTTCAACTGACTAATGATCATATCAGAGAGAAATTCAAATCCAAAATTTTGAAATTATTCTTCCGCACAAACCTCAATTTCAGAAACAAATGTCACACTCCCACATGCAAAGGGCAATTTGAAAAAAGAAATGAAGGTGAACCGAGAAGGCAGTATTTCAATCATATCTAAAATGGGGACATCTCTTCTTTAAAATATATGCAACAACAATGAAATGAAATCCACAATAAATGAAACCAAATCACTACAAACATTTGATATATCAGTTGTTCCTTGTCCAAAAGACCTGGAAAACAATGTTACTATTTTGATTTGAGCTATACTCTCTCGACATATATTTGCTGTAGGTCACATAATTGGACCAAAATAGTTGTATAACAAACGGTGAAGCAACACCATTTCACCCTGTTGCCAAAAACCAATCGCACATTAAGCAACCGACTGGATAGCTCTTTCAAAGTTGTTCTCCGCATACGATGCACGTTTAACAAGATTGTGGTCGGGGTGTGAAAGTTTCAATTGGCTGCAAAATGATAATTATATAAAGTCATTCACCACCATGATCACATTACTTGGTGTCTCCGCACATAAATTAAAGAAACATTGAACAAATGAGAAGCTGTGATATGCTAAATTAGTTAAAAAAAAAAAAAAAACATGTTAACATCTGGCTCAAATTTTCCAGCAATCAAGATATAGATAAGAATCCAGCTATGCCATCGATAAATGCTCTAACTTGTTTTAAATGTAATAAATTATAAATTGGCATTTGTTTAAATGAAAAGACCATTCCACTCAAAGGAAGATCGCCAATGCGTAAAACAGAGAGAGAAAGAGAGAGAGAGAGAGAAAAACATTTATTTTTCTTGCCACTGTTGGGAAAACAGCTACCACCAGTCAAAGCAAAGGAAATACTAACAAATCTTCAATATGCCTAAAACCACTCTCTAGCTCGTCCGCAAAAACACTGAATATGTTGAAAACTAACTCGAGTTATCTATCATACTTTCTTTAATTTCATGCTTTCCACAAGTATTTTACCCCTAATTGGAAACTCAGATTTCGCCAGAATTCAATTTAAATGAATTCTATTTTGCCAATTTTCATGTCTGAAATAAGATAATTTACAAAAAAACAATTCTTTTTGAGTAAAAAAAAAACTTCATAGTACACAAAAAAATGCCATTTCACAATTTAATTAGACTTAATTCGTGACCAAATTACACAAATATTCTTATAATCTATAACCTACTATCCCGGAGTTCTAATATTATTAGTTATTAAATATATAAAGGTAATCAAGAAAATAAAATAAATCAGATTCATTATCTTTTGCACAACATGTTTGGAACAATTTTTACATGAGAGTTCAATTCTATTTGATAGAATTGAATCCTTCCACACAAGTTTTTCCTAACAAAGCATCAAATAAAGGTATTAAGCTTGGTGTAAATAGATGTTTACCTGAGATACCGAGAAGGGGGTTTACCAAGGTGAAGGCTGCATACTACCAGATTAGCTAAAGTCTCCGGATCCTTTGCATCCTGTGACAATTACAAAACAAAAACCCAGTCACTTATATGGTTTAGGAAAAAACTTTTGTCAATCCAATGCTCCATATGTAGAATCAAAGGTTATAAGACAGGTAGAAAGTGGAAAAAATTCAAAAGCATCCAGAAGGACAGATTAATTGGAACAAAATCCATGCAGCAACTGACAAGTTAATGTACTGTTTCACGAAGAATGGAAAAAAAATCAAACAAGTAGCAAAATGCAAATGTTTTAGCCCTACAAAATTTTATAAACAGCTGTGAATTTTGTCAAAGTGGTAAAGAAAACAACCAAGACATATGATTACCAGAAATAGCCTGAATGAGAGAGAAAGAGAAAGGGCAATGTTTGCTAATATTAACTTGCCTTATTCAGTGCTTCAAGCAGCAATGTTTCAGCTTCATCAAAATTTCCCATGTGCATGCAACAAACTGCTTTCCCATTCAAGATCAAGATTGTTGCTGGATACTTCTCGGAGAAATCTTGGAAGATGAGATATGCTTCCTGTATCTTTGAACCACCCTGATTTACACAACAAAACATTATTAGAATACTCCTAATGCATGTAATAATTGTAATAAAAATAAACAATTGTACTTACAACAGCCAGATTCAACCATGCATTTGCAAGTTGAGTAAGCGTGTGGTCCTCATCGATCTGCTGCATGTGCCTAAGCTGTTTATCTGCATAATCTGACCGATGCATTTTGAGGAATATTTGGACATTCAATGCATAACTGGAAAAGTAGAAATACATAGAATTTTCTCAATACAACTGATTTATGCGTAATGCATTACAAGTTTCAACTGTACTATGATTTAGCCCATACATCAGGCACACACATGGGCTAAGCCTCTTTATATAGCTATCTTTATGTTTTGGAATAGAGGGCAAGCCTCTTGAGTCTTGTCTTGACAAACTTAATGAGACTATATCTAATCCTAAGAAAATGTCTCAAAAATAACAATTATTGAAATGGGAAACCACTCCAAGTTGTCTATGTCTCCAATCATTGATCAAACATTGTTGTGTGGCTGAGCACAGCGACCAGAATAAATACAGATGACACTTCTTGACACCACCTTCTCCAGATAACAGGATGGACATCCTTGTCCTTAGATCTGGTTCAAAATCTTTTTAGTAAAAGTTTATCTATGCTATCACTTGGCAGGAATTCAAAAGTTTTGTCAGAGCATAAGAAGTTCTCAAACTCAATGCTATCCTCCTTAAGCATGCTTTCCATAAAGCCATCGCACACATCTAAAATATTCCTAAAAGTCTTTCTTTTTCTGTCAGCTACATTAATATACTAGAGCCGTTCAAAAAAATTTGGGTAAGTTTGATTCTTCAATGAGTATTGCAATGAGCAAAAGATTAAGCATTCATTTGGCACCACAGTCAGATTGCCTTTGGCAAACTGTTATGCAGGGGCTAGAGCTCAGTAAACTATGGGTTGCTAAAAGCTAGATATTTTAGCTTTTCCAAATCTAGATGTTCCTAAACCACAGTTAATCAAAAGATGTTAAAAGAAATGAATTAAAAAACACAGTTTTTAAAGTTCTGCTCCAAATTCAATCCCAATATAGAAGGATCCACAGATATGCATGATTAAAATATCAAAGGTCATATTAAACTTACAATTCCATGGTGCCACCAGCATTGGTGTGTTTTAGAGCTTCATTATAATCTTCTTCGTGCATAAAAACGATTCCAGCAATCAACCTCAAAATCGCATTGTTACCGATGGCCAAATCAGCAAGCCATTCTTTCAAGCTAGAAATAGTGGATTCCTTAACAATTCAAAAAGGCCAACTCAAAATCCACAGATCCAAAGCCAATAAACAAAAATACCAGAAATCATTCAAATCGAACTCAGATCTCAAACTTAAATCCAAAATAAAAAATAAATGAAACCTTATTTGCAGGGCTTGAGAGATATAAGGCTAGCAATTTCACAGCCTGGAGAGGAGTAGCCGCCGAATTGTCGATCTCATTTATCACCAACTGGTAGCTACCAAGGGCAATGTAAGAGCGGTAAACGAGGCAGTCGAGCTCAACGGCGTCGTCCGGGGAGAGATTGGGGATATCGCTGTTGTTTATGGCGGCTTGGTAAGCTCCCAAGTAGAAGTTGTTTCGAAGATTAAAAAGGTAATCTGGTGCTGCCATCTCTGATCTCTTCTTCCTTGCAAAACTGATTTTTGGTTATCTGCAAATTCATACAAGAAAAGAAAGTATTAAGATCTTTTTTAATGGGCCGGAAAAAGTCCGCTGAAATAAAGCAAGACCCATAAAAAAGGAAAAAAAATTACAAAGATAAATTTCAAAAACACTGTACAAAGTAAAAAATTTTCAAAAGCACGGTAAAAGTGACATATAACAATAATACGGGACCTTACAAGCTAAAACTTTTTGTAAATTAACAAGTATATTTACTTACATGACATATGTGTTTACTTCTATGGTATATATATATTTACTTGTATATATATATATATTTATTTGTATGGCATATATACATGTTATATATTTAGTTATATGACATATATATTATATATAAATAGATATATATAATTGATTAAAGAGAAATAACAGTTATATGATATATATATATATATTATATTATATATAAGTAGATATATGTGTTGAATTAAAAATAAATAACAGTTACATGTTTAATTATATGATATATAATATATATAAGTAGATATATATATTAGATTGGAAAAGAATAACAATTATATATTTAGTTATATGATATTTATATTACATATAAATAAATATATGTATTGGATTAGAGATTAAAAAGTATATAAATCTATTATATATCTATTATATGTTATATATGTTGCATATAATTTGTTAATGTGATGGAAAATTAAAATTTTGAAAAAACTCTAGTATTTTTTCAAGCATATGATATACATTCAGGTTAAAGAATAAAAAAAATTCTCAATTATTATAGTTCAAACCCAAAAAACAATTCAAAACAACAAAATTAAAAAAGATTTACAAAAAAAATATAAAAAATAAGGAAACTCGTAATTGTTCTACATTATAAAAGGCCTAGTACTTCTAATGACACCTCATAATAATAATTGATGTCTCCCTCTGAATATTTTTCACAAGCTAAAATATTCCCATAATCTAGGAATCCCTTAAAACATATGAGGAAGGTGAGTAACCCAAGGATCCTATATTTTTGCTCTTTCCATTTTTAAACATCCATGAATGAAGTCCCTAGTCTCTACCATATTTCTCTAACCCTAGGATGGTTTGGAATCAAATTTTGCTTCAAGAAAGGAGTTGTTGGGGAAATAGAGGGATTTTATAAGTTTAACCCATGCCGAGTCAATATTAATGTTGAGCTGCCAACATTGTTTGGCAAGTAAAGCAACATTGAAATGAAGGAATTCCTTAAAAGCCATACCCACTTTGAATTTGGACTTTGTATGGATATCCCATTTTCTCCAATATAAATCCTTTCCCGCTTTGCCAAACCTCCATTAAAAGGTGGATATAATGCGATCAAATTTTTGAAAAATCCTCTTGGGAGCAGAAACCAAGACATAACATGAGTTGGAATAGCACTGAGGACTAATTTAATCATAACTTCTTTGCCAGGATGGGAGAGGAGGTTGTACTTCCATGATTGAATCTTATTCAGAATTTTATCTTTTAGAAAGGAGATCATTACTTCCCTTTTGGAATTTCCCCATTGAGTGGGAATGCCAAAATACTTTTCTAGTTCTTCCATTCCTTCATGCCCGGCATCTGAGAAATGTATGTTTTCATATTTCTTAGGGTATATTTTCTAAAAGACACTTTGGATTTTTGCCAATTTATAACATGTTTGGAGGCTGCATAATAAATTTTTAGTACATTTAAAAAATTACAAGTCTCCTTAGTATTGGCTCTCCCATAAAAAGGGGTATCATTAGCAAATAAAAGATGAGTGAAAATAAGTGATTTTCTATTAAGCTAGATACCCTTGATCAAACCTTATTCAAAAGTCCCAATACAACCTTCATTTAAAATAATTCTATAGCAAACAGTTGATACATACTATAAAAATCAACCTGATGGCTATCTCATAAAATCCTATGCCTCTAAGAATTCATTTCAGAAAGGTCCAATCTAGCCTATTATATGCTTTATTCATATCCAGCTTCACAATCTTTTTCCATTTTCTTCTAAAGTGTTTAGTTTTTAAAGAATGAAAGAGCTTATAGGCAATAAGGATATTTTCATGAATAATTCTGCCTGAAGTAAAAGCATATTATTCAGCTGAAATAAGATAATTTAAGTAAGGTTGCAGTTTAGATGCAATGATCTTTGAAATAATTCAAAGAGCGGAATTGTTGCAAGGATTCAAGATTAAGCACCTTAGGAATCATCACTATATTAGTAGAATTCAAACCTTAGGACTTCGTACCTTCTTGAAAGAAATTTTGCATTGCATTGATTATAAAACTATATTTTGTATATAATTTTATGATTATTCTATCTATATTATTGATGTTTCCAATTGAATTTGACAAAGTTTTCTTTAGTAAATTAGAATGAATATCAAAACAAAATATGTTATTCAAAATATGTGTTATTGCTGCTTTTAGATCAAATTTAGAAGCAATGAAGTAAGAAAAAATGAGATGCAAAATAAAAATGAGCAATAGGATAAGGGAACAAAAATACTCTAAAGAACAAGCCCATACATATTACAAACACATGGGCCTGGAAATTAAATTAAATTGTACAAGGAAGGAAGAGTCGAGAAGTCAAGTTCAAAACCAATATGATATCCACAGCCATGCAAGTCCAAAGAACATGGTTGTCGATATGGAAATGTTACTGCCATTTTTAGGATTTTATGAAGATGCAGCAAGGTTTAATTATGCACGGGAGTGAGAAGTGAATTAAACATATATGCGAATCATCTAACGGCTGAAACTCCTTATTTTTCAAGCATTTCTTGTAAAAAGTATTCTTATTTGATTTAAAAGACTCAAGATTTGACCTAAATCCTCAATCCTCTTCTAATCAAGAAAGAAGATCTCTATAAAGCAAAGCCTCTTTCTCAATTGGGGGAATCAATTTTTCTTTGCAAATTTTATATTTATTGAATTCTTTGAAGAGAAAAGGAGGCTTGGTCCAAGAAGAGATTCAAGATTAAGAGTTCCATGTAATTCAAAGACTTCACAATTTTGATCTTTCTTATTTTTAATAATGACTTCTCTTATTTTCTTTATTTATTTTTTTTATATCTCAATTACGTGCAACTAAAACCCTAGTTAGGGTTAGATCCTTTAATTGATTTGCCTATGAAATAATTCATAATCATTGAAGTTAATTAAGTTTATCCTTTTGATTATTTTATTATCTTTATACTTAATGCAATATTTATATGGCCAATAAATATCAAATATGAGATATTAGGTGATGGAGTGAGAATGAAAGCATAACATTAGTCCAAGAAAATAACAATTTGAAGTTAAGTTTTCACTTAAAAATAAGATAAATACTTAGAATGTTGATCTAAAGATTCTCACAATTCTTAATGAGTTGATTTAATTACTTATGATTATGAGAGTAGACATAAGAGTTAAAATCAATGTTAATTTTAGATCTTGAGAGAGATTATAACTGAAGTTAGGAGAATCCAACTAATAATTAAAGGAAAAATAAAATTGAACCATAAATTTAGGAAATTCCTAATTTATCAATTAAGGTAGTCTAACCCTAAGTTTTAAAATCATAAGAGTTAAGTTTAATCAGTTGTAGTTTTATTAATTTAGTTTAACTAAATTTTGAAATCAAATTCATTTATCTTAATAATTTGGTACTTAGGATACCCTTCCCTGTGGAATGATATTCGCACACTACTATATTACTTATTTACAACGTATGCATTTATAGTTAGTTAGGCTAGGTCCTAACAATTGATTACCTCTTCTCTAACAACTAATCATAATCTTTGGTAGAAGAATCTTGGATACTCATCTGGTCCAGGAGCCTTAAAAGCTCCCATTTATTTGATAATCAAATATATTACCTCCAGAGATAGGATAAAACAAACATATAAATTTAGTTCATCCAACACCCTAATGTGCAAATGATCAATAATCACATCTTGATGCATTGTTACCACTTTCACATAAAGATTCTTGAAGAAGTTCATCATCGTTTGTGTATTTCCTTTTCTTCTTCAATCCATAAACCCAATTCAGTTATTAGCTTAAGTAGGGAGTTAGTGGCTCTACGGTGAATAGGTGAGGCATAAAAGAACCATATATTTTTGTCGCAAATTGATAGCCAATTGATTCTAGATCTTTGAAACCAGTACTACTCCTCTATTCTCCAAAGACTACCGAACTCATCAATAATCTTTTTTCCACACCACGAAAGTTACTTGATTGACCCAAGTCATACAAATCTTTTCATTGCTACTTAATATTTTCTGTCACTTTTTTTGCATTATCCATATAAAGAGAGATTTTTGGATGTGTTCTGCAATTCATAATTTGGGACTTCCATAGAGGGTCCATCCATATGAATAGCCTATGCCTGTCGAATTTTCTCAGTTGTGAAGTCTTGTCCGAGCATCGATATGACCTGTTTAAGATGGGACCAAAATGCTAATTTAGATTTAATCTCATACAATACCATCGCGTATGATCTCGAGTTAGTTTGATAAGTACAATTTTAGAATTGACTTTTTTATTTTAAAAAAGAATTACTCTCCTTTGTTTTGAAAAGAAGAGATAACTTTGTTTCAAAAGTTTTTATTAGAGAGTCGGTACTTTAATATATTTGGTTTGAAAAACTTTAGAAAAAAAAAAAACCATTTTGTTTGGCTCTGTGAAAAATTAATTTTATTTTTTACCCAAAAGACACTAATCTAAAATCAATCACGATGGGTTTCAAGTTTCAAATTTATTTTTAGTAAAAAGAAATTTTCCTTTAAAGAAATTTTAACTTCATGAAAAATTAGACTTTTATGCAATGACAATTAAAATATAAATGACAAATAATTATGCATGAGCAACAAAATAGTCATGACATTCACAAAATAGAATAAAATAATTAAATTTGTAATCTCAAAAATTACCATGCAAAGGAGAGCATTAACCCAGCCCTCATGGCATGGTTAAGCATAAAATCCCCAAAAGAAAATAACAAATAATAATTACAACTCCAAAATATTCATGCACAAAGAAGTCTTAACTCTAGCCTTATGAGTACTGGGTTAGACATAGATCCTCCAAATAAAATAGTTAAAGAAAGAGATAAAATAAGGACTGAAATAATGTAAAGAGACAAAATAAAATAAATAAAGAAAAAGAAAGAATGAGAGAAGAAACAATTTTATGATTTTTAATGGGCTGGCTACTTTGAGTGATATTTCAAAATAAGTCTATTTATCCTTTTTAAATAGGAATCATAGCCTTTAGTAGTTCGTTCATTTGATTGTAAAGGACATGGGTTAATTAATTGGTTTGGTTTTGTTATTGAACTTGAAAAAAGTTAAATTTAAGAGTTATCTTTGTGGATCTCTTTTTGCTAGCTTTGATGAATGCTTCAAGTGATTTTCTGCTTCTCAATTCCACCTTGCTTTTGAGGGGTCTCCTCTGACTTGATTTTAGAAAATTAATTGAATGAAAAGAGAAAAGAAAAGAAATGAAAATTAATTTTTTTGGAAAAAATTAAATTTTGAGAGAAAAATTAAGCACTAAATTGAGTATAATTTTTACAGGATTTTTTCGTTAATTTCTAAAGAGCAAAATGCCCCTATTTATAGAGGGAAGTCCTAAAAATTTGGATTTTTAGGTTGGATTTTCTCCTAAGTGTGGTTGATGCATGCAAACTGGTCATTTTTGCCCTTTTTAGGCTCATTCAAACTCCAACCTAAGTGATTCAAGTTGTGTTGGGACCATGATCACTCGCTCTTTATTGTGGGTGCAAAATTTAAGGGTCCCTGATCTCAAATTTGAACCTCTTCCTATGCCTAAGTGGAGTGTGCTTTAGATTCAAAATAATAGGTCTGTAATTAAAGCCTAGCAAATTGCCATTATTAACTCGTGCTTTGTCAAATTTGGTCCTCCAAGTCATATTGCATAAACCCCTATCCAACCTTTGTTGAATGTTAAAAGGACTATCTTACTTATTAGACCAAGTAAATTTAGGACTTTTGAATCACGGATCAATCAAAAAGAGGTTATTAATTTATTCGCTAAAAAAAACTAACATGGTCAATATTCCATTAATTACCTCCCGCCTTCTCATGTAGATGATAAATAAGATTGAAATCACCTATATAAAGCCATGGGAAAGTAATTCCTTGGTTAAGGTCAGTTAATTCAAAGAATACCATTCTTTTATCATGTTTATAGGGGGAACCATAGACAAAATGTAACTAAAAAGAAATTGCATTTAAGATCATACATATAATAATAGATGAAGTTATGGCTTACCTCCAAAGTTTGAATTAGCCAATTATTTTCCCAACAAAGGGCCAAACCACTAGCTTGTCTATGAGGGTCCATGTAATGGCTAAATTGGAACCGCAATTTTCTGCTTTAGGACTCCATGAATGCCTGCTTATGTTTGGTCTTTGAAAGAAACACCAAACCTAGTTTGTAGGTTGTAATGTGATCCTTGAAAGCTTTTCTAGCAATACCAAAACCCCTACAATCTCATTCATAATCGTCATTCTTATAGTATAAATATGGTTTGGTTAAACCTTAATTGATACTAAACATAATACTAATATGGAAAAATGAGCTGAGTTTTTTAAAACTAAAGCTTCGAGTTTTAGCAAGGTTGAGAAAATCAATTTGGATGATGTCGGGGTCAGGAAATATTGTGAATATAGGATTTTGGATTTATTCCAATGGAGAGTGAATTGCTGGTAAGTGAAACATGTTGGGGTTTATTTGAAAATTTGGTGATGCTAGAGAAGAGGAGAAAAGGAAAGTGTTTTGAGAGCAAGTGTTGTGAGAATGCTGCATTAGATGGTTGGAGATTAAAATTGGCATAGTCGATTGACAGAGCCACTTCGGGCGATCTACTCTATGAAGAGAGAACATTATGCAATTTTCAAAATTGATTGCTTTTTTTAAAACTTCGCCGTTTGTATATTCAATTTTCATATTTACACTATTTACCTTTTCTTTTCATATGTACCGAGATTAATTTTTTTAATTAAGTTTTAATGTAAAATTTTGGATCATTTTTTCTTTTTTCTATTTTTTTCTTATATTGTTTTATTTTTTTTATTCATGAATATATTTTACTGTTCTCATATTTATAATATACACAACAAATTATATAAAATATATGCACAATATATATATAATATACACATAATAAATATAAACATATATATATAATATGCACATAATATACACACAATATATACACAATATATTTAATTTTTTTACCTTTACATAGATCTATGCACTAACATATGCATAATATAAATATATTATAACACAACAAATATACATATAACAAATATGGATTGCACATAACATACTCGCAATATATACACAACATAGATGGAATATATATAAAATAAACTTTATTTTTTAACTTTATTTTTATTTGTATAATATGTAAAAGTTATTTTAAAATAGATTTAACGATCTTTATTTACATATTTTATATATTTATTTTTTTATATAAATTTTGTGAGTGTTATTTTTTTAGTTAAAATCAAAATTAAAATTTTTTCTTTATAAAAAATTAATATAATTTATATGTTGAAAATATAATTTAAAATACTAATTTTTTTTTATTTTTATTGGAATATACTTAATTAATAGTAAAATTTTAAAAAATTAAAATTAAAGTAAATGTTTTTTGAGTAAGGGATAAGGTTCTTTTGTAAATAAAACATTGTTTAAAGTAAGGGAGTATTTATTTTTGTAAAAAAAAAAATTTGAAGTATTTTTGAATTTTTTTTGAAGATATAGTATTTTTGAAATTGTTTTTTAAGGTGGTTTTGTAAATTTTTGAAAAAAAAAGTAAACACATCAAAATGCATAAAAACTAAGATTGTTTTCAGTACACTTTTAATTTTTTGGTTTTAGCTTTTTTTCAGAAAAAATAAAATAAAATACATTTGGTAATTTGACTAAGCTTTGGATTCTCCTAACTATTTAAAAAATGCTATCATACTAAATATGAAAACTACGAATCATAGTTTTGATGGTTTTAGCTTTCAAAAGAAGATTTTTTTTATCCTTTACAGCTACTACACTATTCTCTTCTATCCAAGTCAATTCTTCTCTTCTTTATTCAAAATTTTTCTCTCTACCTATTTTTTTTTTGTATTTTCTTCATTTGTTTTCCAAAATATCATCAACTTTTTAGGTTATAATTGTTCAAGAGTTAAAGCAAATAATTGTTCATTAATCTATTAATTTGACCTATGTTTAATAATGTTTAAACGAGAACTGAAGTCCTCGATATTGATACAAGGGTTAACACTTCAACTGCATAATGTTTAGTAAAAGAAGATGCTAGTGTCTTCCTTTCAAAGCAAATGAGAGCTTTGATTTCAATCACTTAATGAGTTTACTAGTTTATTTAACTTAACCTTCCTTTTCAGTTACAACATCTTGACAAAAGTGGATAGGAAATAAATTGGAATCACTAGTGAGTCTAATTGATTACAAATTTTTTGTTATATTAAGTCAAAGAAGTGAAATTTCATATTAGATATAGAAATCACCAGCATTGTGTAGTGATGACAATGAGGTAATGAGTATATTATATAATTCACCAGTAATTTGGACAAGCCAAGTAAAAGTTATAAGGATTATAACTAGGGTTCAATTTTAGAATTATAATTGAGAAGGTTTGAAAGTTAGTAGAGTCCATTTGAATTTTCAAAATGTATTATGAAAGTTATACAATATTTGCTCCCAATTTATAACTTTAACTCTTTAACCATCTCGAATCTTTCATTTTTATTGCTTAATGTATGATATGCATAATATTAAAACCCATTTTAGATGGCTAATCATTTAATTTTGAACCAGCAACATACGTTATTCCACATGTGCTTCAAGATCATGAAATATCATACCTTGATCTAGCTCATTTATTTATAAGTCTGTGAAATAATTTGTTGATTCAAATTGTTATTCAAATATAGTTGGATGAAGGGCTTTCTTTGAGCTGCAATTGTAATATCATTTATTAGTCACAAATCTGGCAAGATTAAATTAATAAAAGGAATTGTTTTGTGGATGATAACATATGTAACTCTATTATAAAGGAGAGATAAGAGACCATATGTAAAATTTTAAAGGGGTTTTTCTTCTTTTTTTTTTTTCACAATCCCTCCTTTAAAATTTATTTCGACCACTATAATTTTCTTTTAAATTTTAACACGCATGTGTTGTTATATATAATATATACCGATATATAACTACATATATACTAATTTTATACCTTTATTCTTTTAAGATTTAGTATATATATTGTTATATATAATATATATAAATATATAACTAAACATGTATTATTTTTATAATCTTATTCTGTAAAAATTTAAAACGTATATATTGTTATATGTAATATATACTCACATATAACTAAATATATATCACTTTTATACTCTTATTTTTTTTTAAATTTAACGAATATATATTATTATATATAACATATGTCGATATATTACTAAATTTTAAACACAAAAAAGATAAAAATATATAAAAAATATATAAAAAATTAGTAGATATTATTATATCATTTTTTCATCTTTTAATTTTAAAAATACCCTTTTTCAGAAGTATATTTTTGATATATATCTAATATATTAAAAGTATATACTATTTTTAAAGATATATATTGAGTATATTTTTAGTACATTAAGAATATATTAAAAAATAAGATTTAAAAAAAATTAAAAATTGTGTTATAAAATGAAAATTTCTCTTTATTGTAGATCTTTAAGTGCTTAATTAATTATATTTATATGTAATCACTTATTAGATAATTTCTTTTAAATTAGTTATGTAAATTTCCCATTTCAATTTTACCCTCAGCCTGGGCCCACCCTGAAATCCCCAAAGCATGAGTGCCTTAACAAAATCCTTCTTAACCTAAAGCCTTACAAAATTCTTCTATTTCGTCTCTTAACTCAAATCCGCTAATACTGCTTTTCCGCTCTAGACCTTCAAATCTACACTCTACTCTACATTCCAAATTGCAACCAGTAAAACCCTAGATTTGCAAAATGTCTATGTCCAAGAGCTCTAAAATGCTCCAATACATCAACTATAGGATGCGGGTCACTATCCAGGACGGCCGGCAGCTGGTGGGGAAGTTCATGGCCTTCGATCGTCACATGAATCTTGTACTTGGTGACTGTGAGGAGTTTCGTAAGCTCCCCCCTGCTAAAGGTAAGAAGAACAATGAGGAACGGGAAGACCGCCGTACACTTGGCCTTGTTCTCCTCCGTGGTGAAGAGGTTATCTCCATGACTGTTGAAGGTCCTCCCCCTCCTGAAGAGTCTCGGGCTAAAGCTGTCTCTGCTACTGCTGTTCCTGGCCCTGGCATCGGTCGCGCTGCTGGTCGTGGAATCCCTACTGGTCCTCTTGTTCAGGCTCAGCCTGGTCTCAGTGGTCCTGTTCGTGGTGTTGGTGGGCCTGCCCCTGGCATGATGCAGCCTCAGCTCTCGCGTCCTCCGGTTCCACAACTTTCTGCTCCCCCTATTTCTTATCCAGCCTCAGCTGGTCCACCAGGTGGTGCGCCTCCTGTTATACGGCCTCCTGGCCAGATGCCTCCGCCGCCTTATCCGGGTCAGGCTCCACCAATGGGTAGAGGTCCACCTCCACCTATGCTGCCTCAGTTCGCCGCTAGACCACCACAACAGGGTTTCCCAATGCCACCGCAGTTTGCACAGAGACCAATGGGAATGCCACCCCAGCCGCAAGCGCCAATGATGAGACCTCCTGCTCCACCTCGTCCTGGGATGCAGGCCCCACCCCCACCTCGTCCTGGGATGCCACCTCCGCCTGGTGGTGTTCCTGTTTATGGACCGCCTCGTGGTATGCCACCACCTTCAAATCAGCAGCAACAATGATAAGGTACGCCTTGGAGTGTTAAGCAAATTGCTTTGCGTGTTGCTGTTCTTTTATGTATGACTTATTATGTTCATTTGCTTTTGCGTATTGTTTATTGCTGTTCTTTCTATGTAACTCATTGCACCAATAATTTAATGAATCTAGTAAAATATAATTAATGAATATTCCTGTTAAAACTTTTCTAATATTTAATTAAATTAAGTTTATGCAACTTTAGAAGCTAGGTAGTTATCTTTTGAGTCTGTAGTTTTGATGTTTAGACCCTACTAATAATCTAAGGTAAAATAAAAATAATGAGAATTGTCATAGCATTGTAGATTTAGATCCTGTCTTATATTTTAAATTTCTGATGTTTATGCTGTACAGATGATAATCTTTCTATCAAATACACTTAGTAATTTGAAAGTAAATAAAATTAGGGTGTATCTAGATAGCTTGAAGTAAACAAAATTAGGGTCCATCTAGATAGTTTGTTATTTGAAATAATTGATTATTTAAAATTTGGAACATGTTTATGATTTTAAACTTGAAACTTGAATCCAAATCCACATTCATTTTAAATGCGTATTTATCCAAATGGAACCTTTGTGAATTTTATTGGTTTTGGCCCTTTAGGAACCAAAACTAGAAACTTGGGGATAGAGGACCAACTTTTTGTAGCTCGAGGGAATGTTTTAAAGGATAATTACTATGTAATGTGGTAAACAAAAATTAGCGCAAAGCTTGGGAGGACAGGGCTCTTGCTTTCATGGGATATGCAACTGCAAGACTGTCCACGTGGTTGCTAATGGGTTTTCCAGGGATTGTCTGTTATTGTTGGTCTATGAGATTGGAGTGATTTATCGTGTTGATTGGTTTTTTTCCTTTTGATGCACTTTGGAAAAGGATGTCTTTAGGTTATAAAGAGAGGCTTTTTTGTTAAAAAGCTATTTTTTTCCTTCTTATTTTAATTTTTTAGCAGTTATTTCCAGTTCTTAGAGGACTATTAAATTTTCGGTTGAAGTACCGTGTAATCTCAATAATATATGTAATGATCACCCTGAATTTGTGGTTGAAATTTCTTCTTAATGGTTAACCTTTGGGCTTGTCTAGTTTGGATTGGGAAACTTTTTGGCATCTGGTAGGCCATTCAGAAGTTGATCATGTTTCAAATTTTTTATTTAGTTATTGGTTTAAGTATGTAACTCCTCTGTCTTGCTGTTGCCTTGTTAAGCTATCTGTATTGTGGAATTGCTAATTCACTGGTTTGGAAAATTGAGTGCATTACTTATGGGAAATAAGAAAGTGAGAGGGTAGACTTAGGTCAACATTCGGGGAAGTGGTTTGAAGGATCTGATGACTTTAGATTTTTATCGAGACATAGCCTGAAACTAAATGGAATGGAGGAAATGTATCCTCTATCGTGTGTTGAATTAACTCCAAATTAGGGATTAAGGTTTATTTGAGTTTAGCTGAGTTGTAGTTGTGCAGCTTATACAACAACAACAACTAAGCCTTAATCCCAAACAAATTGGGGTCGGCTGTATGGATTCTCAACAAAATAAGCTCAAAAGACACCAAAAAAAAAAAAACTCCAGCCTTAGGCCCCTTCCAAGACACGGATTTTACGTCTCCATTCAAGTCTGTCATTAATCAAATCCGCATCAAGATCTAAGGCACGTAAGTCTCTTGCTATCACCTCCTTCCACACAGTTCTAGGTCTGCCACGACCTCTAGCCCCCTCAATCAACAAATTCTCACACTTACGAACCGCAGCATTAGGAGGTCTTCTTAAAACATGCCCATACCATCTAAGTCTTCCTTCCCTCACCTTATCTCCGACGTCCGCTACTTGGACTTTTTGTCGAATATGAACATTCTTAATTTTGTCCAGTCTGGTATGTCCACACATCCATCTTAGCATCCTCATTTCTGCCACACTCATCTTATGCAAATGTTGTCCCGTTGGTGCCCAACACTCACTACCATAGAGCATCGCAGGTCTAACAACCGTCCTATAGAATTTACCTTTCACTTTCAGAGGTATTTTCTTATCACATAAAACCCCAGTCGCACCCTTCCACTTCAACCACCCTACCTGTATTCTGTGAGCCACATCTTCATCTATACGGCCATCATTCTGGAACACCGAACCCAAATATTTGAAGTGGTTGGTTTTAGGAACCAAAACTCCATCCAACTTAACCTCATGTTCCTGCTTCTTCCTTAGACTGAACTCACAGTGCATATATTCCGTTTTACTCCTACTTAACTTAAAACCCTTGTCCTCGAGGGTTTTTCTCCACACTTCCAACTTACGGTTTACACCAGCACTAGTCTCATCAATTAAAATAATGTCATCAGCAAACAACATACACCAAGGAACATCGTCTTGTATGCTTCTGGTTAGCTCGTCCATAACCAGGGTAAATAAATATGGACTCATGGCCGAACCTTGATGCAATCCGGTAGTAATAGGGAAAGTCTCAGTGTCTCCACCAGGTGTTTTCACACTAGTGGATGCATTCTCATACATGTCCTTGATGATGTTGATATATTTGCCGTTGACTCCTTTCCTCTTCAAAACCCACCATAACACTTCTCTTGGTACTCTATCATAGGCTTTCTCCAAGTCAATAAATACCATGTGGAGATCTTTCTTCTTCTCTTGATACAATTCCATTAGTCTTCTTAGAAGAGAAATAGCCTCCATGGTAGATCTCCCTGGCATAAACCCAAACTGATTCTCCGAAACTCTTGTAAGCTTCCTCAATCTGTGTTCAATAATCCTTTCCCATAATTTCATAGTATGGCTCATAAGTTTGATACCCCGATAATTTGTACAGCATTGAATGTCTCCCTTATTTTTATATATGGGTACCATGATACTCTTCCTCCAGGCATTCGGCATCTTACGTCCTTTCACAATAGCATTAAAGAGTTTAGTTAACCAGGCAACTCCTACCTCTCCAAGGTTCTTCCAAACCTCTATAGGAATACCATCCGGGCCACAAGCTTTACCAACTTTCATATACTTCAAGGCTTCTCTTACTTCACTATGCAAGATCCTCCTAGACCAGCTGATATAATCATTTGTTGCATGAAGACCTTGAAAATCTTGTTCATGTTCAGGGTTGAATAACTGCTCAAAATAAGCCTTCCACCTCTCCTTAATCTCAACATCTCTTGTCAACACCCGTTGATCTTCATCCTTTATACATTTGACTTGGCTTAAATCTCTGCTTTTCCTTTCTCTCATCCTTGCAATCTTATAAATGCCCATTTCTCCCTCTTTAGTACCTAACTTTTGATAAATCCCTTCTAAGGCTCTGCCACGAGCTACACTAACAGCCTTCTTTGCCTCTTTCTTAGCCCTCTTATATTCCTCAAAGGCCTCGCTATTAACCGCATTCGGTAACTTTTTATACCATTCCCTCTTAGCCTTAATAGCCTTTTGAACCTCCTCATCCCACCACCATGCATCGTGCGGTCGAGGCCCTGCCCCTTTAGAGATCCCAAGCAATTTACTACCTGCTTTCTTAATGCCACCTTCCATTTTTGTCCACAAGTTCTCTGCACTAGCCTCAAGGTTCCAAATTTCTTCCTTTAGTAACTCCTCCTTAAAGGTACCTTGAGCTAGGTCTTTCAATTTCCACCATCTTATCCTTGGTTCCAATATTTTCTTATCATTCCTCCAGCTACTTTTATTCTTAACATCTAAAACCACAATACGATGTTGCGCCGCCAATGCTTCACCCGGAATGACCTTGCAATCCTTACACTTACTTTTGTCCCGTCTTCGAGTAAGTATGAAGTCTATTTGACTTTGGGTTCGTCCACTCTTAAAGGTAATCAAGTGTGACCCCCTCTTTTCAAAACAGGTATTCGCCAGCACTAGATCATAAGCCACCGCAAAATCCAAAATGTTCTTTCCCTCCTCATTCCTGTTGCCAAAACCATAACCCCCATGGACCCTGTCATAACCATTACTGTCCTTACCAACATGCCCGTTAAGGTCCCCACCAATGAAGATTTGCTGATTATCTGGAATACCTTGCATGATATCATCCATATCTTCCCAGAACTGAACCTTGGATGCTCCGTCCAAACCTACTTGGGGAGCATAAGCACTAATAACATTAATAGTGTCATCTCCCAAAACAAGCCTCAAAGAGATAATCCTGTCTCCCTTTCTTTTCACTTCCACCACCTTGTCTTTAAGCGTAGGCTCAATAATAATGCCCACACCATTCCTATTGTTATCCAAGCCACAATACCACAGCTTATATCCTGAGTTACCAATCTCTTTTGCTTTATTTCCCTTCCACCTGGTTTCCTGCAAACAAGCAATACTAACCTTCCTTCTTTTCAAAGTATCCACAAGCTCTATAGACTTCCCAGTCAGAGTGCCAATATTCCAACTACCTAATCTTAATCGGCTCCCTTGGACTTGCTTCTTTAGCCGCATTCGTCCATAATGCGGTAGCCCTTTCCTGTCTGACACCACATCCGGGCGCTGATATGGCGGGACTAACTTCTTTACCCATACCCGTCCATGGCATGGAAACCTTTGCTCATACTCCACCACACCCAGGCGTCGATGTGATGGAACCCCTTGCTCATTTAACATTACACCCGGGTGCCGATGTAGCGCGTGCCTAGGTGAGCACGTCCCAACGGTATAATGATAGTTTTGAGAATCCATAGAAAGTTTGGCAAAATTTTTACACTGGCCGCCAACCTACCGCAACCCTCCTCCTTTATCCGGGCTTGGGACCGGCTACGATACTCGCAGGCGGAGTTGTAGTTGTGCAGCTTATATTCCTCAAATTCATTTTAAAACAATTTAGCACATGTCATACTGCAACAGCAGGGGAGGGATGTAATTGCCTTATTTTTCACTTTAAGATTTTGGTTTTTTTGGTTTCACACTATTGTCGCTAGTGTTTTAGTTACTCATAGTGAGGTTATAAACACTGGGTGCTATTTTCCCTTGTCTTTCAATTTTCAGGATAAAGCCATTTCATTTAGAAGTTTTGTATTTTGATTCACTACAAGATTTCATGCTATAAAGTGCCTTAGCAGCATAGCATAACTAAAAAGTAGTATAGATTTCTATATGCAAATCCTTGAATTGCAAACTATACTGTGACATTGGTTGGAGACTCGAAGCAGAAATTTATTTTATTTTTAATTAAAAATACTAAAAATTACATAAAAGGATTAAACTGCTAAATAAGGAAATGTTTTAATTGAAAATATTATTTGAAAAAAATGACTAATACATTACAATTAGAATTGTAAAAACAACGGAAGTATTGAAACATTGAATTTAATGAAAAAATTATAGATAAACAGGCATTTGAATTCAACGTCTTTCTATGCAACAAGAGGTTAAAGGCACTTGTACACATAAATATCAATAATTATTGGCTGAGTCAATTTTTACCTCAACTTTTTCGTGTTTTTTCAATTGTATTATTTACCTTTTTTTAGTGTCAATTGTACCATGAGCTCAAATTTAATGTCAATTAATACCCATGTCAAGGAAGAAATTTGATATTATTTTTTTATTAATTAGATTGCCAAAAGATCAAATTAGAATTTGAACTTATTATGCCATATTATTAACTTGGAACCTAAATTTCAATTGGAGCTCACTGGATAATAACTTTGCAAATTCAGTAAGCTAAGCTAATCAAAATAGTGACTCAATTGACCGAATTTGCTAGTTAAATGATCCATTTGCTAAATTAGTCTTGAATGTAAAATTCATTTAGATAGAATTCATTTGAAAAATGAATTTTTCATGTTTGGTATGGTAACTTTAAAATATGGATATCAATTGAGTTTCATGTGATGTATGAATGTAGAAGTCAGTTAAACATGTAATAATTTTCAAAAAATGCCCATATAGAAAGATAGAGAGAGAAAGAGGGAGGAAGGGAGAGAGAGAAAGAGAGAGAGAAAGAAGGAGGAAGAAAAGTTGGAGTAGAGATAGGAAAGAAGATGACATAGAGAAAGAGGAAAAGTGAGATAGGTGGTAGGTATGTTTTTCCAAAATTCAGTTTTATAAGTTTTGTGGAATTCATTTCAAATTCCACCAACTCTCGTGAAATTTGTTTTAGTTATGTTCTTTTGGCAGATGTTTAGTTTGGTTCAATTCCACATAATTGAATTTGTATAATCGAAATATACATTTTGTAACACCCCTATATCCCGTATACGTACAAAGCATGCTTATACGATCGTAATATACGTATACTGAATATAGAAAATGCCACAGTTTAAAAATACACAAATCATATCTTTGAAAATAAGTGAAGCAAACCTTAAACATTTAAAAGAAATTCAAAAGACACCATAGATAAAAACATTTATTAATCCGCAGCGGAAGTTATTACAAATACTTACAAGTACAAATACATAAAAATTTGAAATTTACAAAACATAGAATATATACATGATTGGCAGCTTGACTCTCTGATCTTTAAGCTCTAGTCCAACTCTTCAAGCATAAACTCAACTAGGTCTAGAAGAATCCTCAGTCTCAACCCTATCAACCCTACCACCTGCGCGATGAACCACAATCGCGCTGAGCCAACAACTCAGTAGTACAAACCATAATGATAATATGCAATGTCAATATCAATGTCATGTATTCAACCAATAAAGATCATACTTATAAATGTTACATTTCATTATTTCAATAATTATATCATCATTCATTATACTCATTCAATATAGACACCTATGGGCCCAACAAGTATTTAATATGATATTCAAAGTTCATCATTATAGCCAA